>VRYO01001272.1:2621083-2681783 GCA_009812075.1 Sialia sialis
CCCCAGGAACAGCCCCAGTGTGTCACTGTTCCCAAGAACAGCCCGAAAGCCAAGTCCCCAGGGCAGCACTGCAGCTGGTTTGTAATGCAGCCTGCTCAGGCTGAGCCTGAGGTGTCTGCCAGCACAACCTGAGCACAGCCTGTAGCCACAAAGTCTGAGCTGTGTTTGCATTCATGGGAGCCAGGCTCCCTAATCTGGCTCTCTGCAGCAGCCGTGTTGTATCACCATCCCTTTAGATACGGAGGATTTCGCTCCACAGGCTGCTTGTGAGCAGCAGGAGCTGCTAAGTGCCAGCTCATTTATTCCACTTGGATCCCACGAAGTTGTCTCTGCTTTTCAGGATGCCTCAAGCAGCCAGCTAACTCTGTGTTCCTTTCTTCCAGCTCTTCCACGTAGCATATGTGCTGATCAAGTTTGCCAATTCCCCTCGTCCTGACCTCTGGGTGTTGGAGCGATCAACTGATTTTGGCCTCACCTACGAGCCCTGGCAGTATTTTGCCTGTGAGTATGACAGGGGGCTGCAGCTCAGTGCCAGGTGGTGAGGCTGTGCTGAAGATAACTCTGTGCAAATGCAGGGTTGGGTTTGGGGCTGTTCCTGTGTCATTGCTGTGATGCAGCAAATCTTCTGTTTCAAATGTCCAATAAGGCTGCAAGATTGAGGGTTAAATGCTCCTCAGGACAGGAGAGCTATTTTGCTCTCTGGTGCACTAAATGTATTTTTTAAAAACACTGTTGTGATGTGTATGGGGGTGCTAAAGTTGGCACCAATGTCTGCAGTTGGGTGTTGCTGATCTATGTCTGAAGATGAGATTTCTTATCACCTCGTCCCTGCCCTCCTCTTTCTGTCTGTTCCCTGTACCATCCCAGACTGTATTTCAGCTCCTCCAGAAGCCAAGCAGCAGCTCACTTCCAAGTGGCTGCTATCACAGAAAAGTCTGGATGCAGAAAACATTCCCCTGTGCTTATCAGCACCGGAGATTGGATCCAGCCTGTGCAGGGTAGGAACTGCTGTCCTGCTGCTGTGCAAGGTGGGATCAGAGACAGCTGCCTGGAAAGGAGATCCAGTCTGTGCATTTGGCTTCCCAGTTCTCTGATTAAAACCTTAAGAAACAGCTGGTTCTACAAAACTCTTCTCCCAGAGGGTCTGTGGGGTAGCCGGATGCCGAGGAACTTGTTAACCAGCAGCTCCTCCCAGGAGCAGCGTAGTAATTGGGAGAAGATGTGAGTTAAGATCTACAGCCAGAGTTTACAACCTGGCAAGAAAGGACTTGGGAGCACTCAGAGGCCTTGCCCTGGGCTGTCCCTAAAGGCTCATATTTCTGGTTTACCTGTCAGGCTGCGCTTTGGATTTCTGGCCTCCTCTTGTGCTGCAGGAGAAAGCTGCAGACATTCTACCACTGTGTTGCCTTAGCGTGGTAACTCCTCTCTGGGGTGGATGTTTTTCTCTCTGCTGTGTGCTAGTAGGGAATTACTGCTGTCAAATTGCTGCTTTGCTTTTTTCTGTCTTCTCTGAGAATTTCTCTGCCAGCTCTGAAGCTTCTCCTGGGGCCCATTAAAGTTGTGTTCCTGCACAGGGAGCTCTTGCCCCACTGGCATGTTCCAGGGCTTCAACATCTGGACTCCCCTCCCAAAACATCAGGCCCTACTACCACTCCCCTGGAGAAGTGACGTGCAGTGACACAGCCCAATGGAAAATTCCCATGGAAATAAAGAGGTGGCTGCTCCAAAACCTGCCAGATTTGCGAGCACAAGAAGTCCTCTGCCGAGGTTTATTTTTATCACGGGGAATTCTGTAGGTGGTCTAATAAAAACACTCCCAGGTCAGCACCAGGGTTAAAAGCAGCTGGCAGAGATGCAGGGTTTCTTCAGAGCAGCCTGTGAGCCTTGCCAGGGGTAAGGCACTGTCACCCTGGCTCAGTTCTGTCCCCCCCTGCTCATCTCAGGAGGTGATTTTGGGCTCAGATCTGTGGGAGAAGGGAGAAGTGAGTGCTGGGTGAGGCTCTGTCCTTGTCTGTTTCCTTAAAGCACTGCTGGAGTTTAAGGCCAGTGGGTTACTCTGTTTTAGCTCAGAATGCCCAGCTTCTGGCTCACATGGTTGTGCGGATTTTGCAATAACTGGAGGAGTTCTTTGGTTTTCCTGAGTAGCTCCTTGGGCTGAGCATCCTGTCTCCATGCAGCCGTGGCAGTGCTCTGGAAATCAATCATCTCGAGCCAGTGGTGACAGGTTCCTTGCCTGGGGCTTTAAAAATAAATTGCCTTTTAAAAAGCACCTGGTGAAGCAAACCTTGGCGGCCAGAGACCTGATGTTAAATATTTCCACATCTTCCTGTGGATGCAACTGAGCTCTTGCTGTTGCCAAAACAGTGTTTCCCAGAGCAAGGCCACATTCTGGAGACAAGTTGTGGATGGGTGCAAGCCAGAGGCAGAAATTCTCTGCTCCCCCTTTGCTGTTCCTTGTGCCTGGCTCAGCCTACCCATGCACCCATGGAGTAGGGGACCTGCCTTCTGGAGGCACACTGAGACAGATTTTTGAGGGATTATTCCCATTAATTGGGTTAACATTTCCCCTTCAGTTTCCTGTGTGAGCTGAGCATCACTGGCAGGAACAAGAGGTTGTGTTGGCTGCCTTTTCTTCCTTTTTCTCCCCATGGAAACACCCTCAGGAGCACTGCAGTGACATTCCCTTCAGCACAGTGCTGTGAGCTCCTGGCACAGGTGAAAAGGGGGTGGGAAGGAGCAGCAGCCTTTGTCCAGGCTCTTGCTGATGGAGCAGCCCCTGAGAGTAGCGCTGTGTAGGTTTCTGCATGGCTAGATGTACAATCCAGCTCTGAGCTGCTCCAGCAGTGGTTTGGTTGGCTCTGTCAGCACAGAGATGTCACACATCCTGGGGACAAGGGTGCTGGACTTGCAGGAGCAGTCATAGTGGGAAGCCAGGCCATTCCTGTAGCTACAAGGAGATTCTTGGTGTTCAGTGTCCCCAAAGCAGGTCACCAAGCCAGCAGATGCCTGGTGATGCCTGTTCCCTGGCTTTATCCAGCCTTGCATTGCCACTTAGTGGCAGGAGTCCTCGTTTGCTGTCCCCAAGGAGTGGCTCTTGGTGGCTTTGGCATTTCTGTTTTGTGCATTGGTTTGAGAGCAGAGTTCAGAGTGAGGTGTGAGGAGGGGACCTGCAGTTTTTGGGAGAGATACAGCAATGGCTTGCAGGATGTTTGCTTGTCCCCCCTGCCTGCTGGGAGATGTCCCAGCAGTGACTGTGGCTTGTGGTGGCTCCTGCTGTGGGTTCTGTGCTGGCTTTGGGACTGACCCAGGAGGTTTAGGAGCCACATGAGATGATGGTGCAGCTCCTACATCAGGAGCAGAGCCCTGGCAGCAAAGAGCTCTTCTGCAGTTTAGTGGAAGCAGTGTAGCAAATCCACTGCCAGCAAGGCAACAGATCGAGCCCAGAGTTAAATCTCAGGCTGGTTAAACTGTGAGCTTAATGCCAAAACTGAGGGGTTTCTCTGCAGGTGGTGGCATAGGTACAGTGGCTATTCTGACCTTCCTCAGTTACTGCAGGGAGGTGATTTAGGGGGCTTTCTGCCAATTACTGTTGGAGTGACACCTCCCCCAGTGGAGGACCTGTATTTAGCCAAGACAGAGTTAATGACACAAAGCAATCTCTACGTGGTAAATGCTTAACAAGGACTGTACACCCATCTCTCCTGTGTTCAGCGTGGGAAAGTCCATAGAGGGCTGGGAATTGTTCCTTTTCTCTCACTGCTCTCATCTCTGGTTGATGAACAGCTTCCAAGAGGGACTGCATTGAGAAGTTTGGCCAGCACACTGTGGACCGTATCACCAGGGATGACCACGCCATCTGCACCACTGAATACTCCCGGATCGTGCCTTTGGAGAATGGGGAGGTGAGCAGCTGCCTCTTTGCATCCCCTGGAGTCTGCAGGGTTACTCAGTGGCTGTTGCTACTCCTGTTTGCATCCCCTGGAGTCTCCAGGGTTACTCAGTGGCTCTTGGTACTCCTGTTTCCATTCCCTGGAGTCTGCAGGGTTACTCAGTGGCCCTTGGTACTCCTGTTTGCATCCTGTGGAGTTTGCAGGGTTACTCAGTGGCTCTTGGTACTCCTGTTAATAGGCTCCCTCTTGATTTTTGGATACCGCTGAAAGTATTCAGTTAAGCCAAATGAGATTGACAGAGAACTGATCCAGTCATCTGGAAGACTGGGTTCAGCTGAGGGACAGATTAATTTCCTCCCACCCCACAGGGTTACACAGATCTGTTCTCGCAGATTCACAGCATGGTGTGGGTTGGAACCACCCAGTTCCAGCTCGCTGCCGTGAGCAGATGCACCTTCCCCTAGACCAGGTTGCTCAGTGCCCAGTCCAACCTGGCCTCTTCCCTCCTCCCATGCACAGATTGTTGTCTCTCTGGTGAACGGGCGCCCAGGAGCCATGAACTTCTCCTACTCTCCTCTGCTGCGGAATTTCACCAAAGCCACCAACATCCGGCTGCGCTTCCTGCAGACCAACACTCTGCTGGGACACCTGATGGGCAAAGCTCTGAGGGACCCCACGGTCACCAGAAGGGTAAGGCAGGCTGAGGTGGAGCTATTGGAGGCTGTGCAAGCCTCCTCTGGGGAGAGGACAGCCTGGGGGGTTTTCTTTTTGTCTTGCACCTCCTAAAGCTGAAGGCATCTGCAGCAGATGCTGTTGTGGCTGGAGCTGGAGGCTGCTTGGGAAAACACCAACAGTGTGAAACTGGGAAACACCTCTTGGTGTCACACGTGGCTTTCTGGCTGTGCTGGGAGCCCCCCAGTCACAGCTCATGGCTCTGTTAGAGCTGGTGGATCTTACCATAGGCAGATGCTGCAGCCTACAGTGTCGCTGTAAGGGAAATATATCCCAACACATCATTTTACTGGATAAAGTCCTGCTGGATTTTGAGTAGAATGGTTATGAATCTGATTTGTATGAACAGTAATGGCCAACTTTCCTTGTGCTCTCCAGTATTACTACAGCATCAAGGATATCAGCATCGGAGGGCGCTGTGTCTGCCACGGCCACGCAGACGTCTGCGACGCCAAAGACCCCAACGACCCTTACAGGTACCTTCTGCAAAATCCCTGTGTGAAACCATCTGAATTACTGCTCTGAGAGTGAAAGATGATACCAGTGTTAGTTGTGTCCTGAACTTGCAGTGGTGCTGTCACTGCTGTTCATGTCTCTGCCTTGAGAAACAAGCAGAAAGGGCTCCAGACAAAGTAGCAAAAATCACACCTTTTGTCAGACTGTTTTTCAGCCAGATCAGCTCCCTGGTCAAGTTTCCCTGTCCACAGCTTTGTCATCCCACTGGAGCAGAGTATGAAGGAGGGATACTGATGTAGAGCAGGGAGGTTTCCCATCCAAGTCCTGGGATAATTTCTGAACTTGTGCAGAGAAGTCTCTTGCTGCCGTGTGGCTTCTTAAGCACTGGGACAATGCTCTCTTAAATAGATGGTCTCCCATGAAACCAGAGACTCATTCCCATTTCTACTCACAAGAACCATAGATTGGTTATGTATGTATCCGAACAACACTTTGCAGAAGAACAACAGTGTGTAAAGAAGTTACATTTTGGCTAGTGGAACTTCCCATCTGCCTTGGCAACTTGGAATGCCAAAGAGCTGCTTCAGACCATGGAAGTATTGCTTTTTGCCATCTGTTTGCAGCTTGGATGTTGGCTTTATGAAAGAGATGGTTAGATTCAGCTGGACGAAGGGCGCTTGGATTTCTTTCTCATCAGGATCATGTAGAACTTTTGGATCGTCTAAAATAAAATTCCAGGGAGACTCAGCCAAGGTTAAAGCTGTTAAGTATTAAAACAAAGATGTATTGGTAAGCAAGCCCGTCTGAGTGTGCCAAACTCTGACAAAAGGAACTTCATAAATATTTGAATGTACAGTTCCTTGTTTTTTAGACATTGGTGTTGCTGGATGCACAGTGCACCTGTGTGATGGTGCAAAAAGCTTCATGGGGACAAATGATTCTTTAACATGGAAATGCCAGACCTTTCTTGGAGTTCTTGAAGAAAGGAGGGAAAGCTGAGCAAGGAGAGGTGTGTTGGATATCCTTGTTCAATGCCACTTCTGTTTGCAACCATCTCTGTCTCCTGAAATTCCTCTCCTCCTCTCTCATTTGGTTGCATTTGGCATCTTCACTCTTGGCCCCAGCCTGTTCTCTGATGTTGCAGCACATGTTGGTGAGCAGCTGTTGCATTTCACCCAGAGCAGATCACGCTGGCCTGAGGGAGAAAACATTTCCTACTTGTGTACTTTGTACAGTCAGAACATAACAGCTGTAAGTCCTTTGGGATACAGCAGGAAAAGGTGCTGGATAAATAGATCTTCTCATGGCATTGCTGTACCCTTTAGCAAGCCCAGGAGCACAGGCAAGTCAGCAGAAATCTGATACTTTCAGTGGAGAAAATGAGTAATTGATGAAATGCTGTGTTTTTCCAGGCTCTGGGAGCAGCTGTGTCCAGCCTTCCCATTGAAGTGGGCACTGCTGGGCAGGATCCCAGCCCTCCTGCCCTGACACAGCACAGAACCAGCTTGGGGGTGTCTGTAATGCCTCATCAGCTGGGGCTCAGACACACTGTCCTCTTGAGACACAGCTACCAGAAGCTTGTCCTGCCTTCAGCAATCTGTGCTGTGTGCCCTCTGCTCGTGTCCTGCCTCTTCAGAATCTGATGTGTGACAGCAGCTGGGCAAGAAAATGCAAATTAAGGGATATGGATTGGCCTGGCCCTGTTAGAAATCCCACAGTCTCAGCCTGTTGGGGGAATCTCTGCTGCTCATTTTAACTTCTCTCTTGAGCACATCCCTATGTCTCTTCTACACATCCCCATGTTTCTTGTGCCTGCTGCTCAGAAAGGCAGGATGAGCACTTTGATAGAGGTGAGGTGAGCTAGAAATCTTGGCAAAGGCTTCAGGACATGATGAAGCGTGTTCCATGATCTGACTTCCTGGCCATAAATGATAATACTCGTGCAACTTTGGAAAGTTTATGTGACGTGCCAGGCTACAGAGGCTGCACATCTAGCTGTGCTGAGCTGGCAGCACATCTGGGTCCTGTGTGAGTGTTTGCAGGGAGCTGTGGGCAGGTACAGCCTCCTCAAGGTTCTCTGCACTTCTCACAGCTTTCTCTCTTTGCCCTAAGTTGGAATGGGCTGAACGAGGCAGAGGGAAGGAATGTTTTCCTGGTTAAAGGTGAATGCCAGCAGGATGAGGCACAACCCTTTCTCCTGGCAAGCCCTGGGAGCAGTGAGATAAGAATCATCAGGAACCTGGCTGGGGAACCCAGACAAGAGTCATGTTCAGAGGCTGAGTGAGCTCAGGAGAACCCTGCAAGGGTTCTGCATCTCTCTGATAAGAGCAGCTGTTGCTGTAGCTTCACTGCCCTGACACAGATGCCACAAGCAAGAGGGAAGACAACCAGGGAGTCCAGCTGCTGCTTCTGTGCCTGATGCTGAGGATAATCACCAAGACAGCAGCAGCCTGGCTGGGCAGAAGCACATCCACAGATGAAGGATGCTTTCCCACTGCTGGATCCTGAACTCCAGCTTCTCCTTTCCCGTTTGGAAGGGAAAGCACCACGTGTGCCAGTAGATTTGTGCCATCTGTCAGTCTCTTTTTGCAGGTGTTTTTTTCCTCCGTACAGTCAGATACAGAGGAGGAGGCTTTTTTTTCCCTTGATTGTGCTCCTCAGATGTCCCAGCCAAATCCAGATGCTGTAGTGATTGTGTGCTGCTCTCAGCTCTGCCACAGCTGCTCACTGGAAACTGTTTAGTCTCTGCTATTGAGCATCAATTCCAGCAGGATGACTGCGGTTTTATTTCTTACAGCAGGATGACCAGGAAATGTGTGCTATGTGAACACAGCCGCTCCCTCTTCTTCCTTGTGTATACTCAATCAATGAAACATGTAAATACTGTGGTTTATGCACATTTGTCTGTAATTCATTAGCAGCACAGTCTCAGCACAAGGTGCAGTAAAGCCGTGATAGATGAGCTCTCTGAGAGGTCATTGCTAACTCTCAGCAGCAGAGACTAAATAAATACCTCCTTCTCCATCTCAGATGAGCATCTTTACTCATGCAGTGCCATCTTCTTGCTTTCTGGGAACTGAACCAGTACTTTTCAAACCTCTTGAACGTTGAGGAGCTTGGGGTGTGTGGCTGGAGCCACGTCCTCCAGTCAGCAGGTTTAGAAGTTCCCTGACTCAGTGACCATCTTTCTCCACACGTGTGTGCATGGATCTTAATCTTGATCTGCAGCTGCTGCCGTGGAAAGAAACGATAAAATTTTGTTTCCATGTAAGTGCTGAGTGGTAGTCAGCCAGGTGAGAGGTCTGTGGGGGATTGCATTCCAGAAACACAGCCAAGGTTTGCTTCTCATTGAGACTCCCCCTTGGGTCTGCAGAGCACTTGAAGAACAAAGTTCCTAGTGGATATTTCAGGGCTGTTTTCTGCCGCTCAAGCTCCAGCCAGGGGCTCAGTTTCATGCCTGGACTCTGGCAGCTACAGCCCAGCCTGTGACTGTGGGCAGGGACAGGGCATGATGAGTGCTGGGAGGACTGATGCAGCCAAGTGTTCCATGGCATCTGCAAGGGAAGAGCAGCACTGGGACCTTCTGCCCCTCAACACCTCTGCCTGAGCAAACATGCTCAGTGTGGATCCTGCTTGCATTCCCCCAGACTTCCAGGTCATTCCATATTTCATTGAAATGGGGTCACTTGTCCAGTGCTGCTGCCTCTGAAAATTCACTATACATAGACTTGCAGGTCCTACATCTTAAAATTACATGTAGGTGGAAACGGTGGCACACTGCAGAGTGTCTGCACTCCTACACTTCACCCTGAATGACTGCTCCTTTTGTTTCTAACGTTTTAAAAAAATTACATTTATTTTTAAACACACTGCTTTTGAATGGAAAAGCATTGGAGGAGGGAGAGATGGGAGTGGCAGACTGGCCCTGAGGGGAAATGAGTAATTGCACAGATAAAAGCTGGAACACGCTGTATTATCCATAAGTCTAATACAACAGAAAGCGTTTGTGTTGGATGGGAATCGCCTTGTGCTAAGAGGAGGCTTTGGGGCTGATGTCACTGATGTTAATGAATCACCCCTGTGGTCGGGCAGGGACGAGATCCACCGGGTGCCTGTCGAGATTCCTCGCCCGGCGCCTCCGGAGCCGCCTGTTTACCCAGCACAGCCCTGCCTGGGGAGCAGGAGGTGCAGAGCGCGGGAGTGTGGCGCCAGCATCCGCTGAAATCCTGAATTCAACCTTCATGCCCTCCTCCCTGCGGCACAGGTGTACCTGCAGGAGCACATAGCACCTGTGTGGCTCCATCCTCTCCAGCTCTGGGCTGTCATTTTTTCCTTTCATGCTGTGCCTGCACAGTGGTGGGGACATCTTTGTGTCTTTACACTCTCTCAGATAATCAGCTTCAGCTCGCTTTCTACCACTGCCACTTCCAACCTTTTCACATTTTATTCTCTGCAGAGCTGGCTAGGCAGTGGCACACTGATTTTTCTCTTATCTTTGTTTCCCTATGAAATAAAAAAGGAATGATAGTGGAGGAGAAGAAAGGGAGAGAAGGCAACTAGAGGTGTTCGGCTCAGAAAAAAATAAATCAATTAAAAAGTTGAAAAAAAAGCCCTAAAAGCCTATTTTCCAGAATATTGGGATTAGCAAATACCACTCGTTCATGTAGCAGATCAGCCACAGCAGGGTCACACAGCACCTCCCTGTCATCACCCCAACCTCGTCTTTGCCCTGTCCCTGCAGGCTGCAGTGTGACTGCCAGCACAACACCTGCGGTGGCTCCTGTGACCGCTGCTGCCCTGGCTACAACCAGTTCCCCTGGAAGCCTGCCACCGCCGACAGCGCCAACGAGTGCCAGCGTAAGTGGCAGCTGGCCTTTCCTTCTTCCAGCACAGCTCCATGCCTGGGGCACAGGGGCTGCTCCCTGGGCTGCTGGGGCTGTGTCACTGGGTGAGCAGGGGCAGTGACAGCAGAGTGTGGGTGCGTGTCCAGGTGAGGCTCGCACAGGGAGGTCTGCAGGGTTCGTGTGGGACTTGGGCTCTGCTTGCATTCCAGCTCCTCCTGTGCGTCCGAGGGTTCGTGCTGGCAAGTCTGGTTGCTCAATTCTGTCTGCAAGATGAATTAGGTTTGGACGTGTTTACATACAGGACATCTTTATTTGTCTAGAGGAACCTCTGGTCAGTGCCGACTGGGGAATGAATTTCTGCTGTGCTAGGAGTGCAGAGCACAGAGCTGCACCACGCTGTGTCTTACAAACACAGGGTGGCAAAGGATCTTAAATCCTGGGGGATTCTAAAGCCCCCTCACCTGGTGCTGGATTTTACAGGCAAGAATGTTGCTCTCTAAACCAGACTACTGGAGGCCCCACCGTGTGGTGATTTTTCTTTCTCGTCCATACACGCCTGCACATATTTACTCATGATTTTGTGCCCGCTGTGCTCCCCTGGTTGCACACCAGACTTTGTGAAGGAGTTGCTGCTTCTGTAACCCCTCAGATGCATTCAGGCATCTTTCCTCATGGAAAATCAACCCATCAAACCCAGGAGGGAAAATTGGCATTCTTGAGATGCTGCTGCCGAATGGAGGAGCTGTGAGGCCGGGTGGTTTAGCTCCCATCTCTTTGTGTTCCAGCCTGTAATTGCAATGGCCATGCCTACGACTGCTACTACGACCCGGAGGTGGAGCGGCACAAAGCCAGCAGGAGCCGTGAGGACAAGTTTGAAGGGGGAGGTGTTTGCATTGACTGCCAGGTAGGCCTGAAGAGCTTCTCTGGAAGAGGCTGTTGGAAATGTTTGTGTTTATCTCTGTTGTCAGTCTGGAGTTCAGCCTTCTGGGATCTCCACCAAGCTTCTTTTTTATCTAAATTAGGAAATTTAGTCTCTTTGCCGTGGATTAAAGGAGTGTGCATCAGTAATGAGAACAGTACTTGGGTTTCTAGCTGTTCCCTGGTATTACCACTACCTCCTAAAGCTTTATTTTGCTGAAACACCAGAATTGGGAGGAACAGGTTGCTGCCCCTCAGCCCAGCACATTGTGTAATCCCTGCGTAGTCCACAGTGCTCTGGCATCTCCTTGGATGTCTCTCTGCCCACCAAAATTTCAATCTTCAGTCTCTGTGAAAGTAGGAAAGCAGCTCTTCCCTTTCCAAGGTGATGGAGACTGTGAGCTGGTTAATTCATGCACTGCCGTGAAACTGGCTGTGCTTCCTTGCTGGGAGGAAACAGGTTGCTCCCATCCTCCAAGCACATTTTACCATCTGAAGGAAGGAAAATGGGCTCAAGGTCAGATATGAACCTGAAACTCACACTGTGTTTATGGGAGGATACAGTTGGCAGGAAATGCTTTGTTCCAGGTCAGTGTATGTGGAATTTTGAGCAGATTTCGGTCTTCAGTGTGCTGATGCTCCTGAGCTGCTTCGTGTGTAACCTGGAGCTGTTAGTAAATCTGGCAGATGAATGTGAATCCTGCAGGCAGAGAAGCTGATGCCTCTCTAACCCACTGTCTTTCAGCATCACACCACTGGCATTAATTGTGAGAGGTGCATCCCTGGGTACTATCGATCCCCTGACCACCCCATCGACTCCCCATACATCTGCTACCGTGAGTGTGGGCTCCTCTGCAGGGACATCCTGCTGGCCTTGGTGACACTGTGCAGGGCTGGGCTGAGAGGTTGTGCTGCTGTAGGGAGTCTGAGGCCTCAGTCAGTGAGCTGCTGCTGGTTTGTCCCTCCCTGCAGGCTGTAACTGTGAGTCTGACTTCACGGATGGCACCTGCGAGGACCTGACCGGGCGCTGCTACTGCAAACCCAACTACACTGGGGAGCACTGTGACACCTGTGCCGAGGGCTACCTCAACTTCCCCCACTGCTACCGTAAGTGGGGCTTCCCTCCTGGAGCACACAGACCCAGCAGCTCCCGTTCTGCCTCTTGGGATGTCCTTTCCCCGTGCCACGTGGCACTCCTGTCCCAGGAGACGTTCTTTCAGGTGGGCACAAGCCCACATTTGGCTTGGGTGGAGCTGCACCAGATGAGCTGCTCTGAACACAGAGTCAACAGGAGCTTCCCATTTGGCTGGAGTTTCATCTCACTTTCTTAGAAAAGGCTGGAAAGAGTGTAATGGATTGTTGTGTAGTGGGGCGTCTGTGCTTTGTTCCATGCTCCACGTTTTTATTCAGCCTCTTCAGCTTTGGGACTGTCAAGTCCCTGATAACCCATCAGGATCTCTCTGAGTGTGTGATGACCTGTGCAATGTGTCTTTCTCTGCACAGCCATTCCATCTTTCTCTCACAACGATACTGGAGAGCAAGTGCTTCCTGCAGGACAGATAATAAGTAAGCAGTGCAATTTTAATTTTCCTTGATGTTTTGGCAATGCTGTCATTTCTGTTATACCTCCCATCCAATGCAAGATCAGATTTTCAGCCTACTGGGCACATATGTTGTATGAGGCAGTCCTGGGTGGTTTTAAGAGACTGTAACAAGCAGCTGAGTGGGGGGGAAAGGAAGTTTTATGATTCACTTTTTATAGATATGGAAACTCTAGCCTAGTGTGATTTTTTCTGGGGTCCAGGCCATGTGGGGATGTCCCTTCTGCCCTCCCTTTGAGGAGTCTCCCCCAAAGGCCATGGAGGGGCTGTGGCTGAGCTGGGAGCTCTGCTGTGGGTGCCTCTGGAAGGTCGTGCACGAGCAGCCACTTGCTCTGTGTCCCTTCCCCTGTTGTTTAGAAAGCTCATCCATGCTCTCATCCTGCTCCCCTCCACTTCCCTCCTCTCATGCTCACTCCTCTCAATTCATCTACTCCCTTGTGCCTTACTCTGTCTCTTTTCCCATCGAATCTTCCCCTGTCTCATGCTCCCCAGCATGCTCCAGATAACCTTTTCCTTCCTTCTGATATTTTGAATCCTGTATCTTCCAGACAGGTTTTTTCTTTCCTGAGCTGGAATTTCTCACTTCCCTTCTCATTTCCCCACCTCCCCCTCTCTCTGGTTTTTGGATGATGTTTGTCCTTCCCTCTCCCAGCCCAGCACCCCACACCACTGCTGGTGGTGACAGCAGGGCTGGCTCAGAGCCTCGGCACTGCCTGCCTGGAACACCCTGCCCTGGAAGTGGGAAGGTCTGAGCATGGAGTGACCAGAGAGAAAGCCCAGAGTTCACCCTGGGTAGCCAAAGGCTCTGATTATTCCCACACTGCACTGAATCAGCAGTGCTTGTGGAAGCAGCATTTGCCTGCCCTGCATCTTCACCTGCTGAGACCTCCCAGCCACCCCCCGAGCCAGGCGTGGCTTGGGTAAAACATTTTCATCGATAGGAAGGTTGTGGAAGCGAATGCTTGAACATTTGAGTTGCCTCATGGCACTGCTGCCCTGTCCTTGTGTGCATCCAGAGCTGGCTGACATCTGTGTGGTGTCCCCTGTTATGTGTCCCCAGACTGTGACTGCTACGCGGGTGGCACGGAGGGCAACGCCTGTCGGAAGGACCCTCGGGTGGGGATGTGCGTGTGCAAACCCAACTTCCAGGGAACACACTGTGACCAGTGTGCCCCAGGCCACTACGGACCCAGCTGCCAGCGTGAGTACCCAGTGTGTGCCAGGCTCGCCCTGCTGTGCTGGGGAGGAGGAATTGCACAGCCCCACTCCCAAGTGACAAATTCCCATGAGTTCTGCACTTTTGCTGTCGTTTTCCACCCAGCCTTGACCCTCCAGCATCCTCTCAAGCTGTGGGGGGCTCTTGAGGAATCCCTTGTGGACATGCTTGCTGTTAGCTCTGTTCCCCATGCTGTTTCCAGCAATTGCTCTTCTACCCCAGAGGAACAGATGCCCTGGTTCCTTTCCTGGGAAGGATAAAGACAAAAAACTTGTGTATTTACTGATGCCCTTGTTGCTTTGCAGCCTGCCAGTGCTCTGGCCCTGGTCAGTACGATGGCACCTGTGACAGTGAGTCAGGGCAGTGTCTGTGCCGGACAGGATTTGAAGGGCACTCATGTGAGCGGTGTGCTCCAGGTTATTTCAACTACCCTCTGTGCCAGTGTGAGTATCTGTCCTTCCCGGGGTGGGGACTCACAGCCAGGGGATTGAAGGACTAGAGTGGTTTTGTGGGTGTTTTGGAGAATATGTGCCATGGGCAGAGAGTGATGGTTTGATCACTTAGAGCAGTGCCTGATGCCTATCTGAGGACCCCAGGAAAAGCACATTTTGCCATGAGCTGTGTCCATGCTCGCAGCTCAGGTGGGTGTTTGTGTGTTGCAGTGTGCGGCTGCAGCGCGGTCGGGACGCTGCCGGGAGGCTGTGACTCCGCTGGGAATTGTTTCTGCAGAGCTGAGTTTGCTGGGCCACGCTGTGAACACTGCAGCCCTGGCTACCACTCCTACCCCCACTGTTACGGTAAGCACCTGAACCTTCAGCTCCTGCTCTAAAAAACATACCTGCTCTTGCAAGACTTCGGTGTTGCTCAATATGATATCCGTGTGGTTTGCACTGTGAATTTGGCGGGCTTGTTTTGGAGGTTGTGGATTGTAGCAAAGCCTGGAATACACATTTTTATCAGTCACGCTTCCTCATCACAGCCCTGCTGTGACCTGGTGTCTCAGTTTATGCCTTTTTTGTGTGTCATTTTGATGCACTAACCTACTAAACTGCTGGGGGACATTGAATGGGCTGTAAAGACCCCATTTCCCTGGTATAGCTATGAAAATACTGCATGATTTGCCAAGGGATTAAGAAATAAATATTTTTTATTGGAAGTGGTAATTCCTGGGGGGCTGGATGATGGTTCAGACCAGCAGTGCTTGGCCACAGGGATCATCAGAGTCCTGCTCTTGCAGCTTGCTCCTGCGATTCCCGGGGTGCAGTGGACAACAACTGCAGCCCGGCGGGGCAGTGCCGATGCCACGGGAATTTTGCTGGCCACACCTGCAGCCAGTGTGCCCTGGGCTTCTACGGATACCCCAGCTGCACACGTGAGTAGCACCTTTCTGCTCTGTACAGCCACCTGAGAGGAGGGCACAGCCAGACCGAGGTTTCTCTCTTCTGCCAAGGAACAAGAAAGAGGAGATGGCCCCAGGTTGCACCCTGGGAGGTTTGGGTTGGGTGTTAGGAAAAATGTCCTCACCAAAACGGTGGCACAGGCTGTCCAGGGCAGTGGTGGAGTCACCATCATTGGGAGGATTTAAAAACAGTGTAGAGGTGGCACTTGGGGACATGGTTTAGTGGTAGGCTTGGCAGTGCTGGTGGAACAGCTGGATGATGATCTTAGATCCTATCCATTTCCCTGGGCATTGCATTTCCCTGGGCATTCACCCCTGGACTATCGCTGCTGCTGCCAGGACTGAGCAATGCCTGGCAGGTGCCTGCAGCCCCAAATCCTCTGACCAGCCCTCCCCAGCTCTGGGCAGTGTCCCCATCTCCCTCCCTGTCAGCAGTCCCGATTGGAAGCCAGATGTACTCTTATGTCTCCCAGCAAGAATTTACCGCTCATTAAAAAGTAATCCCTGATACAATTTCCCTGAAGCAACAAAAGAGCATCATCACCCTCTTGCACAGTACTAAATGTGGACTCCTGAGCCATGCCAGCTGGCAGAGCTCTCCTCCCAAATGCTGATGCCGGCAGTATGCCTTTGAAGAGGCTGGAGGCAGAGATGAAATGGTCTCACAGGAGTTCAGTAGTCACTTTTTTTTTGGTCTCATAAAGCCACAGCCACATTGCAGAGCTGTAGAAGACCCACAGCAAGGAAAGAAAAGAACCACCTGATTCTTATATTTTCTTAAAATCTGTTGTTTCCTGAGCAGTCTTTTGCTGTTAGTCAGTGTGGGGCTGTCAGCCTGGAATGTCTCCTCTGGCAGGGATTTGAGGTGTGCTGGCTGTGCAAGGAAAGCACGGGCAGCTCCCTGGCAGCTTGCTGACCTTTCCTGTGATAGGGCAGTGGGATCTCTGTGCATTCACGGGCAGCAGGTTGTGCAGAAGCTGTGGAACCATTGCCCTGCCCTCACCCCACATCCACCATCCACAGGGCAGACCCTGATGGCCGAATGCTGCTCTTGAGTTTGGGATTTTGTAGGGTCTGATAGGGGATGAGATCACACTCCTTCTCCTCAAACAAAACTCTTCCCTGCCTCTGAAATGCACATAAATGTATGTGAGTGGGTGTGATAAATTGAGACTTCTATTGTTTTTCTGAAAAAGCAGGGTGGTTTTAACCAAAAGCAAAGAATGAGAATTTTATTTACAATCCACATGTCTGGCTGCTTTTGGTGAAGGTCAGGCAGACAAAAGAGGCTGTTGCTGGGAATGCCATTGCAGCAGTTCTTTCCCCTCTCTTGCAGCTTGCCAGTGCTCCAGAGAGGGGTCCCTGCACGGCACGTGTGACCAGGACACGGGGCAGTGCAGCTGCAGACCCAAGGTGACAGGACTGCGCTGTGACAGCTGTGTGCCTGGCGCCTACGGCTTCCCCCACTGCCAAGGTACCCCCTTCTCCCTGGGACACTCCAGTCCCTTGGGTGCTGGTAAATGTGTTTATCATCCCCCAAAAGCTTTGTAAGGGCAGAAAAAACCCCAGGTAGGGACAGCCAAGGGGTGAGCTAGTGTTTCAGATCTGTTCTTTTACCCCTCTTTTCTAGTGGGCTCCTGCAACCCAGCAGGATTGCAGACTGCAGATCCCTCGCTGGCCCCAGTGAGTATCAAATGAACCTTCCACAACCCCTGCAGGTCATTTTTTATGATGCACTTTGTCTCTTATTGGACCAAGTCCTTCCTTAAGCTCAGCCAGAGCAGCAGACCCCACATTCAACAGCTGTGCTGCAAATTCTCACCTGCTCTTTTCTCCCCTGCCTTTCCCCAGGGCTCCTGCGCTTGTCGGGCGTACGTTGAAGGCCCAGCCTGTGACAGATGCAAGCCTGGATACTGGAACCTGACTCCAGAGAACCCCTATGGCTGCCTGAGTAAGGAAATGGCATTTGTGCAGCCCAAAAAAGTCCCCTCCATGGTGCAAGAGCCAAACCCAAGCCAGTGAGCACCCTCAGTGAAAGTGATGGCCTCCCTTCCACCTTCACCCAGAGTGATGTGTCTGAGCTGGAGTCCTCTGGGTGACCCTCACATGGAAAGGGGAAAGGCCAGAGCCTGGAGGTTTTTGTTTGGGGTGAAACACAGGGTTCATGCCGTGAGTTATGCCCTTCTCAGCCCTCCCTGCAGACACTTAATTTTTCATGGCCAAATATGCAGAAGAGGCAAATGCCTTTGGTAGCTGTGTCCTCAACAGTAGCTGTCCAAAATGACATCTGAGCCCTTGTGCGGGGCTACCTTCTACTTGACCAGTTCCTGGCTCCTCTTACCCCAGTCAGTGTCCTCTGGTGTGGTGGGTGCTGATCTCATCAGGCTTCTTCTCAGGAGCTGATTGACCTTCTGGCTTTCTTGTTCCTCTCCTCAGGCTGCAAGTGTGACACCAGGGGCACCATCAGTGGGATCACAGAGTGCCGGCAGGTGGGTTTGTTTCTCTGCTTCCAGGCTCCTCTGGGTGTGTGCTGTGTTGGGAATGTTCATCTCTGTCTCTCCCAGCAGCTGCTGGAGAGGCCCTGATGCTGAGCTCTCAGCACTTGCACCACAATCTGGGCTTGCATGAGAATGTGGGATTAAGACCTGTCATAAATTAGGCACCTAAATATTTCTGGGTCTGTCCCAGGATGCCTGGATTTTTGTTTGCCTGCATTGTTGGGTAATTTAAGTTATCTGGCCCTTATCTGGCCCACCCACGCGCAGGAAGCCGTGTGGAGCATGAATCTCAAACTGCTGCTTCTGCAGTGTCTCAGACCAGAACCCAAATAACTGAGGAACAGCTTAGCCATGACAAGCAACAGAAGGGAATGAGTTTCCATGCCTGCTTCTCTCCCAGGGCGATGGGCAGTGCTTCTGCAAAGCCAACGTGTGTGGGCAGTTCTGCTCAGCCTGCAGGGATGGCTACTTCAACATGGAGAATGCAAATTACTTTGGCTGCCAAGGTGAGCCCCTTCTGTGGTGTGTTTGGTGAGTGAGGGGGGCCACAAGAACTGACCCCACTGCACAGACTGACTGGCTGGTGACCTTGGAGAAAAGGGGAAAGGGATGTCCCACCTTCTGTTTTGAGTGATCATTTCTGGGGTAATTAAGTGCTTTAAGTGGTCGTGCTGGGTTGATGGTTGGACTTCAATGATCTTAAAACTCTCTTCCAACCTTGGTTCTATGATTCTGTACCATGGCCCAGAGCATGAGCTGGGAATTGCTGTGGGTCTGGAAACCTGAGGTCGTGCTTTCCCACTATTGGACACAGGTCTGTCAGGCTAGGGAGCAAACAGCCAGGTAAAGTACCCTAAGGTGTGTTTGATCCATGGTCACACCCTTGCAGCAATGCCCCTTCTCCCTGCTGGGACAGGACAGACGTGGATATGTGGGGTTGGCCACTCTCCACCGTGTCCCTGGGAAGAGGTGAAGGAGGAGATCCAGCTGCTCTGAGCCATCCCACACAGTGCTGGCATGGCTGGGAAGGGGCAGCAGTCTGTGGCTGGTGGCTGGGCTGCAGTGCTTGGCCCTGAGGGTTTGCAGACCTTGCTCCATCAGCCGCCTGGAAATAGCTCGGCGCTGAGGTGGAAGAAGAGTCCATCCAAGTGGGGCGGGCGCCAAATATGAAAACGGATACAATGGAATAAAAATAGTGACCCCAGGCTCCCTGCCCGCTGGGATGTGCCTTTGATTAGCGACCAGGAGCTCGTTAGCACCAGGGGAATGTAAACAGGCGCTTCCTGCCCGCAGGCTGCCGCTGCGACGTCGGCGGAGCGCTGGGACCGTCCTGCGAGGAGCGCAGCGGAGCCTGTCGCTGCCGGCAGAGCACCCGGGGTCCCACCTGCACCCAGTAAGTGCACTCGGTGTGCTCTGCCTCCCACGGTGTCCTCTGCCACCATAGCATGGGGACCTCGTCGCCCAGGCTGCTGTCACATTGCCCTGTGCCTGGTGGAGGTGTCCTTCTGCCATAGCCCAGCAGGTGATGGTGCTCTCTCTTTCCCCCAGACCAGCACGGGATCATTATTTCCCTGACCTTCACCACCTGAAATTCGAGCTGGAGGAAGGCACCACGCCGTCCGGCCGGGCCGTGCGCTTTGGCTACAACCCCCTGGAGTTTGAGGGTTTCAGCTGGCGGGGATATGCACAGATGTCCTCCATCCAGGTACGCCTGCTGACTGCAGCCCAGCCCAGCTCCCCTCGGGAGGATGTGGCTGGTGGAGCACTGATGTGCTTTTGGCACACATCTTTCACCCCAAGTGCTCCTGAAACCCCCAAAGGTTGGCCAGCATAAACAGCACAGTGTATATATAGCCTGTTTGTGCAGATATTTCCTGTAGTGCTGGGGGTGGCATAGACTGATGAGGGGAAAGATCCTGAACTGGGAGTCCCGTGACATCCTAATCCATTTAGACAAAGGTGGCAGCATGGTGATTACTTACAGGGATGTCTATAAACACTGTCTCTCAGTTTCCTCGTTCCTCTTTCAACTGACTCTGCTCTTTCCTATAACTCTGCATAACCTTTCCTCCCTTTTCCAAAAATAAGCATCTCCTCCTCAGCTGCCATGTTCAGCTTGGACCTCTTGTTATCCTTCAGCCTTTGCCCTTGCTGGTTTGCTGTAACAATGGTTTATGCTAACCTGGAGTTGTGTAAGTCCTAGAAGTGAAGCTGTTTCCTCTGTTGATTCTTTTTCTCTCCTTGGTGGTTTCTTGTGCATGGCCTCTGCGGAAGTGTGTGCATGTTTGGGGATGGAGAACAGGGCAGAGATTCTCTGATAGTCTTGTCCCGTGTAAGGTGCTCCTTACCCTGGTGCATGTACTTCCAGTTCTCTTGATATTTTTGTGCTCAGGTGAAATAACAGAGGGGTTGTTTCCCACTGAATTTTTGGTAGGAGCTAAGCAGTGAACTCCTGTGGGCTCCCTAGTGAAAAGCTTAAGGATGGAGCTCAGGCTCAAGCTCATCTCTCCAGTGTTGCATACAGCTTTGGTGTTTGAGCTAGAAGTAGACCTTGGTAGAAGGGCTGACCCGTGGCTTTTGGCTGGCAGGTCTTACTGTAGTTTGTTACCATCAAAACCCTTCCAGTTTGCTCTCCAGCAGGAAGATGATGTGTAAGTGGCATTGTGGAGAGGACAGCCCTCATTAGAACACTTCCCTAGGCAGACCCCAGCTTTGCCCTGTAGGCAGGAGGTTATTTAAGCCTAGAACTCTTTGAAGAGCATCTCCTTAGCCAAGGTCTTGCCAAGCAGTGTCCAGGCAGGTGTGCCATCAGTTGTATGATCCATTTGCCCTGCTGATCCTTAGCACTGCACGTTCCTGAGGCACCAGCTCAATTCCCAGCCTCTTCTGTAGGCAGTTGGGCAGAGCCCCATAAATACAAGGGCAGGAGTTTGGTACCTGGTGGCTGGTGGCAGCACACTAAACCCAAAAAGCAGCACGCTGATAACAAAAGCAACGACTTCCTACAACCCTTCCTGTGCAGTGTGCCCCAGCACAGCTGAGCATCTTCCAGATGTGATCACAGGCAGGTTGCTGCCTGGGTAGCCAGCCCCAGGTGTGCCCCCAGGGTGTGGGACAGTGTCAGAGGTGCTGTGAGCAGCAGGGTCCGTGTGCTTGCCTCCTCCTCGCACTGTGGCATGGCGCTTTGGGAGCAGCGAGCCGAGCTTGGGCTGGCAGTGTGGGTGGTGGAGGTAATTGAAGGTGTGCTCTGCTTCTCTCCCCTTTCTCTCTCCCACCAGCCCAAGGTAGTGGTGACTCTCAATGTGACCTCCCCCGACCTCTTCCGCCTCGTCTTCCGCTACGTCAGCCGGGGGCCCGCCAGTGTGGAAGGGAGGGTCTCGGTCGTTGAGGAAGGAAAGTTTAATGTTTGTGGCAACTGTAAGTGCGTTTTTCACTTCTAGACTAACTCAGAGCGTCCACGCTGCAACACTGCTCCTCTGCCCCTTCTCCTGCCCCAAGGTGTGTCCGTCCCAGGTGTGCCCCTGTCAGGTGCCCGGCCAGAGCCATGCCCTGGGCTGGCGAGGGAGGGGGAAGAGAGGCAGGCAGGCAGGCAGGCAGGGCAGGAGGGTCAGGCCCTCTCCACAGTGGGTGGGCACTCAGGAGCTGCCCCCCCAGTGATGTGTGCCCCGTGTGCTCTTTTGCTTTTTGCAGAATAAAATCAGAGTCACTGTAGACGTGAAGGAGGCAGAGCTCTATCTGTTCCATGTCATCCTGAGGTATATTAATTCAGGAGGGGCCACTGTGTATGGCAAAATTACAGCTTATCAGCCACGAAGGAGAGGTAAGGATCCCAGACTGCTCTGCTTCCCTGTGCCATCGCCACCTCCTCCCCATCCCAGGCAGCCTTCTGCATCATCCTTTCCAGAAGACGCTTCCATATGGCTTTACCCATTAGTCCTGCTCTCCCAGTTGAAAGGCTGATTTGAGTTTGCAGCCCCCTTTATTTACCAAAGCTGCAGCAGCAAGGTGGGCCCAGCCCTGGGGCTGCACACTGAGGACTGATACCAGCCAGGCTGGTGGGAGATAGAGCTCTTGTACAATTCCATACAGCTTTCCAGCACAGGAGGAGATCACCCCAGTGCCCCAGGCAAAACTGAGCTGGCTTTCCACAAAACCAGAATGGGCCAGGAGCTGGGAAGTGGATCCAGACTTTGGCAGCTGGATGTGGTTTTATTTACCGGATGCCCTGACGTGGCAGTCCTGCCTTTCCCATGTGCTTCTCCCAAACCTGTCTGCTGGCTTCACAGTGGTGTGGAGCTTGGAAATGCTGTGGAATGACACATCTTACACAAGAATTGCACTCTGGTGCAGTGTCCTCTCAACATGTCATGAGCTGCTGGAGAAGAGCCACCAAAAGATGCCTGAACACACCTGGAAATCTGGACAGCAGATATTCTGGGAAACAATCTGAGCAAGACTGCATGGGAGCACACCTGAGGCCATGGAGGGTGGCTGTCTGGTTGATTTTACCCCTTTGGATGCCACAGCCACACTGTTCTGCTCTTCCTCCAGATCACACATACACAGCACGAGGCTGTCAAGACTACTTGTCTAACTTACCAGTGTGTGGAGTTCTCTCCTCTGTCTTGAGATGGCATAAGTTCTGCCTTTGATGTGATACGTAAAATTTGAAATGCCAAAATACTATTTTTCTGCCTTTTTTTTTCCCTTTTTGAGAAGAAAAATGGCTTATTTTTATGACCAGTAAAATAACACAACAAGAAAAAAATTTACACAGCAGAAGAACAAGAAGAGCAGGAGCTGTGGTCATGCTTTAGGATTCCACCAAAAGTCAGGAAGTATTTAATCTGTCCTATCCAAGCAGGAGAGCTCAGTTGCCTTGAAAAGTACTTCACTTCTTGTGCAGAAGCAATGTGATTTTTCTAGTGATTGCAAAGGCAAGCAGCCAAACTAGTGCACCAACAGCAGGATCCAGGAGAGCAGCATCCTTGGGAGGCTTCAGGAGTGCTGAGCCACCTCCTGTCTGGATGGAGAAGTTTCACATGACAAAGGACAAGCAGCCTGGAGAGAAGTTGGAAGATGTGGCTTGCAAAAGGGGAAGCCTTCTCCAAGTATGGGATTTTCAGCCTGGTTTCTTCCACTCTGCCTCCAGAGGCTGTCTCAGCTGGAGCTGTGTATTGCCTCAAAGGGATGTGAAACTTCATCCTGTCAATAAATCTACCCTGGTGCCACTTCAGGGAAATCTCTTTGCTCCTTGCATCCTCACCTCTGCTTCCCATCTGGGAAAGTGAGGTCCCAGCCTCAGCTGATGCCAGGCATGTCACAGAGCTGCCTCCCATGGGAAGGGGTTATTAACCATCCCAGCAGTAGCACAAGCCTTTGCTTTAGCTTCTGGTCCTGTGTGTTGTGCCTTGATGTCCATGCACCACACCAGGACAGTCGGTGTGCCACATTCTCCACTTGCTTCTCCATCTCATCTGCTCACCGTGCAGCCATTCCTGGTGAATCCTTCCCACCTGTGCTCTTCAAAAGCTCCTGAGACTGCTGGGCAGGCACACAGTCTGCTTCTAGGTGCTGCATTGTGATTGCATCCATTAATGAGGAGTTTGTGGGACTGTCAGATGAGCAAGGAGCTGTTCAGCAGCAGCAGGATCAGGCCTTGCACCCATTCTGTCCTGTCAGTTTAAAAGAATGTCTAAAGCTTGAGTGCAGAGTCTGTGGTTGGCAGGAAGAAAGGCAGGAGCACACCTTGGGGGCCTCAAAGTTTCCAGAGGGCAGGTATCTTTGCCTGTGGAGCTGGGGTCAGAATTTCCCTGAGGAAAAGTGTATCTGGGCAGTTCTTTTTGTCTGTCTCATGATTAACTCTTTCCTTTTCTAGCTGGCAAAACGCTCCTTGGCTTGCACCACTCTGTGCTTTGCAGTCTGGGGATGCAGAGCACACTGAGAGCTCTGGATTTGCATTAAGGATTGCGGTGATTTATATTTATTTCTCCCATTAGGCTGTTGAGCAGATTGAGAGTGGATGTCTCTGTTCCAGGACAGTGTGGGATTGTGGTGCACTGAGACATTGGGAGCCTGTCACTCCCCAATGCACCACAAAGCTGCTTCCCTGAGCACAGCCCCAGCTCTGTCACTCCAGTCCCTCCACAGCCTCTCATCCCTCCCATTGCAGGTACAGAGCAGACCAAGCAGATTGTCTTTGCTCCCAGCACGGAGCCAGCCTTTGTCACTGTGCCCCAGAACAGCTTTGGGGAGCCCTTCGTGCTGAACCCCAACACCTGGTCGCTGGTTGTGGAAGCAGAGGGTGTGCTGCTGGTAAGGCCCTGTGCTCCCCCACCACGGGGGCTCCAGCAGCTCCCTGGGACAAGTGTCCCAAGCAGAACACCTCTCCCATCTCTCCTCCCAGGACTATCTGGTTCTGCTGCCCAGCTCATACTACGAAGCTCCAATCCTGCAGCTGAAGGTCACCGAGCCTTGTGTCTACCAGCCAGCCCCTGAACAAGCCACCCAGAAGTAAGGATCTGCAGATGTTTGTGCTGTGTGGGGCTTGCTCAGCTCCTCTTGGCCTGGGTTTTAGGAATACACACAGTCCGTATTCTGTGATGCAGGAAAACTGCTTTGCAGAGCACTTGGCTGAGGCTGATAAAGCTTGTGGAACCTGCACTGGCCCAGAAAGCCATCCCATAGATCTTCTCATCCATGACACGACCAGTCTGTGCTTTCTCCTCCTTGAGGGCCAGCTCACACAGTGACACCATGGCCCACCTCTCTGCCAGGCTGGGTTCCAGTGCCAGGTGGTGTGTGTCCTCAGAAATGCTGCCAGGAGTAGGTTTGGCTGGGCTGTTTAAAATGAACAGAGTCTGGCAGTTTTTGGAGCATCTCTGCACCTGCTTGGCCAGGACCTCTCTGTCCATGTTGGCAAGAGGGCTGGCTGGGCTCTGGACACTGGTTGTCCCATCCACCGTTGTAGTGGTCCCCAGTGTAAAACCCAGTGCGAGGGGAGAAGCTTTTGTTGTTACTGCTCTCCCTGGTCCTGTAATGCCCATTCTCTTGCTCCCCACTAACCAGAGCTGCTCCTTGGCCCTCCTGATAGACCAAAGCCTTTTGCAAGCTTGGCTGGGCTCAGGCTGTGTGCATGCTCTCAGCTTTTATAATCATGATGTACCTTTTGTACCTCACAATTTTTTTTCTGTGTGTTTCCAGCTGCCTGTTGTACAAGTACCTGTCTGTGGAGGGCTTTCCTGCCGTGCCAGGGGTGGATGCAGTGTGCAGGCTGGACAACAGGCTCCCCAGGCTGTGTCCCACGGAGCAGCTCACGCCCTCCCACCCCCGGATGGCCACCTGCAGTGGCAGTGATGTGAGTGCCACTTCTGTTTGGACACTGCAGTGCTCATCCCCCTGTCCCCTCTGTCTGGGGCTTTCCCTACACCTGGGCAGGTGATTAGATGAGTGTCACACCCATGTAGCTGTGTGCTTGTGTGCCCTGTCCAAGGCACCCAAGCCCAGAGTCTCACCTGTAAAGGTTTGCAAGGATTTGATGAGATGTGTCACATTGTCCCCTGAGCTGCAGAGGAGGCTGGTTTGTAGCACAGACATCCTGCACACAGTCCCTCAGTCATCCCTCTGTGCTCCAGGTGGAAGTGCAGCTGTCCCTGCCCGTGGCCCAGCCTGGGAAGTACGTGCTGCTGGTGGAATATGCCAACACCAACGCCCTGCAGAGCGTGGGCATCGCCGTGAGCTCGCCGCACTCGGCCACGCAGCAGGGCACGTTCACCTTCTACCCCTGTGTCTACAGGTATGGGCACCTCAAGGGACAAAGGTCCAGTTCTCTGCCATGGCAAGGACAGCCTCCCCTCCAGCTGAGCTTTTTTGGGTTTATCACATAAACAAAGCAAGTTTCAGTGTTGTCCATCTAAGCTCTGCCTGGCCAGACTCATTGTAGCTGGACACAGATTTTAGTGGCTGGCCATCCCATCTCGGGGAATTATGTACCTGCTTCTGCCTGGAGATAATCTTCTGCATCTGTTTACAGCTGGATGTGTTGGAAGGGACCTTGATTTAAGGAATGACCTACAGGCAGGTTTATTGGAGACAGGTCAAACCCTGTCTGACTTCAGACTGCAACCTTTGCAGCAGGAAACAAATGTTTGGGGTGTCCTTGGAAAACTTTGCTCTTGTCAGCAGCCAATAAAAAAACATCAAAAGATTTCCAGGGACTTTGTGTAAATCCCCTCAGGACACAGAGCTGGCAGGACAAGAAATGGGTCGTGACCCTGTGCAAGGCTGGCTTCAAAATGTGTGTTTCTCTTACAGTTTCCTTTGTCGAGGGATTGCTGTAGATTCCCAGAGTCGAATGGCAACTTTTGAGCTCACCTCAGAGGCCACTGTTCGTTTCACCTCTGATCTGGCTGATTTCTTCCTGGTAAGGCTCCCTCTGAGGGCAGCTCTGTCAGCAGGTCACAGGAAGGAAAGGCTGGACTGGGACCCAACCTGTGGAAGGGTTTGGACTGGATACTGGATGTTAGTCTGTGTCATGACAGTCCAAGTGGAGAATGTGCTCAGTGGGTGTTTTGAAGATCATGGGATTGGGGAGGAGATGGGGAGAAGCAGCTGCTCTTGCAGGGGGAGCAGTTCCTTTTTTATCTTGAAGACATTCCTTGTTTAGCCAAGGATTGAAGAATCCCATCAACGTAAGGAGCTTCTAAATGCCATAAGGCTTGTGCAGGGAATGAGGGGCGGTAAGCAGAGGTTACCACGCATTAGCTGGTGGGCACAGGCACTGCTGTGGCTCTGGCACAGAGGCTGGCACATAACCAGGTGTCTCTCTCCTGTGGCAGCACAAGGTGTACCTGATCCCTGCTGCACAGTTCACCATGGAGCTCATCGAGCCAAAGGTGCACTGCATCAGTGTCCATGGCACCTTCTCATCCAACAGGTGAGACTCTCAGCTCCCCCTTAGCTTTAGCAGGGATGGGATTATTTCCAGAAACACTTGTTTGTCCCTCTTCCCTCTGGCTCAGAGACCTTCTGAGTTCTTGATGGAGAAATCTCTAGATTAAGGAGAGTAAGTTCCTTGCTTGTGTCTCTGTGGGATCAGACTGATGGTCCTGTGCCTGAGCCTCACTCTGCCCCTGGGGCAGGCACTCAAGTGTCATCCCAAACAGGCATTCCTGTGCTTGCTCACACACAGCAAGATACTTGCTGTACCCAAATCTTTGACACTGCTTCAAATAAATATTTTCAGAGGAATTAGCCTGTGCCAGGCTCCTGTTCTTCCTGTTGAGCCCATATCCCAGAGCCCCAGGGGTGCTCCCTCAGCAGGCACACGTTGTAATCCACCAGGGATCACAGGCTGTGCTTCCCTGCCAGGACCCCAGAGCTTCTCTTTCTTTCTGGAGGTACTCACATCATGCTTGCTCCTTGTTTTTCAGCAGCTCCTGTGTCCCCTCAAGGTTCCTGAAGCTTTCTCAGTCAATCATTTTGGAGGGGGCCCAGGTTCTGCCCATTGCCCCCGAGGTGCCCCTGGCTCAGGCTGTCCATGTGGCTCCAGCTGGGGTGCCCGTGGAGCCTGCTCCTCGTCCTGCCACAGCCATGGACCCCACTGCAGAGCTCATCCTGCTGCAGTCCCCACAGGTAGGGCACTGGCATGCCTGGGGCTGCTTCGCTGTGACACTGGACTGCTGGGGCAGGGAGAAATTTTCCTTACCTGTTGGTAAATGAGCATTTTTAGAATTTAATCTACGGTTTAAACTTCTCCCTGAACCTGTAATTCCTTGGCTTTATCCAACCTTGTTTGGTTCTTTGGGATCCCAGGAAAAGCTTTTCAGCATTAGAGGGGAGAGAGTGTGGAGGCATGGGGGGCTTGATTCACTGAATTCCCAAGATCTGGCAGTTGTGCAATAAAAGCACAAATCTGTGCAATGATTAAAAACCATCCCAGCTATGGGTGCAGGTGTCAGACATGGATTTTTGTCTGTGTTTTGGGGCAGGCTGCAGTGGTGTTCAACAGCAGGATCCAGACCCTGGGACGCTATGCCTTCATCCTGCACTTCTACCAGCCCAACCACCCCACCTTCCCCGTGGAGGTGCTCATCAATGGTGGACGCATCTGGCAAGGTGAGAGGAGCAGGGACCTGGGGAAGCTGCTGGTTGGCAGAATCCCTGGTTGTTTTCCATGCCAGAGGATGACTCTGGGTTCTTCAGGGATTGCAAAAATGAGGCAAGATTGATTTATCCCTTCCAGACTGGGAGGATGTGATGGGGACTCAAGGGATATGTGAGACCAACATATTTGTTGTCTTTTCAGGTCAGACCAACGCGAATTTCTGCCCACATGGCTACGGCTGCCGGAGCCTGGTGGTTTCTGAGGACCAAATCATCCTGGATGTCACTGATAATGACCTGACTGTGGTTGTTCGAGTGCCACAGGACAAGCAGCTGTGGCTGGTGAGCCTCTCTCCAGGAAGCTGCCAGAGTGTGCTGGGCAGGCTTCAGCAGAGGGATTTTCATTGGATTTTTGTCACCTTGTGACCACAGGAATGATTCCCACCATCACTCAGTCTCTGAACTGCCCTGGAAAATTGCAGTCTCCATCCTTAGTGATGTGGAACTGAGGGCAGAATTTACAGGGGCAGCTTCTGTATATGATACTGTCGTTCCTTGTCTGGTTTTGATATCAAAACCAGGCAGAAATTGAAGCTGTTACTTTGCACACATAGTTTTGATAATCCAGAATAAGCATTATTCCTGCTCTAGCAATATTTTAAACCTTCATAATATTGTTTGTTTAGGCCTTATCATGAGAGTAGGTAGCCCTTGTTATTCTCAGGCAACAGGACAAGAAGATTAACGAAAATTTGGATAAATGGCTGAACGACAGAATTGGAACCCAGATGTCTTCATGTGTAGAAATTTCAGATGATAAAGACTGCCTCCCTGTTGAGGCACAGCCAGTGCTGTGCTCTGGGGTATTCTGCCTGGTTTTACTCCAGTGAATTTGTGCTGTTCCTCATGTGGAGCTTTGTTAGATGGACCCTGATGGACAGGCCTCAACAGAGAGGTGACTCCTGGTCTTTGCAGTACTTGTTGTGTTATGTTCTGTCCCAGCAAGGCATGAAAGGTTCAAGGTGCATTTTTTAGTCATTTTGGGTGGTGTTGGTCTGTCTGAGCCGAGAGCCTGGCTCACCCCCCTTACTTTGCAGGATTACATCCTTGTGGTGCCTGAGGACAGCTACACCTCCCAGTACCTGCAGGAGGAACCCCTGGACAAGTCCTATGATTTCATCAGCAGCTGTGGCATCAACAGCTTCTACATCAAGTGAGATGTTTGGTTTGGGTGCCTGCTCTGCTGTGTGCAAGCTGCACACTCCTCAGGGAGCTTCACCCCTTCCCTTCATGTGTGCCAGGGAGGGGGCTGGTTGAGCTTTTCCTTCTGTTGATCAAACGTGGGTATTTGGGAGCTCTCAGTGTCACAGGGCTCTCCCTCCCCCAGCAGGAGATGCTGGATTTGGGGTGATGGGGAGGCTGTGCAGCACTGAGCCCTCCCTCCTTCCCCTGCAGCCCCAGCACATCCTCCAGCTTCTGCCGTGACTCTGCCATCTCGCTGTCCCTCTTCTACAACAACGGGGCGCAGCCGTGCCGCTGCCACGAGGCCGGGGCGCGGGGCAGCCAGTGCCAGCCCTGGGGGGGACAGTGTCCCTGCAGGTCCAACGTCATCGGCCGCGAGTGCTCCCGCTGTGCCACTGGCTACTGGGGCTTCCCCAACTGCAGGCGTGAGTTCTCCTCTCCCATCTGCATTGCTCGCTCTGTGTCCATTCCCCCACGCTCGCCTTGGGTTCCCTGGTCACCCAACCCCAGCCCTGTTCTGCCCCTTGCAGCCTGTGACTGCGGGACACGTCTGTGTGATGAAGTGACAGGGCAGTGCATCTGCCCTCCGCACACCCTGAAGCCGGAGTGTGTTGTCTGTGAGCCCCAAACGTTCGGCTGCCACCCCCTCATCGGCTGCGAGGACTGCAACTGCTCCCGGCCCGGCGTGCAGGAGCTGACAGAGCCAGGCTGTGACGTGGACAGCGGGCAGTGCAGGTGAGGGAGCCCTGTCCTGGCACTGGGGACACCTGGCAGCACCCCAGTCCCTGCTGGAGTGATGTGCAGAATGGAGGGGAGGAAAGCTCTGAAAGCTCTCGTGGCTCTTGTGTCCACCCAGGTGCAAGCCCAACATCATCGGGCGGCAGTGTGACCTCTGTGCCCCTGGCTACTACCACTACCCCGACTGCCGGCGCTGTGACTGCCACCAGGCTGGCACCGAGGCCAGCGTGTGTGACCCTGTCACGGGCCAGTGTCACTGCAAGGTCGGTCCCTCCGTGCCTCCATGGGGTGCCTTTCTCCTTGGCTCTCTCCCCTGTTCTGGCAGGGGTGGCTGTGGCTGTGTGCCCAGCGTGCCAGAGGGAGCAGGGCTGGACAGGGAGAGTGCCTGAGCTGCAGCCAGCCTGCCCCATGGAGTGGTGGTGGGTTCAGAGCACCCTGGAAAGCTCTTACCTCCTCATCCTTCCTGGCCATGAAGGCTCACTGCTTGGGCTGTCACGGAGGGAGATGGTCAATGTGAGTCCAGCCCTGTGTCAGAGCTTGTTGCAGGTGGAGCTGTCAGCCCTATTGGCTCCTGCCTCCATTGCAGCAGAGTAGCTCGAACAGCTTCTGAGCTGCCTACTCCAGCCTCTTTGTAGGGCTTACAAGTGTTTTCTGTATGAATTCAATGTTTGGTGCGTGCTGTACAAGCAAACCTACTTGGGAACTGCTTTAGCATCTTCCAGCACCACATCATTGTGCTTTGATCACTCAGCCATCCCTGTCCTCCACTGAGCCCTTGTGAGAAGCTGCTGACGCTGTTGGGCTTTGTTTGTCTTTCAGGAAAATGTGGAGGGCGTGAGATGTGACCAGTGCCGCTTGGGGACTTTTTCTTTGGATGCCACCAACCCCAAGGGCTGCACCAAGTGTTTCTGCTTCGGTGCGACCGATCGCTGCCGCAGCGCCGAGAAACACCGAGCTGAGGTGAGAGGGTCTGGGGGCACCAGAGCCTGCAGGTCAGGTGTGCTCCCCTCCACCTGGCTGCCTGCTGCTCTCGGGTCTCTGTCCTGCATTAATCCTGCTGAAGATACAGGAGGAGGGTTATCTTTGACTCCCTGTGCCCATCTCCTGCTTTCAGCCCCTTTTCCTGGTCTCGGGGTTCTCATGTGCTGGGCGGGGGTGATGATCAGCTTTCCTGTGGCTTCATCAGGATGCATGTGAGGTGTGAGCCTGTTACTCCCCTTTCTGCTGCTCTGGGACCTGCTCTTCTGGAGCATCAACACCCAAATACTTTCTGTAACTCCACTAGTAGACCCACAGTTGCTCTTGCCCTGCAGTTTGTCGACATGAACGGGTGGCTCTTGCTGAGCAGCGACCGCCACGAAGTGCCAACTGCTCTGAGCCCACGGGAGCAGCTCGTCACTGCCGACCTCAGAAACCTCCCAGATGCTTACCAGGAGCTCTACTGGGTTGCACCCAGCTCCTACCTTGGGGACCAGGTAAGAGAATGGGGAACCTCACCAGCAGCTTGACATGCAGGCACTGCTCACACTCCAGCTGAGCACGGCCATCTCTGTCTTGCCCCAGCAGTGTGGACTTGCAGCCTCATAAGAGATTTGTCTCTCCCTCAGGTTTCCTCCTATGGAGGGCACCTTCGCTACGAGCTGCACTCCAACCCTCGCAGGGGTGATGTGTTCATTCCCATGGAGTCCCGGCCCGACGTCATCTTGAAGGTGCAGCCCAAGAAATCCCCTGGTGCCCCCTGCTGATGCAGGAGCGGGGTGAGGTGATGGCTGACGCCTTCCTTGCTTTTCCCAGGGAAATCAGATGAGCATCATGTTTCTGGAAGGTGCCTACCCATCCCCAGGGGAGGCACATGAAGGCTGGCTGCAGCTGGTGGAGGTGAGTTTGCACACACAAGTGAAGTGCTCAGACAGTGCAGGAAAGGACAAGACCTCATGCAAACAGAGGGATGGTTGCTTTGAGTGCAGCATTTTAGGTGCTACAGGGCTTTTTCACGCATGCTAAGGGGAAAGCTTGCAGCAGCATGGATGTGGAGGCTGGGCTGGATGTTCAGGTGCCTGTGCTTCCTGCCAGTAATGTCAGATTTTCTCCCACCAGGGTAACTTCAGACACACAGAGACTCACAACCCCGTGTCCAGAGAGGAGCTCATGATGGTGCTGGCAAACCTGGAGCAGCTGCAGATCCGGGCACTCTTCTCCCAGCTCTCTTCCTCCGTGTCCCTGCGCCGCGTGGTGCTGGAGATGGCCACAGCCACAGCCACGGGCGTCCGTGCCAGCAACGTGGAGCTGTGCTTCTGCCCAGCCAACTACCAGGGAGACTCCTGCCAGGTGAGGGGCAATTGGACCTGCTGTTCCAGTCAGAGGGGTCACATACTCATTTTTGAGCTACCAGCTGCCTCCAAGCTGGCTCTTGAGGGCTTCAGTTGAAATGACAGCTCAGCTTGTTACAAAGGAACATTTCCCCACCAACAGTACAGCACTTGGGAGAGGTGCAAAAGTTTCACCTGGGACATGATGGGGAAATCATTCAGGTGTTGCAGTACCTGGGAATGGGTCCTTCTCTCTGGCCAGTTCTCTCCTGGTTAAAAGGATGAGGAAAGAACTGCACTGAAAAATCATCATTGTTGCTTATAATCTTTTCTCCATCAGTACAACCCAGTGGGAATTCTGTCGTGGAAACTATTTTAGTTTCTTTGCTTTTCCCAAAAGTATCAGGCTGTTTTTCAGATCTTTGCCTTTTTCTGTCTCCTCAGGAATGTGCTCCAGGTTACTACAGGGACACCAAAGGGCTCTTTCTGGGAAAATGCATCCCCTGCCATTGCAATGGCCACTCAGATCAGTGCCTGCCAGGCTCTGGGATATGCCTTGTAAGTAAACAGGGGAGCAGTGTGATGTTTTGGAGTTATGAGGTCTGTAGTATGTGGTTTAAAAGCTCTTTACATACTAGCTGGGCTGAAGAACCATGCCTGAGTGGGAGCGTTGGCTTCACTGTTTCAGTGGTGACCCTGCTCAGGGCCAGCTGAGGGTGCAGGGCAGTTTGGGAGAGGAAGGACTGAGGCATCCTGATGGGGAGCTTTTAGTGCACCCACCATTTCTTGTAGCCAGTGCTGAGCCCGGGGCTTGCCTTTTCCTTGCAGAACTGCCAGCACAACACAGAAGGAGACCACTGTGAGCGATGCAAGGACGGCTACATGGGCAGCCCCTCTGCCCAGGAACCCCTGCAGTGTGTTGGGTGCCCATGCCCTCTTTCAGTTGCCTCCAACAAGTAAGCACCCCGGGATGGGATTGCCTCACTGTTTAACCACTCTGTGCCCCACCAGGAGAGGTGTCCCAATGCCAGCCTTGTCCTTGTCCCCATGCTCATGGCCTTTTATCTGAGGCCCCAGCAGCCCACAGTGAATGATCAGCTGCCCTGGCACCACGTCAGGAGTAACTGCTCCTCCCTGTGTCCCCATTCTCATTTCAGTTTTGCTGTTGGCTGTGTCCACAAGGGTTCCAACATGCAGTGCCTCTGCAAGCCAGGCTACGCTGGACCAAACTGTGAGCGGTAAGGGGGGTGGCACTCGTGTTTGGGGTCAGACACTGACCCTGTGCAGCCACTACTGTGGCAGAGAAGTTGTCCCCTTAAGGACTGCTGCAGGAGCAGTTGGCTCTGCCCCTGTGTGCTTTGTTCTGGCAGCATTTCCTTCAGTCCTTTTCAGCCCAACTGCTGAAATTCTGTTACTGTGGGTGTATGACTTGAGTGTGCTTTGCCTTGACTTGCAGCCTGTGATAAAGGCACCTTTCTGAGGTGTCACGGGGCAAAACACCAAGTGCTTTGCCATGCCTGAGGGCTGCAGCAGTTCCAAGTGTTGGATGCTCAGGCTGTTCCAGTTGTGCAATGCAGTGCGCGCTGCAGGATCCTCACCCTGTTGTAACTTGTGCCTTTCCCCAGGTGTGCCCCGGGCTACTACGGCAACCCCCTGGTGATTGGCAGCTCGTGCCAGCCCTGTGACTGCACTGGGAACACGGATGCCAACATGCTGTTCAGCAGCTGTGACTCCCTGACGGGCGCCTGCTCGGGCTGCATGCACCACACGGCCGGCGCGCGCTGCGAGCTCTGCGCGCCCGGCTACTACGGGGACGCCGTGCTAGCCAAGAACTGCACACGTGAGTGGGGCAGGCAGCCAGCCCAGGGGAAGGGGAGGGAGCCATTCCCAGCACTGCTCATCTCCCTCTGAGGAGCAGCAGCCCAACTGCAGCGTGCAGAAGGGAATAAGTTGTTGTGAAAAGCAAATCCAAGAGGAGAGAGGCTCTGTGTTAGCTTTGATAGATAAAAGAGAAAGAGGCTTCCCTGTTGGCTGTAAGTGTTGTGAGTGGCTGACATGCTCTTCAGTGTAATACTGGGTGTATTTTTCCCTGGCAGAGTGCAACTGTTCGCCTTGTGGGACTGAATCCTGCCACCCACAAACTGGCCAGTGCTTCTGCAAGACTGGAGTGACAGGCCAGCACTGTGACCGCTGCGAGGTGAGGGCCACCTGGGCCCTGGGGTGGTGCCTGTCCTTGTCATGAGGGTGAGGGGCAGCCCTGGAGTCTCATTCCCCAGGTCTGGGAGCAGAGCAAGGCTGGCTGCCAGCTGGTGAGGGCTGCATTTGCATCCTACATGGCAAAAGCAGTGGAGGCAGCATTCCAGTAAAGTGGCATCATTTGGGAAACTGCAGTAAACCCCATTTTTCTGAGTGCATCCAGCTTGGGCAAGGGCAGGTTCAGAGGGCAGTGCCATGGTGTTTGTGTTCTCGCTGCAGCTCCAATTCTTTACCATGTTGCATTGAGTTTTGTGGCGCTCAAAACACACCTAGAAAGGAAAGCTGTGGTCTCACATCACTGACCCAGGAGAGAGGCACACTTGCTGACCAGGGACCCATGTCCTGCTTTTCCCTAGGAGGGATACTACGGCTTTGAGGGATGCTCGGGCTGCCGGAGGTGTGACTGCGACGTGGGCGCCGTGGGGAGCAGCTGCCACGTGCAGAGTGGCCAGTGCAGCTGCCTGCCCGGGGTCAGCGGCCCACGCTGCCACCAGTGTGCCCCAGGCTACTGGGGCTTCGGCCGAGGTGGCTGCACAAGTGAGTCTGGGGTCCCAGCTGGGAGCACCGGGGCAGGGCTGTGCTGCTGGTCCAGTTGTTGAAGGCAGAAAACAGCTGGCAGCTCTGAGGGCCTATGCATGTTGCACAGTGGCATGTGGATGAGCATAGCTGGAGTAAAACCACTCCTTCCCCTCTCTCCAGAGTGGTAAAAGCACAAAATGATTCTGTTTTTCAACCCTGCAGAGTGTGAGTGCAGAGGGGGCTCCTGTGACCCTCGCACTGGGGAGTGCACGTGTCCCAACGGGCTCACGGGGAAGCAGTGTGACGTGTGCCTGCGCCAGCACGAGATCCTGGTGGCAAACGGCCCCGACAGCATGAAGTGTGAAGGTGTGTGTCCCTCTGGGAGAGAGGGGAGGGAAGCCTGGGACAGGAGCTGTGCTGACACTGTGTTCCCCTGCAGTGTGTGACAGCTGTGTCCTGCTCCTGCTGGAGGACCTGCAGAGCATCGAGATGTCCTTCCCGTCCATCCGCGGCCAGCTGGTCACCCTCAACGCCAGCTCCATCGCCTGGGCTCGCCTCCACGGCCTCAACGGCACCATCATGGCCATTGCTGTACGTGGGAGCTTCCACATCACCTTCTGCCCACGTTTCCTGGCCTGTCAGCCTGATTTAGCCTTTTTTCTTTTCCCTAGAACCAGCTCCGTGAGTACCACAGAGCCATGAGCAGAGTCAGGCAAAGGGCTGATGAGCTGGAGAATGAGAACATGGATCTCACACAGGACCTGAATGCGCTGCAGCACAAGGTAGGATATTTCTCTGTTGTTCTTTGCCAGAACACAAGTCCCCCTTTTACCAAAATGAGGGCTTTGATGGCTGTGAGGAGCCCAGTTCAGGCAGGTTGGATCTTCTGCTTGACCAGAACTAAGTTGCAGTGTTATGTGCTCAGGCTGGATTACCTGCTTTTCTCCCTTGGAGAGCTGTTAAACATCTCTTGATATTGGTAGTTTTTTATTTACTGCTTGCTTTTGAGGTGGCTCCAATTTAAAGCAGTAAAAATAAATTGAATCAAGTATCATTTATAGAAGAGGCACACAATTAAGGAGCATGAAACATCTGTGTCCATCATGGATGGAATCTAGAACTTACAAGCTGTCCAAGATTTGATTTAATTGGATTTGATTTATGAACTGCCTAAATGCTCCTGATCTGAGGGAGAGGGAAAATCCTCTATTTGATGACATACCTATCCAGAGAGCTGCAAAAACAAACTGCAGCCCCTGTCTCTTGATCAGGGCCCAGCTGTGCCTGACTCCAGGCTTTGGGGCTTTTAAGAGCACAGAGCAGTGCTGAGCTCTGTGCTGTTGGGATTGTTGCAGCACCCACAGCCTGCTTCATTGGAGCTGCATTTACTGCTTGTCCTTCTCTGAAGATGCTAAACAAGACCATCCTTCAGTGTCCATTGCAGTGCAGCAGCACAGGGCAGGCTCGTTCAAAAACCTCACCAGCTACACATTCCCAGGCCGTGTGTGCTTTTTGGGAGCAGCAGTCCCACTGACAGATCACATAAAATGTCATCTCATTCTTGAGCTAAGCCAGTGTTTCTGTGGTAGATGACCATGACTCACAGAGAAGCGAGCCGCGTTGAGCAGCACACGAGGGACATGCACCAGAGAGGGGAACAGCTCCTGCTGCACATCCAGAGCATCCAGAGGGCCATTGCAGGTATGGCAAGAAGGGTCTTCAGGGGTTTTTTCCCTGCTCTTGGTTTCAACCACTGCCAAATACTGCAGTGCTTAGAAAAGCCATGGAGAGAACAAGGGAAAATATAGATGAAGATCCTGCAGAATCCCAGATTTTACTCTGACCAGGCTTATTGTGAGTCTTAGCTGCTTGGCTAAACACAAGGAAGAACACATTCAACTCCCACAAATGTTACTAAAATGCATAAAACAGGCAATCTGCAGCTTCAGAAGAAATTGAGCAAAACAGAGTGGCTGGATCTGGGAGAGGAGGTAAAGTCACAGAGAGATGCTCAAGATGCAGCGTGTGTTGCTGGTAGTGCCCAAGGAGGCAGAAACATGGAGCAGTGCCTCTGGGTGATGTCTCAGTGCTGCCTGAAAGCTGTCGCTGGTTTGTGAGGAGAAGAACCTCAGGGAATTATGAAGGGCCAGGTTTGGTCAGTCTGACAGGGGTGTGGGTTTCTCTGCAGATCTGGTGTGGCAGATGGCCAGGTTTGGTCAGTCTGACACAGATGTGTGTTTCTCTGCACACCTGGTGTGGCAGATGGCCAGGTTTGGTCAGTCTGACACAGATGTGTGTTTCTCTGCAGATCTGGTGTGGCAGATGGCCAGGTTTGGTCAGTCTGACACAGATGTGTGTTTCTCTGCAGATCTGGTGTGGCAGATGGCCAGGTTTGGGGCAGCAAACACCAGCACCACGTCCAGCGAGGAGTTCCGGCAGAAGATGGCCGAGGTGGAAAGGATGCTGAGGGAGATGAAGGAGAGGAGCCTGGGAGCCCAGGAGGAGCTGGCAAGGCGTGAGCACGAGGAGGCTCAGAAATGTGAGTCCAGCTCAGTGGCACAGGGCTGCCCAGATCCTGCTGGGTCTGGCTTGGAGCCCACACAGACACTGCACATCATAGTCATTTTCAGAGTGTGTTGGTAAGAACCAGGCACAATTTTTATAGGAGTTTCAGAGTCCCCTGTGACACTCCAATGGGACAATTTGTGGTTCCTTTTCCCTTAAGGGAAATTTCAGAGCAGAACTAAATGGGTAGTTCTGTTTGATGAACAAAAATATCAACACTTAGAACCAGGAATCACCACTGTTATGTGATGTATTCACATCACACATGGATGTGAACAAGTCATGCCATGTTTCTTCCTATTTACTGTCCCCATAAAGTAACGACCAGCATCCAGCAGCCACAGTAGCAGTGGAGTGAGAGCATTGAGCCCAACCAGGGATGCTGGCAATGCAGGAGGAGAAGACTTCTGATTAACAGGCCCTGGCAAAACATAACTGAAAGCTGGGATTATAAACTGGCTCTTGCTGGAAACAAGTAATTTTTCACTGAGGAAGTAATCAAGGCCTCAGGTGGGGTTTCTCCATCATCTGGAGCTTTTCAGGCATGACTGTGTGTGTCTTTGAAAGAGATCCCATCTCTCACCAGCACTTGAGGGTTTGGAGGCAGCTGTGGACAAGATCCTGGGCTGTCTAGGCTGAAAAAGAGGGAGGGTGGAAGATGGTCACTTCTCTTGATACCTGCCTGGTGAGAGCAGAGCCAGGCTTTAAGCAGCACAGAAGGAATCTGTGTGACACAGGAAGAGGAGTTAGGAGCAGTTCTCATCCCCCTCCCCAGTGCTGCATCGGGTCAGGAGCGAGCTGCACGCTCGCTGGCAGTCCAACCAGGACCTGCTGAGCAGCATCCAGGAGCGGCTGGCCCAGCACAGCTCCCAGCTCATGGATCTGCGCGACGCCCTCAACGAGGCCGTCAACAAAACCCGGCAGACAGAGGACTTGAACAGCCTGAACCGAAACAACCTGGAGGAGAGCCAGGTACAGCTGCCCCATGGTCCTGCCATGCAGAGAGCTGGGGGCTGTCCCAGCCCTGCTGGTCCCTAAACCTGGGTTTTGTGTGCAGCAAAAGAGCCAGGAGCTCCAGAAGCAGCATGCGCTGGTGCAGGAGACCCTGCAGATGGCCCAGGACGCCCTTGCCCAGGTCTCAGACTTCCTGCAGATGATGGAGCGTGCAAAGGAGGTGAGTGGCACTTTGGAAGGGCAGAGGGAGAGGAGTGGCAGCCCTCAGCAGCGACACATGTCCTTGCAGGCGTACGAGAAGCTGGCAGCGCTGCTGGATGGGGCAAAGCTGCCCCTGACCGAGCGGGTCAAGAAGTTCTCCCCGGCCAGCAGCAAGATCCCCATCGTGGAGCAGGCAGAGGAGCACGCCCAGCTCCTGGATGAGCTCGCCAGGAACCTGTCTGGGTGAGGCACCTGTCCTGACCCTCACTAGTCAGGCTGTCTCCTACCAGAGCTGGGGACGGGAAACTGGCAGGGGAACAGTGGGTATCACCTCCAGAGTTTTTTACATTGTTGAGGAGCCCAAAGGGGGTTGTCTGTGAGGGCATGGGCAAGAGCCTGAGTGTTCTCCATTGATGGCTTCATCTTCCAACACAGCATTATCCAGGACACAAACCAGGATGGCTTTATCCAGCGGGCAGTCGATGCCTCCAACGCCTATGCCAGCATCATTGAAGCTGTGAGGAAAGCAGAGCAAGCAGCCCACGATGCTGACAAGGCAGCCAGCCAGGCCCTGATGGTATGTGCTGTGCGGAGCCCTGTAAAGACAGGCAAAACCAAACTCCCTTCCCTCTGACACGTGGGCACTGTGTCCTGAGCCTGAGAGCAGAGTCTGCCACAGCTGGGGCTGGACTCGGTGTTCGGGTATCCCTGTCACACCCCGCTGCAGTTGTCTGAACGAGCATTTTTGTGTGCAGTCAGAGCCAGATACTCGAATTCCTCTTCAGAGTCCTGTTTGTTTCACAGAATGTCATATCAGAAAACCTCGGGGCTGCCTCCAGAACGCTGAAGAGGAACAGTAGCAGCCTGGAGGAGGCTGCAAGGAGACAGCAGAGCAAACTCAATGGGGGTGAGAGTGGCTCCTCGCAGGATCTGATGTCCTTGGGGCTGGACTGAGCTCCAGCAAACAGCACGTGCATTTCTTTAATTGCAGCTATTAAAGGCACTCTGCAGACAGCAAAGGACAAGCTGGCTGACCTCCGTGTGAAGAAGGAGCAGCTCCTGACCCAGCTGCAGTCTGTGCAGGACATGCTGGGCAGGGAGCAAGGTTTGTTCTGGGGTGGCTGGACTGGTTTTGTACTCCCTTCTTGGTGCACTTACTGTGACCCAAGGGTGCTTCCCCCTGCTCCTGAACACCTCAGAGATATTTCTTTCTTTGCAGAGGACACAAGGGACACAATCCAGAATGCCAAAGCAGCTGCTGCCGAGGCCAACAAAACAGCTGCCCGAGTGGAGGATACCCTGAGCAGCATGAAGAGGAACCTGGATGAGTGGAAGGACCAGTATGGAGGCCTCCGAAATGAGGACCTGAACCAGGCAGTCCAGGATGCCAGGAAATCTGGTGAGAGCTGAGCCTGGTGTGCTGCCAGGGGGAGTCTGATATGAGCCACTGCGTGCACAGGTGCCAGAGTATTTTTGAAAACTGTGCTTTGCAGCACAGAGCAGAGGGAGGTAACCAATACTGGATGCTTTAAGTCCTGGCCCTTTTTTTTCCTCTCCTGCAATGTCTGCATCACCTGTACATCACCTTTACTGCAGGAGGTTGCATGCACTGGAGCATTCTCAGACTCTCCTCAAGGCTGATGAATTTAGGAGGATCTCTCTCTGATTGCTCCCAGCTGCCACTGCTTTGACTCGCATTTCTCAAGCTGCCTGAACTTTGCATTTCCCTTTCTCCCTAACCTTCAAAACTTCTGACTCCTCTTCATCCCCAGTGTCCAGCCTGGAGAGCACCATTCCCCTGCTGCTGGAGAAGCTGAGCAACCTGGAGAACAGGAGGAACAAAAATGCCACTGTGTCAGAGAACATCGTGAGGATCCGGCAGCTCATCACACAGGCGAGGAACGCGGCCAGCAAGGTGAGCTCAGGGGAGGGTGAGGGCTGGGCACTGTGTGCTGGGGGCCTGGGGTGGAGGAGAGCTTACCTGAGGGTAGCATGCAAAGAGGAGGGTGTTTGGGGCCATCAGGCAGGGTCTCTTCCCCGTGGGATTTGGTAGAACTGGCAGTGAGCAGACAGGTGGCAGTGGGTTCAGTGCCACAGGGCTGGATTTCTCTCCCTACAGGTCAAGGTGCCCATGAAATTCAATGGCAGCTCAGGGGTGCAGGTCCGGATGCCCAGCAATCTGCAGGATTTAGCAGCCTACACATCCCTCAAATTCTACATCCAAAACCCCGAGCCCAGGAGCCAGCAGGACGAGGCACAGGAGGGGCGGTTCGTGTTGTACCTGGGCAGCCAAGAGGTGAGATGGGGCCAGAGTGTGGAGTGGGCCCTCGTTGCATCAGTGATGTCCATCAGCCCCTCACCTGGTCCCTGAATATCTCTGTGGGGAGCACAAAGCCCCTGGATGCAGCCATCAGCCTGGGTGGGGAGGGCAATAGGGGCTGTTTGTCCCATGCAGCCCTGGGAGTTCCAGGGAGAGCTCCTGCCTGTCCCAAACGTCAGCGTGTGTCCCTGTCTCTCCCTGAGTTCAGGCCACTGGAGACTACATGGGCATTGTGCTCAAGGATCAAAGAGTGCATTGGATCTACAAACTGGGAGATGAGGAACCAACCTCGCTGAGTGTCGACGAGGATATTGGAGAGCAGTTTGTCACCATCAGCATCAACAGGTAGGGCCTTGCTCAGGGCAGGGCAGGGTTTGCTCCTTCGGGGATCTGCCCTGGTCCTGACCATCCCTCCCTGCTGCAGGATCCTGCAGTACGGGCACATGTCGGTGATCGTGGAGAGGCAGAGGGTGCACGAGATCAAGGGAGACAGCGTGGCCAAGGGAGAGCAGGGGCTGCTCAACCTGGACCCACGCAACGTGGTCTTCTACGTGGGGGGCTACCCCTCCAGCTTCACGGTGAGGCAGGCAGCGGGGAGCTGCTTTTAGGAGGTGTCAGCGATGCCTTTGGGGGATCTTACAGGAGGGAGAGCCTGTCCAAACTATTGGGTTTCATTCCCAGCCTCCCCCTGCTCTGCGCTACCCCAACTACCGCGGGTGCCTGGAGCTGGACACGCTGAACGAGGAGGTGGTGAGCCTGTACAACTTCCAGCACACCTTCGAGCTGGACACGGCCGCCGAGAAACCCTGCGCCAGGTGGGCACCGCGCCTGCTCCGGGGCGCTTCCCTCTGCTCTGCTTGTGGCACATGCCTTGGCACTGATGGCTGCTGTGTGTCTCAGGTCCAAGTCCACGGGAGACCCCTGGCTGACTGACGGCTCCTACTTCGACGGCAGCGGTTACGCGGAGATCAAGTTTGAGAGCCAGTTCGGCACCACCAAGCGCTTCGAGCAGGAGATCCGCGTGGTCTCCTACAACGGCATCATCTTCTTCCTGGAGAACCAGGCAGGTGCTTGCTCCCCTGGGGAGCCTTCATCCCTCACTGGACAGTCCCAGGCCTGCCTGCAGGCATTCCCAGTTCAGGACACTCGGGAGAGGAGGGCTTTGGAGATCTCAGGGCTGCTTGGAGCAGGATTTCAGCACTGTTGTTAAATGCCATGAGAGGACTGGACCCAAGCATCGCAAAAATCACTTGGCTGGTGTTGGAGGGACTCCCCAGAAATTAGGAGACCCTCCAAGCTGAGCCAGGGTTTACTGGGGCAGGCAGTGCTGCAAGGAGCATTTCCAGCTTGCAGTGTTATCCCTGCTGTTTGAAGATAAATCCCAAACAACTGTGACCAGGACAGTGGCACCTGCTCCCACCAGTGCTAAAGAGCAGATGGGTTCAGTGCCACATCCTGGGCCCCCGCTGAGTGTCCATCCTGCCTCCCCCAGGGTCAATTCCTGTGTCTGGCCATCCGGGATGGGAAGCTGGCTCTTTACTATGATTTCAGCTCTGGCCTGGAGATGGCAAAACCGAGCAACTCCTCCTCACTCACCATCAGCAGCACCACAAACAAAGCGGTAAGAGGGAACAGGGCTCTCTGGGAGGGAGGGCTCCTCATCCAGGGTGGGGAGGCACATGGACCCTTCTTTTTGAGGGGGAAAGAGCTGCAAGAAGTTTTTTGACTTGATCAATTACTGAACACCTTGTCCTGCCCTCTGTGACAGACCATTTCTCTGTTCTGTCTCCAGATCCAGATTTTCCTCCTCAAAATGAATAACAAGAAGCGCATCCTGGTGCGGGTGGAGCGCCTCACCATCTTTGTGGTGGAGCAGGAGAACTCCCTGGAGAATGCTGTCTCCTACTACCTGGGGGGTGTGCCCCCAGCTGTGCTGCCCCCCAGGTGGGTCCAGCCTGCATGGGGTGGGACAATCTGCATGTTCCCGAGTCCCTGGTGGTCACCCTGGCCCTTTCTCAGCCACATCCAGGGCTGTTGAAACACTGCTGAAATTGTGGGGGAAGTTTTCCTCTCCCTTTCAATCCTCCTGAGCTTTTAAGCATGGTAACTTTTCCATCTCTGGCGAGGGATGAGGTGCTGGTGGGTGTCCCAAACCCTCCTTTGCTCTGCTGTGTGCTTTAGAGCAGCTTTGACTCTAGAGATACCCATGACCATCACGATTCATTTTCCTGGAGAGCTGCTGGACCAGATCCTGCCCAGAACTGTGTCCCGCCTGGGGCTGTGCTTGTTAACACTGTCTGCTTCTCCTGCAGTTTGAAAGCTCTCTTCCCCACGGGTGGGCCCATCCGGGGTTGCATGAAGGGCTTGAAGGCTCTTGGCAAATACGTCGACCTGAAACGCATGAGCACCGTGGGCGTCAGCTACGGCTGCACCTCGGACCTGCTGGTGAGCACAGAGCCCTGGCAGGCTGGCCAGCATGCTGGGGGAAGGGTCTGTGAGGGAAAGGGAGCACAGGACCGCCAGGACAGGCCTCATCTCCCCTCATTCACAGAAACGAGCACAATCCTCCCAAGTCCTCAGTGCGGAGGGGTCGTGATGAGGTGCTTGGTCATGGCTGGTGACAGCAGCAGCCAGACCCAGCACAGCCAGAGCTCCTCACTCATATGCCAGCACCCCAGCAAGGCCAGGGACAGGCTCCCACCTTGTCTCTGTGCTGTCTCTCACAGATTGCCCGCTCAGTCAGTGTCCATGGCCATGGCTACCTGACCCTGGCTCTGACAGATGTGCCGGGGCTGCAGGACTTCTACAGCGGCTTCAGCTTCCAGACAAGCCAGCATGAGGGGCTGCTCTACCACCACTCCACCCAGGTGGGCACCTCCAGGCCCCCAGATCCTCTGGCAGTGGGAGGGTGCTGCTTCCCTTGGGAAAGAGGGGATTTTGGTGGGGCCGGGATGTGAATCTGCAGTGAGCTGTGCACCCTGAGCTCCTGGAGGGCAGTGGGGAAGTGGGCTCCTCTTGGGGTCGAGCTGCTGAGCTGCTGGGTGATGCTTTCTGCAGGAGGGGACGTGCCAGGTGTCCCTCCAGAGAGGCCAGCTGGCCTTGAGCCTGCCAGGAAGCAAAGTCACCACTGACAGCGCCTACGCGGATGGCAGGGCCCACTACGTGGCCTTCTACAGCAATGCCCGTGGGTACGTGTCCTGCTGGGGGTGTGCTGGGGTGGCCACAGCCACAGGGTCCTGCTGAGCCCCTGCTGCCCCCCCAGGGTCCGGCTGTACGTGGATGATGAGCTGCAGGACACCACGACAGGCCCCGCGCCCAGCCACCGGCAGCGGCGCCAGGACGGGCGCCGGCTCTTCCAGCTTGGGGGGTCACCAGACCCAGGTGCCCCCAGCAACCTCAGTGGCTGCATCAGCAACGTCTTTGTCAAACGGTGAGAGACTCCCTGCCGCTGCCACACAGCAGGAATCAGCCCCTTCCCATCTCCCTGCTGCTGTGACAAGGACCTTTCCTCCCCGTGTGTAGGATGTCAGAGCCACAGATGGTGGTGGACCTGCAGCAGAATGTGGAGAGCGTCAATGTCACCATGAGCTGTCCCTTGGGTGAGCAGTCACAGCAGCTCAGAGTCACTCCGAAAAAGGACAGGCGGAAACCCAAGGTACCAGAGCTGCCCACATCCTCCTCCTCATTCTCCTCACGTGCCACTGCTCAGCTGTGCTGGCACATGCAGGGACGTGCAGGGACATTCCCTCACTCCAGCCCTGGTGCACACTGTGCAGGTGTCGGGCAAGCCCGCGCCCAAGGGCCGGCGCCACGACCAGGACAGGCTGTGCCAGCTGCAGCCCCAGCCCCGCGCTGCCAGGGGCACCTTCCGCTTCGGGGGGACCCCAAGCAGCCGCTGGGAGTTTGATGAGATCCCAACCTCCTTTGGGTGGAGGTGAGCCTCGCCCCACGCCCACCCCGTGCAAACCTGGCCTGGATCATGGCCTGGAAGCACGTGTCCCTGGCAGTTGCAGGAGAGCCGGGTGCTCCCATCGCTCCCTGTCCCTGCAGGTCCCATTTCTCCCTGGAGGTGAAGCTGAACTCCTCCAGTGGGCTGCTGTTCTACGTGGCGGGCCAGAGGGGCTCCTCTATGGCTCTGTTTGTCTCCAACGGGCGCTTTGTTTTCCTGGTGAACGTCGGCAGGCGCCGGCTGCGCATCCGCAGCAAGGACAAGTACCGTGACCGGCGGTGGCACACGGTGAGCGGGGCACAGGGCTCAGCAGGGCCTCACTGAACCACAGCAGTGCCCCTGCAGGGGCTGGCTCAGTGCAGCCCTGCTCTGGGCGTTGCTTCTCCATGGCACATGGGACATTGCAGTCCCAGGGAGCAAAGGGGACAGAGAAATCACAGCTGGGGCAGGCTGAACCTCTAAGTTCAGCTTCCCTTCCTGAGCACAGCCCTGGGGCTCCTCCCAGCCCGGGACACCCCCAGTCTTGGCACTGACCTTTTCTCCTTGCAGGTCTTCTTCAGCAGAGACCAGAGCCGGGCCCAGCTGGTCATCGATGGGCTACGAGCCCAGAGTGCTGCACTGGCCACCCCGGGGTTCTTCGTGGCCCAGACCCCCTTGTATGTGGGGGGGCTCCCAGCTGGGAAAGCCAAGGCTCACATACCAGTAAGGGCTTGGCAGCCCCATGGCATCACCCTCTCCCTGCCTGTTGCCAGTGCCATGGCATCACCTTGTGCCTTTGCCCCCTCTGTGCTCAGTGGCCTCTCTCCACAGGCTGTGTCGGCCTCCAGCTTTGATGGCTGCCTGAGGAACCCACAGCTGGACGGGAGACCCCTGGGTGCCCCCTCACGCACCTTTGGGGTGACGCCGTGCTACGAGGGCGCGCTGGAGAGCGGCGTCTTCTTTGCCACGGATGGCGGCTCCATCAGCTTAGGTACCCACTGCTGCCCGGGACTTGGAGGATCGCATTCCACGGCAATCCCCTTGGTCCCCTCCTCACCAGTGGCATTTCCCTTCCAGCTGATGCAGTGATGACTGAGCAGGACTTGGAGGTGACACTGGAGGTCCGTCCCCACAGTGCCTCAGGTCTCATCTTCCACATCGGCACGAGGAGAAGCCACCATCTCCTGCTCTACATGGAGGAGACCAAGGTACTGGGAGGGTGGCTTCCTCACAGGTTTCCAGAGGGAATGGGTGTCCCCTGCCTGTCCCTCCCAGCTCTCCAGCTCTGACGGGTTTGTCTCACTCCAGGTCACTGTGAGAGCAAGCTCTGGGGCTGATGAGTTCTCAGCGTCGGTGACGTGCCCAGCTCTATGTGACGGGCAGTGGCACACCATTGCAGGTGAGGTGACAGCTCCCCTGGTTCTGTGCCTCTGCTCCAGCCCTGCTCAGCCCACATCTCCTAGGAGAGCTCAGGACAAGCTCAGGCTCAGCAATTTAAACCCTATCCCCGTATGCACTTAATTTGGGAATTTGTAGGTGCCATGAGGTCCATTTCCTAATTAACAAGAATTCTTGGCTGATCTTAGCACTGTCAGCTCTGGTAGCCAGGAGAGACAGGTTGTTGCAGGAGAGGCCAAGGATGTGCCACATCCTTGATCCATCCTGGATTGTGTCCAGCTTAAAGTGAAAGCCCAGCTTGCTTTGGTGTCGAGTGTGTCCAAAGGGCTCCAAGCGCACAGCTAGCAGCAGGGATTGCAGGATCCATACCTGTGCAGGAAACTCAGCCTTCAATGCAGCTGCCACGGAGCAAGTGCTGTTTTGCATCAAGCCCTTTTCAGGGTTGGAGGCACAGCTGCAGCCCCATCTCAGCACAGCTGTTTTAAACCTTCAGTCTTGTCCAGCCAGTGCTGGGTGAGGTTTGGGGGGAGATTGTGCAGGCTCTGGGCATTTCCCAAGAGTCAGGCCAGGCCCTTTGACCCTCCCAGTAGTTTTGCTCTTGCTCTAGGCTGGAGAGTAGAGGTGGGCTTGCTCCACGGGTATGGAAGAAGCACTGACTCTTTGTTTTCTTTTGAAGTTACCAAATGGAAAAACATCATCCAGGTGGACGTGGATGCAGAAGGCAATCACACAGTGGGACCCAGTCAGCCTCCTGCACCCAGCACAAGGGCAACCTTCTCCCTGGGAGGGCTGCCAGGTGAGTTGGGAGAGATATGTTCCAGGATAAAGTACCCCAAGGACAAGGGAGATACTATTCCTGGTGCAAGGAAGAGATATTTAAACCTTTGCCAGACTAATGCCTGCTTTTCCTTGGTTCTTCTGCAGAGACAGACAAGGCCAGCACAGGGCTGCTGTTACCTGCCCTCCCTCACTACGTGGGCTGTGTCAGGAACCTGCTGATTAACCAGAGGCACGTGGACCTGCCTGGAGCCGGGACTGCCCGGGGTTCTGTGGGCCTGAAGGGCTGCCCCGTGCCCTCAGTGCCACATCCACGGACAGCCTGAGGCACAGAACGCTGCTCCGGCCCCGGTGTCACCAGCCAGAGCACCGACCGTGCTCGGACACACTTGTCTCCAGTGACTGCAGGACAGGTCTGGGCCAAACCAGAGGGGCCACGAATCCCGGGGGAAGGAGAGCAGGGGAGGATGGTTGGGGAGAAGGGGGCACTTCGGGGATGCTTCACAAATGGAACCAAAAAGTTGGAGCGGGATGTGGCGACGGGGGAGTCCTCCCTGGGTGGTCGAGGGTCTGCACCAGGGCTCGTGCTGCCCCGTGGCAGGAGACAGAGCAGCCCTGCAGCACGTCCTGAATCCTGTTCCCTTCACCCCACACGGACAACACACATAGATTTAGTTCACCAAACACTTGAGGCTGTTAATAAATGTCACAGAGTGTCTGCTGATAAAGGCTGCAGGCAGTTTCTGTTTTTTTAGAATAAATGCAATTAGGACAAACTGGATTAATTCAGTCAGTTTGGGGTTTTATAAGCAAGGGCACATTTAACCTCCCCCAAGGGCAGTCTCAGCTCACCTGCTACTGCTACGCAAAGAGCTCTGCAAGGGGGAACTTGGACAAAATTCTGTTCACAGAATTAGCATCTTCTCACAAGAGTAATTTATAGAATCAAAGAAAAGAACAGAACAGGCTGGGAGAACTGCTGAGGAAAAGCAGAAAGGCACAACGACCACTGGCTCTGCACTTGAATTCAGCACTGGTAGTACACTGACAAAAGTCCTGTTGTGTGAAGCAAGAAATCATTGCTTGAAAGGGAAGAAATAGAAAGGTTACCTCCCCAGCTGGCCAGGTGTGTAGGGTGACACCTGGCCCTCACCCACCCTGGCTCCTGCTCAGCATCCCTCAGCCCTGGTGTAGTGCAGTCTCCACTTGAAGCAGCTTTTTTCTCCCAAGACACCCAGTTCACTCGTGCACTTACACGTCATATATATATTTGTGTGTGTATATATATCTCTGGCCACTTGGGGACAAAATCTTGCTTCTGAAATGGACTTGTAACTTATATCATTATATTGTGGGGTTTTTTTTATGAGGGGTAAATATTGTAAAATGGGGTTTTTAACATGTCCATTTTAAATGTAATTATGACCTGTTTTTAAAGTTGTAGTATTAAAGATGGTCTTTGTAAATCACTGGTACATACTTTGGAGTCAAATAAAGTTTTATGTTACTCTCTTTCACTTCACCTGGGGAGAGTAAGCATCAGGCTGAGGAGCTGGAAGAGGGACAATCAGCACTGCAGGAGTACTGTACAGATTGGAAGGAACAGTATGGCAGATAAAGAAAATTCCTTTATTTGTAGATTTATATAAGCATAATATGAAGTTAGTAATCCTACTGCAGTCGCTTAAGTTAGTATCTAGGAATATCTGTAAGGAAGAGCAAATAACTTAATCTAAACTCATATCTTCCTCTTCATCTTTCTTGTCCTTAGAGTCTCCTTCCTTTTGGTCTGACTTGACACTGTTCTGCATGGCTTTGGCAAAGGCTTCTACATCTAGAAGTTAAACACACAAGTTATTGCATTTCCTGGGCTGGAGCTCCTTGTCCACACAATGTCAAAGCTTCATTACTTAGAAAGCAAACAGTTGTTTTAGTATGAATTAGCAGGGAGGAAAATTTTAAACAATAGTGACACATGTCCAGACCCCTCTGACACAGCATTTTATGCACTTTAATTGTGCACAGGCCTCCTAAGACCAGAATCTTTGCAGTAATGGAAAGGGATGCTAAAAGCTCATTAGGGAAAAGGGCTCCTGCCAGAGCTGGCCCTGATTGTGTTCACTGATTTCAGATGAATCATTAAAGACAAGAAAGGCACTCCTGAAGGAGGTGACTGTGACACCTACAGAGCCTTTTGCATCTCTAGCAAGAAAACAAAGCCAACATTATCTCTGCAAAACCCCAACTTCTCCCACTGCACATCACACCTCACTCTGCCGGGAACACCTGTCCCACCTCCCTTCTCCTTCAAGAGTCAGCTTGCAGACTCAAAACTCTCAGAGGGGGAGAGTTGGAAAGAAGCTGATACTTACACCCCCCATTCAGTGTGCAGTGCCAACACCCCCAACAACCCCCTCTCCCCTGCACTCACCGCCTTTATTTGCTGCATCTACTGCCTCTGCAGGTAGCCCAAACTGGCTCATGAGTGGGCCCAGCTGTCCTGAAGCTAAGGCAGCACTGAACATGCTCAAAGCCTGTGCATTGGAGAAAACAACATCAAAATAAAGTTAGCATCACATTCCTGCAGCAGTAACCCCAGGAGGAGAGCAGTCCTATCAGGGCAGGGTTTGGGAACAGATACGTGATACAATAATCACCAATTACATGTCCCTCACTTCCTTTTGTCTGCAGGGACATTGCTACAGTTTAAGCTAAAAGAGTCATTTAAGCTACTGAAATTTTGCTAATGGACAAATTTCAATCGATTGGTGTCAATTACCAGTTCAGATGGGCGTGTAAGACACCAGCTTTAACACTAACACACACAGTATCCTGCAAATAAGGACTGGTGTTCCAAGGGATGTAGTGTAGTAACCATGAGCATGTCCTCCCTTCAGGCACCTGAAATGACTTTTAAGAGGCCATTTGCTGAAGGGGAACTTGCTACTACTCCTGTCATTTGCCAGAGAGCATTTATAGTAAAGAGAAAGGTAAAGCCCAACTCCAAAAGAAAAAGTAAAAACCATTCCTATCTGCCCTTGAGTGACTGCAGGAAGAACTAGTGCTCCATTAAACCATGTCCCTCCTCCTTTCCACTTCTACTGAGCAACTTCCCACTCTGAACAGTGCCAGGAACCTGGAAAAGCAGGGCAAGGTGAATCAGGAGGATGGGAAAGAGGGAAGGACGAGGGCACTTCCCCCCCAGAGCCAGCATGTACCTGCTGGAACTGAGGAGACGTCAGGGTGTTCTGGATCTCTTCGGCAGTCTGCGGCAGGGATTCCCCTGAGGGAAGGTAAGGCATCAATCGCTCCTGAACTTCAGCATTGGCCAGGATGGGAGCCATGATCTCAGGAGTCAGAACAGCTGCCAGGTCCACTAGGAGAAAAAAAAAGGGTTGGCTATTAGACTACATGCAAAACACCATGTTTTAGTCATGTAAATCAAATTATCTAGTCAGGGTCTGAGTATTAAAACCTATCAGCACACTGCCACCATCTTTTCTTTCTCTCACTTTTGGAGTAAGAATAAGTCTCCTGAAGCAGTCAAAAACAACACTGAAATTTAAAATTAAAAAAAAAAAAAAAAAACAAAAAAACCAAAATACAGGAACAAAAAAAATTAAGAGACCTTTCAAACCAATGCGGAACAGGACAGGACAGTAAAACAGCTCCAAAGGACTCCTGGATCCAGCAGCTGCCAGGTCAGAGCACTGTTACCTTGCTGTCCTCCTGCTCCAGATGGCACATTCATAGTAGCTAAAATGTTCTGAAGGTCACTCAGTTGAATGGGCTGGGTCGGGCTGGTGGCTGAGCTGGTTCCATTACCCGAGCTGGGAACGGGGCTGGGGCTGGTGACGGAGGCAGCCGCAGGAACGGACGGGGCAGGCGTTACACGGGTGGAAGAAGTGGTGGAAGATGGAGTCACTGCAGCCGACTGGCTGCGAGAGCTGGCCAAGACAATGAGGAGAATTAATTCCCTGAAAAAACCTCTTGTATTCTCAAAAGTTTCTTTTCAAACCTTTACAATATGAAAAATTCCTAGGTCATTTTAGAGAGGAAATAAGCAGCCACCATATTCCCCATGGAATAAGGCACGATTCCTCCCAGAGCAGTGCAAGCTCACAGCACAGCAGCCCTGCAGGCCCAAGACAGACAAGGCCTCCTACCTGGATGATGAGCTGCTGGTTGGGGGTCCCCCACTCCCGAGCAGACTGGCCAGCCCAGGCCCCGTCAGTGCGCCCAGCCCACCTTCCGGAAACATGAAAGAACAACAGGTTTAGACATTTACTTCTTCAGGCTTTCTGCACCTCTCTTCTCTGGAGAGGCTGCTCTTGTACCTGAAAGGTTTTATTTGCTAAAATAGAGGAGGGGGTGAAAGAGCCCAACCCACCCTCCCATCCCTTTCCGTAAATTAACAGAATCTTCTTTTCTGATCTTGCATCCCCATTAGAGAGCTGAACATGTCAGAAATGCTCAATTTCTAGGTGTACACAAGGATGGAGTTACTCTGGTTTGTGCCGTACGTACATCATTGTAACACAGCCCTCTCCTATTATCTGCTACATCAAAAATCCAACTTTTCTATCAACTTTAAAACCAAGGCCCTCAGCAGAAGATCCAGAGGTGTCTTTGAGCCACCACCACTCTCTCCTCACAGACCAGGGATTTGCAGCTTCACACCTAATGCAGAGATGCAGCAACAGAATCAGCCAAGCTCTCAAACACTTCACAGGCAAAGTACCCAAGTACTCTCAGGGGAGCAGCCAGCAGGAAACCAACACCCCTATGCCAAAGAAACCAGAATCAGCCTCCTCCATCACACATCCCAAGGAGAGAGTCAAGAACCTCAGCTGGGAAAAGGCCAGGAATTGTCAGGGACTCCACTGTTTCCCTACAACTCCTTTGAGCCACATCAGCCAAACAATCCATTTCCCATCAGCAGTTCCTTGCACCACACCTCACACACAAATCACCTGCATTTCTCACCCACCTTTGGGAGCACCTGAGGACAGAACAGCTCTCAGCGAGCAAACCTGTGACCAACTGCAGACCCTGCCAGTCCCTCCTTGTACAGGAAACCAACACTTCCTGTCACTCATCCCAGAGCCTCCCCAGCAGCAGGCACAGCAGGTGAAGCTCAGCTGGCTGCACCACACACTGCTCTGCTCCATTTCATGGTAAAAGTGCAGGAGAGCTCCGCTGGGGCTCTGCAGAGCCCCAAGAGATGAGAACCAGATGTGAAGGCATTCCCAGGGGAAATGATCCCCAGGGATTCACCACAACCACTGTCTGCAGCAGCAAGCAGATGGTTTTTTCTGTTACATGTCAGTCTGGCTTATGGCTGGATGTAAAGGCAAGGAAAGAAGAATTGCTGCAGAAAAGTGTTGAGAAAAGGAAGACAGTCTCAGGATTATGTGATGCTTCAAGAGGAAGATATTTTCCAAACACATCCTAAAAGGCCTGATTTTTCCAACACTAACATGAGATTTGCATCTGAACATGCCACCAATATGAGACCTGCATCTGAAGCTAAAAAGACACCAACCAGATTCACAAAAATGGATTTCTGAGCTTAAGCACAAAACCTTCGGTACTGCCATCTGTGTTCCTTTGCCTATTTGCACTCAAGGGTCTGATCTGTCAGCAAATGCTCCTGGTGCATGGATAGCAATGAGAACAGACCACAGCAGGGACTCCAGCACAGCCCTCAGCCCCTTCAGAAAGGGAAAGCCCTGCCCTGAGCCTTGCCCCTCTGGCTGGGGAGTGCTGTGGGGTGGGACCTTCCTCTCCAACCTTCCTCTTGAACTCAGAAATTTCTGCTTTACACACAAATATTCACTGAATCAGCAACAACACAAGCAATTCCACAGCTTGGTAACCAGCACATTCACCAGGAACGAATCACAGGTTTTCAGCCCCTGCTCCAGTGAATATTTAGGAAGAAGAGGAGTAGGAAAAAAAAGCAGAAGATTCAGTGCAGCAAGGAGCAGAACCACAGTTCCTTGCAGATCACACCCTGAGATGAGTGCTGTGTAGAATCTGGTACCCTTCCTCTGTCCCTGAGCTCATCTCTGAGGCAGGGCCTTGCCTTCTCACATGAAAGAAGCGCTATTGAGATCAATAGCACTACTTGAAAATATTGTCAGGTAAGATTTAACCTGGCAGGAGAAAATACCATTTTGGCATAAAGATATTAAAGCATTTTACCAAGTCCTCCTAAGCCCGTTGGTCCGATCAGCTGCATGAGCTGGTTATGGCTCATGTTTCCAAGAAGGCTTTGCAAGCCACCCTCACCTAAAAACAAAAACATTCTGAAACACAACATATTCACATTTTTTTTTTTACAGCACTCCGGCTCAAACAGCAGGAGATTAATTGGCATCACATTCTGTATGGAAAAACAGTTTCAAGTGTTTACTGATTCATGATCTTCATAAAAGATAAATGAAATTTGGCTTCATAAAGAGGTAAGACTCCAGAGAATCTACTGGAAACGAAGAGATTTCTCCTGGCAGTCTTAACTTCCAGCCTACACCTGCTTTAACAGCACAGTTTAGTCTGCTAAAAGCATATTTATGCTTCTGGTATTAACATTGTCCCCAGCTCACCCTCCACAGCCATCATGATTTCTTCCTAGGGAACTCTAGGGGCTTAGTCTAGACATAAATTAAAAAAAAAAAAAAAAATAGGCCTCTGATATGAAGGAGCAGAGAATGGACTGTACCTCCGAGTGCTGAGAGCTCGTGGCCTCCGCTGGCATTCCCACCCAGTGCCCCTGGCATGGGGGGATTGTTGAGATACTCATTCACCTTACGGCAGTGCTCCTCATCCTTGTCTGTCTTGGGCTCCTGCAAGAGAATTGCTCTTGGTATGAGTCATACTGGGGCTATTTTGAGCCAAGACCTTTGTCACTGGCTCCCCACAAACCTGCATCCAGAAGAAGAGTCGTTTTGATCCTGCCTTGAACTTCAATACATACACACGGCCTGTGGTGCACTGTGGGACTCTCTTGAACTCACAGTCATCAGGAAAAATAATCAAGTCCTGGAAAGTGTGTCAGGAGAAACAAATGTTTGAGAAAATAGAACAACATTCCTTTTCACCTCCCAAATCCCTCTGCCCTCCTCTGCAAACTTTCTTCCATCTGCTCCTCAGAGCACAGAGGATGTGGAAGTGCAGGTCTGTCAGTGACATTCTCACCCTAATTTATCCTGGAGGAGCTCTTTCTGCAGTGCCAGCAGATCAGAGCATGACATAACACTTCAGCACTGAAACACAAGCTCATACTCACATCCTCCACATTGCCCGAAGTCCTGTCCTTCCAGCAGAAGTGAATGAGGGAATCATCGGTTTGCTGGATGTAAACAAGGCCTTTTCTCTTGTCTGGAGTTACAGTGCTGCCTTTCAGGGACATCTTCCCTGCTCGAAATTCCACCAGGTATTTGCTTGAGGAGCCACGAGAGCCTGGCACCAGGCTTGGAAATAACGCGCCTGAAGACATCCTGGAAAGAGAGAGAGCAGCAGGTGTGATGAAACACCTTCCAATATCCTACCTTCCCAAAATCAAATTTCAACATTTACCAGGTGGCTTCACAAAACCAATCTGTCCCGCTGCTTGCAGAATCCCAGGGTGATTCACTGAGCTAAAGCAGAACCCTGGATGGAGACAGCAGGCTCTAGAGCCCTTCACTAATAAAGGACAGTGTGTGCTGAGGCATTTCAAAATGAAGCCACCGTCCCCTGGCGCTTCCTTCTTCGGTTCGAGCCACGGTTCAACGCAGGAAGCCGTGCTGTATTTTCAGACTGCGGCTCCAGCATCCCCGCAGAGCCCCACAGGCTGCCCCATGTTCCGCTGACCCTCACGGTGACCCCTCACAGCGGCCCCGGCCCCCGCCCGCACTGCCCGACCCGCGGGCCTGGTGATGCCGGGCCCGGCCGGCCCTGCGGGACCGTGCGCCTGTTCCCGGGGTCGCGCTGCGCTCACAGCCCGGCCAGCCCCGGCGCCGCCGCTGAGCAATAGTGGCAGCCCAGCCGGGACAGCGGGGCTTGCGGCCCGGCCCGGGCACCCCCCCGCCCGCCCGGAGGCCGCGACCTTCTGCCGGGCCCCCCGAGGCCGCCGTGCCGCTTTCCCCTCGGTCTATCCCAGCAGGAGATCCCCAGCCCGGCCGCCGTTGGAGGGGCGGTCCCGGGGGTGTCGCGGCGGCCCCGACCGGTACCTGGAGCAGCCGCCTCCTCCTCCTCCTCCGCCGCCGCCTCAGCTCTTCCTGCCCCGCGCGCCGGAACCCTGCCCCACGCGGGGCGCGCGCCGCCGCGGCTCCGCGCCATTGGCTGCCGCGGCTGTCAATCAAAGGGGGCGGGGCGAGACGCCCCTGCTGTGTCACGGAACATGGCGGCGCTCCCCCCTCACCCCCCCAACCCCTCATGACCCCCTCGCCCCCATCCCATCCCATCCCTCAGCCAAGCACAGCCCAAGACCAGCGCGTTTCCAACAACACCTTTATTCCCGGCACACGCAGGGAATGGTCACACAAAATAAATCCTTCCACGGGAGGCACCCCGGGCCCGTGGCCAAATCCCAGGTTGCCTCACAGTATTTCAGCAACTCGCAGATGTTAGCGAAGCGCCGGCGGTGTGCGGTGTGGGGCCTGGCCAACACAGGTGTGTTCCCAACAGCAGCGCTGGGTTTAGAGTCTGGGGGTTGTTTTTAAACAAAACACTTACAGGGAAATTGTTTTTAATTATTAAACACGAATAAATAGTTGTCATTAGTTCTCTTCTAGGATAGATGGTTCCTGACCTCATTAATCTGGATGTATGAAAAGCTGCTCCCCATTTACAGCAGAACATCACCTCCAAGATCCAAGTGCTGTACAGAAAGCAACAAGCTTTCACATTTATAACATTTTTTACCAGAAGCCCACTCTCCCCAGCTCCAGCTCACACTGGCCTCTCCATCACCGCTCTCCCAAGGCTCTTCCCACTGCCAATTCCCAGCAGGTTCGGATCTGGCAGCACCGGCACCGCACAGCCCTCGCTGTCCTGCACCCCCATCACCCCACGGCCTGCAGGGCAAAGGTGCTGAGGAACGGACTCCACCATGGCTGGACACCTCCACCCAGGGCTCCAAAGCTCCAATTTAAATCAATTTTTTCCAGTGAACATCACAATGAAATCAAGGTACAGCCCCAGAGTGCTCCTGGCCCCCCACCCACCAGCTGCTCTGTACAGGTCTCACAAAAATCTGTCACCATTCAGAGGCCCAAAGGGTATTTATTAAGTATTTATTATAATTTCTTTCTAGCTGGCTTTTCTATGTAGCTGTATTAACATATACTAACACAGTTATCTTATATACAGTGTTTAATCAAGTTATAAAAGTGACATTCTTTCAAAAGGTGCAAAGTTATTAATGTTTTGACACGTAAACTACTGAGGCGAGATCTGCATCGAAAATAAAAACTTTTGGACTTTGAGAGCATTAGGAATGCCAGGACTGGCCAAGCAGAGCCGTGTTGGCAGCGCAGGGAAAGAGTTCTGAAAGTGTTGCCAATGAAGAACAATAAATTAGAAGAATAGGTTTGGAGCTAATCTGAAATTTTACTGAAAACTTCCGACTAAAGGGAGGAGAGATGGGGGTGAAGACATAACTAATGAAGCGTTCTTACATTGGAAATGTTCCCAGTTTCTTTTTACATCCCATGAAGATTCTATACTCAAGTTTGGATTAAACATGTTGGTACAATTGTTTCATGCTTTCACATAATGACAAGGCTTTAGGTCTTTGAATTTAAATCCTGGCTTAGACAAAAGGGATGCTAATCTGTACACCTCCTCTTAGAAACAGAACATCTGCATAGCTTTTTTCCATTCAGGCAATTTCTATTTATATGCATTGTTTTAAAAACATCACTCCAGCATTGAACATACTATGTAGTTAAAGCAAGTTTTAAACTCCCACTGGTCTAATATGTGATTCATTTCAGTCCTCACCTAACAAAAAATTCCCTATGGCACGTGCAGAGAGTTTGGAGAGGGGTTAACAGTGCCTGACACTGTCATTAAAACTCAGTTTTTTTATCAAAACTATTTTTATGCTGTTCTGTGTGGACCAGCAGTGTCTTTTCAGAAGTGTCTGTGCCCATGCTGGGAACAAACACAACCCCACTGTGCCACTAAGTCCAGCTCAAGTTCAGAGGACTTGCATCAACACAAGGTACAAATTTTGGCAACAGAATCAAGTTGCCATGAAGAAAATACAGATTGTGTCCTTCCTTACTGCCTTGAAGTTTTACAGCTTCTCTTATTTTTCCAATGAAGACAACTAAATTTCCCCCAAATTTAACCTAATTGTTGTACGCAATTTGATAGAAGAATTTCTCTATTAATATGTTAATTTCCTTTTGCTTTTCAATCCTGTGGCTAAAAGAGAAACACTTCAAAAATCTACTTTCTGGATGAAATCACAGATGTTTTGGACAAAAATCAGACCAGTTCTTTCTTGAACTCTTCATGTTGCTGGCACTTAACACCAACAATTTCTAAATTACTGTAAACTTCCAGCAGCACTGCCACTCTCCATTTTTGCCTGGTTACTCAATTAAAAACTTCCATAAAAGAAGCAGCAACATCAGGATTAGTTTCAAATACTGGACCTAATTTTTCAAGCCTCTCTCCCCACCCTGGCCCCTGAAGTGTACCACTTGAAAGAAAATGAATGCATCAGTTCAGTAATTGATTATTTCCAGTATTATCTGGCTTTGATGGTTTGATATGGAACACCAAAAAAAAAATCCCACTTTTTGACATCACGTGCTCACAGGAAACTTGTAATAGGTATAACTCTGCCAAAGCTTTAAATTGATTCTGCTTTTTCACAACATACAAAACAGACATGACCTAATAATGAGAAACATGCAAACCAAAACTTCCCCAAAACATGAACCTGTGTGGATACACACACAGAAGTGCTTCCAAAGGAAAGTTTAGTCTAGAAGCAAACACAGTGCCAAAGCTGCCAAAGGTAGTGCAGAAGAGTTAAGCCTCCAAGTGGTAGCAAGCAATATATTGTACATTGGAACCACCTCGACACTCCTGCTATTGCTTCCAAAGCTTCTCCTATGGTAGGGACAGCATTTGACCTCAGGAAAAGCACATTTGGGCTGTACCCTTCCCTTCTCCGAACGTATGCTCTATGGGATTTATCACAGGTATACAGTTTAATGCTCACAGTGTCCCAAAGTTGTGAAGACTCTGTAACAGACAACTACAGCGTGACAGGCTTGGGCTGGGTTTTGTGTCCTGAGTCCCTCAGTTATGGAATTGTTGGGAACAGGGCCAGGAGATCCCGTCCCTGGGGGAGTGCTACATACAGTACAGGGAGTGGGACAGGACTGGGCTTGATCCTGTTGGTACCATGTTGGCTTTTCATCCCTGCTCCGAGTGCCAAAAACTTCAGCTTCTTCACTATTGTACTAAGTAACAAGGAGATTATCTCTATTTCATTTATGTAGTTTTCAAGGATGTTAAGTGCTCTACGGATACAGCGTATCCTCCTGCCAGAGAGTAAACTAGGGGAGGAAATGGAGAACCAAAGGTCCCTCTGAAAATTAGTGAAAACTTGATGATTTCAGATGCAGCTTTATGGAATGAGCACAACAGTATTTAAATATTTGGCAATCCAACGTTAGTGATAATTAAATCATTGATTGTTGACTGATAGAATATCTGTTAAAATTTACTTAGAAAAGCTGGTTTTTGCTATCAACAAAACCAGAGCAACTGGCTTGGAATGAAATCTAGTGACTAGATGTCCGGATGAGATGAGCAATTGGTTCGGGAATTTCAGTATATGTCAGGACAGTCTGAGAAATTTCTATCAAAATAGCCACCTGAGTACAGCCAATCTGCAGTCCCAGTGTATGGGTTAGTGCCTTGATGAAACCATCTGTAACACAAAAAAGAAAAAGGAGGGAAACAATAAAATAAAAAAGCAAACAGAATGAACAGTTATTAATAGGGAAAAAAAACCCCAGTGTTACTTCTTTCACAAAACATTCTTAAAATACACTAGTATTTCTTATGAAAAGAATTCTCAGGAAATATTCTGAACATGAAAATTACTGAACTTCCTACACAATTATCACCACTTAGTAGAGCACCTTTTATTTTAGCATAAAGTCAAGGAGTATGAAATGGATTTTAAAAGTGCTGTCCTATTCCAAGTAAAAATAACATTGGTACTCTAGATTATATACATTAATTTTTACTTTAAAAGAATTCCAAATCAGTTACACAATCTTTTTTTGAAATTTGTCCCAGGAGGAAATAGTTTTCTATGTTCTATGGAGCTGTGCCCGGCATGGAACATCAACAGCTGCTCAATTTTAACCACGTTAACCAAAAACTATTTTATATTTTCTGGAAGAAATTTTTCAAGGCATTAACTGGAATTAATCTGTAGCTACTCCTTTGGGAGTAGCTTTGGGAAAAGAACGCTTTCTCTTCTGAATTTCATAAAATCATGGAGCATCCCAAAGTTCTTGCCTTTGAAGGAAGCAACTGCAGCGAGTGGCCATGAGCACACACCTGACTGCACAGCACTGGCAGCTGTGAAAGGCACCCTGTGGGAGCAGCAGCCAAATCACACATCGCTCCCTGATGCACTCTGACTCAGAAATCACTTCAATATGCAATCAAAAAAGCAATTTCTGAAGTATCCAAGCCAAGAAATCCAAAGAGTGTGAAAATAAAAGGCTCTAGAGGGCCACAATGTCTTTCTTGTTCAACTATCAAAAGCTGGATAGGAATTAGTTAAAGGAGAGATGACTGTTTAAAAAAAGAATCCAGCATTACCACAGTAGTTAATTATGACAGGTTTCAGCATTTATTATTAGATAATTTGTCCAGGACAGACTTATCAGCAATTTTGGCTTTCAGCTACATACTTAATTGTTAACCCAGCAATGCTTTAAGTGACACTACAAATTGTGCTGTCATGGAAGCAATCAGACATGCTGTCCTGAATAAAAACAATTCAAGCAGTGCTTGAACTATTCCAAGCTTAAGCTAATTCCTCCCTGTTGCCTCTTACCGTGTGTGCCACTCCACCTCGTCCTTCGCACGCTCCTTGCGAGCAGCTCTTTGTTTCTCTTCTAGTCTCTCCTTCTCTTTGCTTGCCAAATCTAACCAATGTTTCAAGAGAAATTGGTAATTTAGCAAAAAAGAAGCAAAAATGCAGAAAACAAGGAAAGACCAGAGAAATGAAACAGAATTCATTTAAGCACGAGAAAGCATTTGCTGTACACAGTCTTTAGCAACAAAAACCTAAAGCTCAATCCAGGAAAGTTGCTGCTACAAACACAGAGCTGAAACTGAAATACTGGTGTTTTATCTCTCAGAAACACTGCACTGAGACAGCAGGGAAGAACTCAGCTTAGGCATAACAGATTTTTTTTCACTATTTGACCGTGTGTTTCCTCTGACAAACACCAGAGCAGCAGAGCACGTCTGCTCACCACGTCTCTCCAGACAAACTCCAGAGCAAGTGGAGAATGTCTGCAGCTCCTCCCAGGCTAACAAACATGAAAACACATCACAACACAGGACAGCAGCCCTGGGATCCAGGGATACATCTGCTCTCCCAGGCCTTTCTGGGAGAAACCAGACACACACTGTTCAAAAGCATGTTCAGTACACAGGATAGAAAAAGAGTTAAGGCTGCTCTGGGACCGATAAACTGAAGACTGTTCCTTGCATTGACCTCCCTTCAGCCATCCCTCCCAAAACTTCCTCATGGGCAAGCATGTCCTGCAGCAGACACATGTTCCTGTGCTCAT
>VRYO01001272.1:2682783-2711654 GCA_009812075.1 Sialia sialis
TGTGCTCATGCTGCATTCCCTGCAGCACACATACCCATGTTCCCGTTCTCCATGTTCCTGATATCCGGGCGGAGCCGGCAATCTGTGGGAGCCAGGATCGCTTCCATGCCTGACTCCAGTTCATTGAGGCTCACAGCAAAACTGGTGAAATTGTACATCTGGAAAGCAAATTAAAGAGAATACACAAGTTATTCCAGCAAAGCAGTGCTGGGATCTCTACAATGAATGGATACAACAGAACTTCCAAGAGAAATTGCTGAGTCAAACCCCTACTGGCTGCCCTGTAGGCAAGGTTAGGTTCATACAACACCAGCTGGATTTTCTGTTGGAGAGGAGGAACAAGAAATGGCAGATGGGGATAGAAATCACAGTTTCATTTTTTAGCAGTCTTTGCTTGTGAGGATTAAGGCAGATTTTCTACAATATTGATATTTAACATCATGATGTTTAAGAAAAAGCAAAACAAAACAAAACCACCCACACCTAAAAGACCAAAAAGTGTTGTTGAAACTATGGAAATGAATATCCAGCTGCCCAGTTCTGCACCCTGTGGCAGTTTGTCTTGGAGCAGCAGGGCCAGCAGAAGGGAATGTGTATCCATATTTTAGCCCCTCTCAGTGCAAAGATCTCCCAGACACATTAACCTTAGTCCCCAGCTGCACTCAGAGCAGGCATTCCTTGAGCTCAGGCACAGCAGGGCTGCTTTCAGCACAGGACCTAAGCAGAGCTTGCTGGAGTGTAATTTCAGAGCAGCAAGAACTGCCAGAGCCTGGTGCTGTGCCAAGGAGTGACACTGCAACAAGGTGCCCTGGACCATGACTCATGTTCCCCTGGATCAGTCAGCAGCCAGAGCAAGGCACAGGCTAATGGGAACAGTTACCTGGGATGAGTTTGGTGGCCTACAGTTTATTCTCCAAAGCAATTTACTGCCTGGTATGAACTGCACTGTGTCTTGAACCTCTGGCATATCATCAGCCTCATCATTTTCAGATTTAATATCTTCTTCACTCTGAAACAGAGATAACATTTGGCAGAGCAACAAAGGAACATTGGAGGGTTTCATCTAGGATTCTGAAAAATCTGTTCACATTTGAGATACTGAACACTCCTGTACTTCTGCCTCATCCTCCTGTTTGCTTTTCCTTACTCTGTATACAATCCCTCTCATTTTTATCATGTCTTGCTCCTGATATCCCTGAATAGTCTCCCAACACTTAAATAAAACTTGAGTATCTGTTTAAAAAAATCAGTAATAATAGTAAATAAATGTCTTTCAAAAGTGTTTTCTCCAACTTCCCTTCTATCTTATGCCACAGCTTAATTTCACCTCACATGACCATTATTTCTTCAGGTGCAAATGAGCCAAGACTGAAATTTAAAGCAGCTCCCAAGTTAGTTCTTAAGTCATAAATAGGGCACACCTGTTTTTGGATATTGCTTCATCGTTTGCAAAACATTCAGATGTGTGGTTAAAAAAAGACAGGCCCTCATTTCACCCTAATCCAGACTCCAATCACAGTTATCACTGCCAGTTTTCCCACTGTGAAAACTGTGTCCTTAAGTTTATGAATACAGTGACGTCCCTTCAAAGTTCCTATGCTACCAGCTGCACTGCTGTGCTGCACATATAAAACTCCAGTGGTTCAGGAGTCTGCTCTCAGAATCTGAGAGAATCTGACTGCTGCAGGACACAGCAGCATTGTGGAGTTTTAGAGCATTTCACCATGAGAACCTATTTAAAACCACAACAACCAGAAGGGAAGTTTAAGGCAATAACATCCTGGAGTGACAGTAAGTTTTCCTCACTCCCACCCCCTTTCTATTTTCTTTCTGCCCTTTTTGACATGGCTCATTTGTTTCAACCAAAAATACCCTACTAGGTTAAACAGGGCCTGTTTTATACACTAGAAAACAGCTCCATATGGTTAAGAGTCTAATTTCAATCATTTGGTTTGAGTATTCATTATTTTAAAAGACACTTCTAGGCTACTTTCCATGTCAACATCTGGTTTACTGTTAGACAGTTCCTCATCTAAATATAGCCTCAACAGGAAGGAAGGAAGGAAAGAAAGAGTTGATTTTCTTAAGATGAACAGAACCTTATTATTTTTTTTAAAAATCAAAATATAAGCCTGTACCGTGATGGAATCCAGAGACAAAAGCAAGGCCTGCTGTTGCTTTAGGTTCTTCTGATGTGAATACTTTTAACATCCAAGAGTGATTAGCTTCTGTTTAACTTTTCATTTTCAGGGAGTAACTGTTAATATAAGGAAACCCAAAGTCCTGCTGTACCATACATTTCCCATTTTCACGTGACACTGAGGTTTTGGCAGCAACTTCCCTGACACTGCTTACACATGAAGCAAAAACCCTGCATGTTTCCAGACCTGTTTGTCGTAAAGATTTTCTACATTGTAAGTTCTGAAAATCTGCATCACCAAAAAGCATATCTAACTTAGATAAAACTATTACTGCTTTTACTGCTCAAATCCTAGTATTATTACTGCTGTAGTTGGCAGTAGAGCCACTTTCCTCATTCAAGGATTGGACAACACCAGCTTGGGGGTTGGTATCTGATGATTTCTCTGACCAATCTCCAGCAGACACCATTCCTACGAGCTTCTTTCCATGCCAGCAGCTCACACTACAGCCTGCAAAGCTCAGAGTGCCAAATGCCTTCTCACTGCCCTGTCCAGCTCCTACCAAATGAGTTTTAACCCTTCATTCACCTAAATGCTTTGATTTCATTTCCAACATTTCAGAATCTTTTCTCCCTAAAGAATCCTTCACCTTACCGACTTCTTTTTCTGCTCACTGCCTCTCTTCTCACTCTTTTTGTAGGTCTCGTAGCTGGTGGGATCAGTGCACCACAAACATTCTGTCCACTTGCCATAGATCACACACTGCTTCTTCTTGCTGCAGAGAAAGCAGAGGAAACTGAGCTCTTCCTTCTGATTGAGCCTGCTAAGACAAGCCTTGCAGATTCTGATCTATATTAAATACTCAGCTTCCTACTTCACTGCATTTTATGTTTCTATTTGCAGATTTCACAGAATCACAGAATGGGTGATTCTTAGAAAACACAGATGTTTGATAGGCAAACTAAAGGTTTCAGCTCATTCCAGCCCTCCAGAAGAGATCCTCATGACAGTCACATGCTTTTTGCCAGTGTTAAATGAATGTGGGTACATCAAAGCCAATTATAACACAGAGACTCAGAGTCACAAAACAGGTTTGGGTTAATTAAAATCTTCTAACAACCACATTCTCATTATTATAAACTGACTGTATAATAGTAAATCATTTGCACCTACTCTGCATTTTCCTTTTATTTCCAAAACCTGGACTGGAGACTCTTTATAATAATGCTTAAAAATGATCATCCTGGAATCAGGGGGTTTATACTGACACAAAGAACAAAAATGGGTTACAAGCTGCATTGCTAGAAACTTTAAAATCACATCAGTGTGGTCACTATGCCAGCAAAAGAAATGCCCCAGTGTTCAAAAAGAGAGACCAAGAGGCTTTTATCACTTACTGCTTGTCCTGGATGTATCCCTCTACTCTGTGAAGCTCCTTCCCAAACAGTCCACACGGTTTAAAATTAAGGACGCATTTATCTCCAGTACTGTGGAAGAAATAAATACATGCTTAGAGAAGCAAGCCCCTAAATACATCAGAAAATTTATTTTACCTTATTTAGCTTTTTAAATATAGTTACAGTTAGCTGGTGGTTAGTTTATATATATATATATATATATATATATATAATTATTTTTATTTAACTATGATTTATTATCTGACATGGGCATTAAATAATGGCACACAAATTTCAAAATTCCACAGAACTAACAAATTTTGTGCAAGTACAGCAGACAGGATTACAGATTTGATGCTATGAGAAGTATCAAACAGCAGCTTGTTGGATTGAAGCTCCCATTTATTGAGTAAGCAATATGTGCAGGAGTAATACTTCTCACAAAATTCCTTCCCTCATCACTTAGAAGGTAATTTATTTTATATAAGTAAAAAGCTTTGATGCAGGCAGTTGGCAGAGCAGTCCATGCTAAGTTCACATTTTCCAACTCTGCAGTCATTTTTCTGTGCTATTATCCCTTATTCTGTGCTATCCCTTAATTTAAGACATCCTCCATTATCTAAACTAAAAAAAGTGACAAATCACAATCAATACCATGGAGGTCCAATCTGCCTCTGGCAATTATTCCATTTAATGGTTCTGTTCTCTGGCAATGGGGCTGAATTTGGATGGATAACTCACAAATGTAAAACCTTTGCTCTCCATAGACCATCTGGCTTTGTGTCTTTTCATTAATAATATTATGACAGTAAGCTCAGGCCTAGGGAGAGTTTGCATTTATCAGGAAAAGAAAAAAAAAATCCCACAAAAAACCAAAAAAACCCACAAGACTTTGGAGCTACAAAATAAATATGTCTGACAAAAATCAAAATCTGCTCTGTAACACAAATGACCACAACAATCCCTACAGCCCCTGGTTCATGATCAGCATTACCTGTGATTTACAATTTCTACCACTCCGTACTGTTCTAACCACAGTTTACCAATAATTACATTATGTACACAGCAGGTTGGATTTGTCCATGTGTAAGCTTCATTGTGCCTGTCAAGGAAATAAGAGAAAGAAATCATTTGCTTGAGCTTGAGATGGAAGCCTGTTTTCAATTCTGTTCATAGCAGGAGCAAATATTTAGCACTCCTCTGAACAGCCAGCACTCAGCTTCAAAAGAGAAGAGAAACAGACTTTTCTTTACAAGCCAACAATATGTTGGATCCAAACATTAGTGCAAGTTAATAAAGGGATATTGCCCTTATTCCTCTCCCTTCTCACAAGGGTTTTGGATGACAAACTTCAGCCCAACATAAAGAGCAGTCCAGGAATTCATCTTTTTTATTTGCATTTTTCAAGTTTTAAGTGATAAAACATTGTATTTGCAGGAGAACCAGACTAACAAACTAATGCCTGACAGTGTCTTCTATTCAATTGCTGCTGCAGCAGTAAATTACACAAGTGGTTCCCACAAACATGCCACAAGTATGTTGAGTATTTGAGGCCTGTTCCAGTGCCAATGAAGGTAATTTTGGGGGTGTGAGGGGTTTTTGCTTTTTTTTAGGTGGTTGTTTAACACTAGTGGGACACAACAGCACTACAGCAAGCTCCACAAACACAACATTTTAAAATTCAGTTCACTACTCAATTCCATCCTTTCCCCAAAGATTTACTGAGAAGAAGAAAAAATCCTAGAATTTATTTTCCACTTTGTTTTCTCTTTGGTTTATTTTTTTGTGAAAAGTTTTTAAGGTGAGTTAACAGATTGTAAATCCTTAAAAGACATTATTCCATAAATGATCAAAAAGTTAACCAACAGGTTCCTACTGTCACTAGCAGAGTCAAAGCCATCTATTCACACTCATCTTTCAGTGCTGGTAAGGGAAATATTGAAGTTACCTGGTAGGCAATCAATCCATCTTAGAAAAGATGTTTTAACAGAAGATTTTCTGTTTTAACAGAAAATACAGAAAAAAGTGTTCTCTGTAAAAAGTGTCTTCTACTTCCAGTGAGTATGGAGAGAACACTCCAATGTAAATGTTTCTAAGCCATCTGTGATTTTTCAGTACAGAGAAATTACAGATCATTGAAGTCTCACTGTTTCCCACAGCTCCTTTTCTTTTCTTCAAGGAGTCTTTACAACAATGAGTACTCTTCAACTGGGGGAAAAAATTCCAGAATCCCTCAAATTCATCCCCCAGCCTTTAAACATAGTTTTATTCCTGAACTATTCTGACATCAGAAGCTTTACAGCACAAACCAAAACACAACACAAGGCATTTATGGTCAGGGCTGATGAACTGAAGCACTTTTTGTGCTGGAGAAGTGAGAGAAAAGTGTCTTCAAATGTTCTGAAAAATAGCCATGGTTAACATAAAGGCACAATTTAATACTGACTCACAGCTTTGCTTCCCAAACAGCTCCTTGTTCACTCAAGCCTTGAGCAGTTCTCAGAGTCCTCAAAGCAACAGGATGGTCTGAATCACAGCACTGAGAGGCTCAAAATCTGACTTCAACTTCTGCTGCTAACTTAAAGCAATTATTTAGAATAAATGCTTTAACTGTTTATATTCCAGTTTAAATCTCAACCTTGATTAGGCTCAGCAAGAATTTTGATAGTCTTTTAAAGAAAGGTTCTTGAGGAACAAACATTATTTTGGTAACACCTGCATTCTGCACTAACATTCTCAGTTCCCTCTACCTTCAGAAGACATTTCTTTTATTACCATCAACATTTATCTCCAAGACCAGTTCATATTTTTATGAACTTTGGAGTATTAGATGCCAACAGCTGAAAAATTAAACTACTTTCAAAGAAAGTACAGGAAAAGTCAGTGCTTGCTATGGGAGACAAGCTGGTTTTTATTGAAACCAAATGTCCAAAACTTTAGGTCAACATTTCAAAACCACCTCAGAGTTAGGCCTCAGAAAGGCTTCTATGAAAGCACTAAATGCAGAATACTTTATTTGCTGTTCCAGTGCATCCTCATGTCCCACTTGGGAAAGCTCCAGAGTCTTTGTGCCACCAGGACACAAAACAACTCGTGGGACATCACGTAATTTATGAGACAAGCCAGGGAGCAATCTGGAGAGGCATTCTTGATTTCAGCAGGAAGCTGATCCTTCTCTTCAGTGGCAATCCTGACAAGTTTCTCCTGTTCCCTGACCACACAGAACAGATATTGTGAGATGCAGCTCTTTCCACATCAAACCAACAAAACCAACAGCAATACTGAAAATTGAGATGAGTGTGAACAGCCCAGTAAGAGAAATTTATCTCTGTATTTAAATTTTACATGCCTTCACAGAACTAGCTCTCAGTAGCAACCAATTTGCAAGAAATGCTAATTTTCATGGTGGAAAAACTGGGTCAAATAGCTACATAGCTACAGCTATGGAAGCATAACACAAATTTTAAAAAACAGGTCTGAAATTAAGCAGTGAAAATTAACTTGTAAATCAATCCTTACAACCTCTTCAGCAAGGGGGTTTTAGGTAATCACCTCTGAAAAGCCAACAGGGTTATTGTAATAAGTAAAAAATGTTATTTACTTCTCATACTCACTTCAGAAGCTCCAAAGTAATTGTTCCCCGAGGCTCTGCCTCTATACTCTTTCCCCAGAATTTTAGTTTGGGATAGATTGATCCATGGAATACGAAGTCCTTATTGAGGCCTTCAGAATAAAATGCACTAATAGGTGGGTGGTGGCTGACTTGTTCAGATATAAACCTAAATCCTAAGTCCTCCCTGGCAACAACAAAAAAAAGAGCATTAAACAGTCAGTATATTTTTAATATTGCAAGAGAAAAGAGTTGATGCTTTAAAAAAAAGTGAAGTATTTTTAGATTAAGCTGAAGGTGAGATTTTTCCTTTTCTAGTTCTATGACGCATTTACAATTAATGAAATGAAAGGATTTCTACTCTGAACACTTTATTTTTATACCCCAAACCAGATTTCTACCCAGAAAGGCATTTGAAGAAGTTTCACTGAAATAACTCATGAAATTAAAGAAACTCTATGGGCAACATGGAAAGGTCAGACTGAAAATTCTTTACTCTACTGCAGACACATCACCCATCTACCTGAGGAAGCTCAAAGTCCTTCTGACTAACTTCCACACCTGACATGATCAATAAAACAATTTTTAAATTAATTAACAGTACCTGTTCAGGAAGTGTCTTTGGTGGAAGAACACGAGCCAATTATTTTCTAAATAATTCAAAGAATACTCTGCCTAAACTTAGAAATACAATTAGCTTTTATAACAACTTCTCAGAAATTCTGAGATAGTTTGAGGAAAAGAATTTTAGCTATACTTAGAAATATACTTTTGTGGTATTTCACTACAACCAAGCCAGTATGAGAGTCTGCTAACACAACAACACAAACACCCCAGATCCCAATTTAAAGTAACTACTACCTGGTTAATTCATAGGTTTCTCCTAACAGTGGGTTAAATGGTTTGCCAGTTCTCTCCCACTGAGAAGCTACAGCAGAAACTGCAAAAGCAGCTACAGCCTGTAAGCAAATTAAGAACACATTATGAGAATAATGCATTAGAAATCTAAGTTTAACATACTTTATTTGTTGCACATTACAGTATTTATTGTGGTTTTATAACCACAAAAAGATTCACAGTTACAGAAATTAGTTGAGATCCTTGGGCATGGTCAGTTGTGGCACTTTCAAACTGTGTGCACAGCATGGAGAGTCAAAGTGTTACAAATATTTGATACAGCCACTATGAAAGAAGAAACTCATCTAAATAAATAAGTTTTTAAAGGAGCCCCTGAGAAAGAAATACACTAAAATGAGAAACTGTCTTAAAATCAAAGACTAGGATAAAAAAACCTTCTTGTGAATTACCCAGAAGGTGGTGGGAGTTCCTACCTGCATTCTTTCCAAGGGATCTGCATGACTACAAGCCTTGTTGATGAGGTATATGTGCTCCATGTATTCTGTTATCCTTTGAAGGAAACTCAAAGGCTCGTTGAAGACAATGGGCATTGTAATCTTGGACAGCTCCTACATAACCAAAGGGCAGGTTGACTTCTTAGACACAAAACTAAGTTAACAACATAGGCAACAACAAGGATTTAGAAAAGAAGTTGTGGGTGAGTTTATTTCTAGTATTCCTCAAAGGATATTTGGCAAGCCTGGAGCAGACCAAGTGCTACAGCTGGAAAGGGCTGGAAGCACTGCACAGCCCTACCTACAATCTGAAATAACTCAAAACATTGATCCAACCAACCTAATAAATTCACAGGCAATGTTACCTTCTCTGCTGTGGTCTGTGCAAAGCAGGAGAGGTTAAAATTTCCCTAGGTAGCAGCAATAATGTGCCAACCAGTCTGTGCTGATACTGAAGTGCCACACACTCCCTGGAAAACCTCACATGCTTATTTGCATAAAATCTATCTACTGTACTGCAGCAACCACCAATTATTTTGTGAAAGGAACAGTTACATAAAGAATAATATTTGAATTGCTCTAACAGATTTTAGTGGCTTTATTTAAGAAATCTGTTATTTGTGTCAGTTTCTGGTTTCCCATGTGGATACAAGACAGACATAAAGCTCACACTGATTTCCAACTCCCCAGTTTTCTCTTTTACTACACCCAAGTAAATTTGGCTGTTTAAGTACAAAGTTGCACTCATGACTGAGCATTAAAACATTTATGTAAGTGCTTGAAACTTAGCACAAAGCAGAATGCCACCAGATGAAGTTAATGCAATATTTTCCTCATCTTGGCACAGGCAAGGGAAGAAAAATGTTAACCTTAATTAATTTAAACTGATTTGGTCCAAGCAAAAGGTTTGAGTAGATAGGTCAGGTCACTCATCCCACCAAAAGGAATTTTGAGAGAACAGCTGTATCTCCTAGATGACATGAATTAATAAATTAAGGTCCTAAATCACATTTTTCTAAGTAAAGAATAAAAAAAAAGCAGGTAAGAGAGTATTGTGTCAATCAAACACATCTGATTATATTTTAATGGCTTTAGTTCTTAAAGCACAGCTTCAGAAATGCCAATCCACATGCTCTAACAGCTAAAGAAGATGTGGAAATAGTACTGTCAATAAATAAATGTTGAGACTTTTGGGAGCGGCAGTTTAAAATTGTTTCCTAGTGAAAAAAAATGAAAATGCACCTCAGGTAATTTAATACCTCCAAATAATACCTCAGGTATTATTCTGTGTCTTGATGTTTAAGCAATAAAATTAATCAGTTGACATTAGGAGACCTAACACTTTATCCAAGCTAACTTACCAGTCCAATGCATTTTTTTAATATGCTCCACACACTAAAATCACTTCTAGAAAACATTGGGGCAGGTAATGATGTCCTGTAATGGAAAAAAAAACACCCAACTGTCATCTTCAGCAACACAACAAGCCTTTTTTTTTTTTTTCTATTGAAGCAACTTATAAAGGAAGCAAAGCATCACCCCAGACTTGGCACAGGAAGCAGACACATGAAATGACTTTCCAATCCCAGAGAATTACCCTCTCCCATGGGAACAGCAATGCCCCAAAAGCTTTGAGGCAGCACATGCCCAGCTCTCATCTCCCACGCAGCTCTTGGTGTTTACCTGTGTCTCTTAATCCCATTTTCTTGTATCTCTGCCTCTCCATTATGCTTTCCAGTCCTATTGCTTTGGTGTGGATCTAGATCAAGCATTTCTGGAACTTTATGATTTGCTTCTGAAAACTCTCCTGAAGAATTGTCAGAATCAAAGCCTGTATAAAAACCAAAAAGCAACAGTTTTCTTAGGAACCTTACATGCCACAGAGTGCCACTCACATTTTGCAAGTCTCACACCTGAAGTACACTTAGACTGGGTTATTTCATTTCAAAGAGTCTCAGACTGAAAAGCCTTATTAAGTGACCTAATTTCCAGGAGTATTATGAGCCAACTATTGCATTAGAATAAAGAATTATCATTTTTCACACTGCTGAATATAAAACTAATTTAGAATCTTAAAAGCTCTCAAGTAGCTCCTGATCAGATTAGCTGCATTGTCTCTTCTTCAGAGCTGCAGAGTAATTACAATAATTTGTTTCAGCTATGTAGTTTTCCTCAAAGACCTCAAATAAATTAAACTCGCACTGCTAGTAGGCAAGGAGAAAAAGAAAAAAAGAAAAGAGAAAATGGCCATTTCACAATGCAGGGGCAATCACCCAGACAACTGGAACCACAGAAATGTAGGATATTGAACTTCTTTCTGCACCCATACATGCAAATCTAACACTTCCCTGATGGTTGTAACAGGAACATGTGGATACCAGGGTGAATCATTCCCTGAGCCCTACAAATGACCCACAGCCTGACCTGCAGGAGATGGCTGCATTTCCTAAGTCCCAAATCCATCCACGTGTACTGGAAACATCATTGTAACCAAACCCCAGCTAGCAGCAATGTGCTTGGAACAGCTTTAATCCCAAAAATGTAAAACCAGCAGGAATCTCTAGGACACAAACTTGTGTTATCAAGCAGCCCTAAGTAAAAGCTGGACTAAAGCAGCAATTCAAGATCCCAGGCTAATGATTTTTAGTCACATAAATGATGCACATAACAATATCAATAATAACAATTTTTGCATGTGGCTTTCAATAAGATTTTAAAATCTTCACACACCCTTGTTCTCAACCACCAGCAAGAGGCCTCCCCTCAGTGCTGCTACTCAGACTGACTGCAGAAACAAACACTTGTAAACCACAACAGCATCACAGAGCACCCTAAAATGATCCATTAATGCAATCCTTCACAACTGCCACAGCACCACAACAGAAATCACTGCTGTCTTTTCTGGGTGCCAAAGGGGTCAATTCTTCCTCAAGAAAGACTTCTGTGTCCAGCTTCTAATTTGAGTTAGAATCAAAAAGCAACACTAAACGTGGGTATTTGCTGGCACACAATTTTGCCATGGTTTTAAGGAATACATAACATAATTTTTGCATTCCTTTCATTCCAGCTGTCATAACTGGGCTGCCCCTTGGCTTTGTACTGAGCTCCCATCACATCAGCTATGGCCTGTCCCAGAGTCCAGCTGTGGGTACAGACAGATTCTGAAATATTACAAGGTCTGTAAACACTCTAATGGAGTAAAGAAATCAGTTGTGACAAAGATTATTTCAATTTTAAGTAGCCTAAAATGCTGTGATCCTCTGCCATTAACTTTTTTACAAAGCAGTACTTCAAATTTATTTTAACATCTCCACGGGCTGCTTTTGCTGTATTAGAGAGTTCATGCAAGGGACACAGTCCAGAAACAAAAAACTGCACTTTTTTCAGGGATCAATACTGTGGCAGTAACATTCAGAGCTGCACCAGGAAGTCCCAGGGATATTATCTTTTTTGGTAAACAGCAGGTGTAATGGGTGATGTCATGTCTTGCCCTGTCTCCTAGGTTCTGGTGTCACAAGAATGGAATTATAGAGCAATAACCACACCTTGGCACTCTCAGTACTCAATTGGAAAGCATGACAGTCACATAAAGATTCAGGTAATTAAAATGAGGACTACCCTGAAACACCTGTGTTAAAAAAAACCCTTCAGTCAAATCACAACAAAATTTTTATGATTTTAAAATAGTATTTTTAACCATATACTAGCTTTTTTGGAACCTGTTACAGTACAAGCAGCAAAATAACTTATTAGCTTAACTGTAAGTTGGAAAAAAAAAAAAAAGAGCTTTTTGGTACAGTACCCTCACCCAAAAAACTGATCAAGCTCACACAACACAAGGAACAGCCTCACTTCAATGAGGTTAACACCTAAATGTAAAAGAAAAGCTTCACAACAGTGCACTGCTTATAGGGGAATAGTTCTGAAAAATGTTACTGTAATTTCAGGATTTACATTGTACCTGAAACACTGCACATCCTATCAAATGGCCATTGTGTTACCCACATTAGTGTTTCTGTTTCCTATGATTCTGAATTGCTTTGTCCTGCTCCTGTAAAGCACAACAGGAATTTAGAGTCAAGTATATTTATTATTTATGGACAACAATATGTCATTGGTAAGTAAATAAATATGAATTCAAATGAGTGTCTTGCACACAAACAACAAAAATTAAATCCCTGCTCCAGAAAAGGAAGTACATCAGACTGTACTTCCACCTAATTACTCTTAAAAAAGACCAAACCAAAACCACTGTGGAACATAGCCAGATAATCACAGACTTTCAGCTACACTTTCTACCTTAGCATCACATGACTTATCCACTATAAGCCCATTGAAAACGTTTCAGAAGATGCTTCTCAATGAAGTTCTAGGTACCAGAGTTCTATTAAGAGCTATCCAGACACTGTTTTATGCAGAAGGAGTAAATCTGGAAAATAAACCAGCTTACAGAAATGATTTGTTGCAATTTCTCTATGTTCCAAAAAGAGCCTTACACCAGCTGCCAATAAAGCTTTGAACTTGAGAAGCTGAGCAGGTAAGAGTTACTTACAGGACAGTTTTCATACTGAAAAGCCACTGGGAGTGAGGATAAGAATGGAGATTTAAAAGCAGGATAGGGGACCAGAGACAGAAATACAATGTCAACAATCAGCTTAATAAGAAGTTCCACTTATATGTGTTAAGAGTGAAACAAAAGCTTTTAAAAAGTCTTAAACTTTCAAAGTAAAATACTTCAGTTGGGTACCAACATAAATCTATTTCAAGAGCTTAAAGAAAAGTGACTTGCCAGTAACTTTAGTTTTCTTAGCCTTCCTCTTCCACATCCTGCAAATGAAACAAGGCCACTCAGTGTGCGGCACATGAGCCAAGGCAGCAGAGCCCTGGTTCTGAGTCATGGACAGACACGAGACCTCCCCTTCCACAGGCAGCAAGTGCCCTGAGTACTAATTAAGCCTTGTCAGCCAAGGCAGAAAGGGAAGCACAACACCTTGGTGCTGAGAGCTGCAGACCTAGAACAGGAATAAGGAATAGGATAAACGTGCTGGAAGTGCAGACAGCAGGTGAAGCAAGAGGTGTTGTTTTTCTTTGCCAGAAACTAACCATTCTCCACTTTCCAAAATAAGTCTATTGTCACAGGCTGTAGCTGATGGAGACAGGCTGGCCTTTCACAACATCTGCAATACTTACACAGCCATTGATTCACTCTGATCCAGACAGAATGAAAATATATCAGTTTGGCAGACAACCTCACTGCCTCCTCCCCACATGACAGCAACATCCTCACAAATAGACCTGAACCAGCTGAGCCTCACGGCCACACAACACACCTCCATGGAACTGCAGGCTAACATTTAAAAACACAAAATTAAAATGTCCTCAAAAATAAATTACCCTGGTTAACAGCCAAGCATTTCCTGCTTTGTGGCAACACTTTCACAAAACACCTTGGCCAAAAGATACCTGATAATATCAATGAAGGATACAGCTCTAAAAGAGGTCCCTGATAGCACACAGTCTTTACAAAGCCTGTGTTGACATTAACACACCCAAGGTGATATAGATCAAAGCTATATGCTCCTTGTCTCACAGAAAAATTCAAAGAATCTGAAATCCATCTAAGGATTTTATCCTGATCCAGCCTCAGTGAAGGGGCCACTGGAATTTGAGAAAAAGCAGCTTCTTGACAGCTGTGGTGTCTGGAATTGAGATCACAGGTAACATTCCCAAGGGATTCCCCAGGGCAGTACTCATCCATGAGGTAAGGCTCTCAGGTGTCAGCAGTGCTAACAACCTCTGACTGCACAGAAACTTCTCCCCATGGAAACTCTTTGTCACCAACTCCATTCATCCCCTTGATTCATCCATACCCCAGTCCATGCTGCACCTCACAAGTGCCATCATCATCATCTGTTCACGGAAGAACCACGTGCCAGGAGGATGATTCCCAACCACACAGCACACAATTCCCTCCCAGGAGCATGTCTTTTGGATGAGATGGGGACAGTGTCAAAAGCAGGAAGCTTCCCAGCCAAGGAGTTAAATCCAGCACTACAAAAATCAGGAGAGATTAATATTCTACAATGTCATTAATTATTAACTATGGAAAAGCTTTGACTTCCTCAAGGAGTGAGTCCATACCACCTGGGCTGCTGCTGAGTGTGCTGCAGAATTCTGGAGTAACTCCCACAGAGTCCAAGTGCTCTAAGCCTGGTTTACTGCCTACAGGACACAAACTCCAGCACACAATTCCTAAAATCTGTCAACTTTGGGAACACATTGCAGCTCCTTCTGGGGAAACCAGGGCTCAGGACTCAACAGGAGCAAGAGAAATGCATGGTGCACACATTGTTTTCATTCAACACTGAAACACACCTGGAAAATGTGTTCCTTCCTGGCAGCCATATCCCAATCCCGGGCTTTGAGCAGATTAAGCACATCTGAAGGCAGCTTCTGCCCTTCTACTGATCTAACCCAAAAACGAGGAGAGCATCCTTGGAAATAGTAGATCAAGGAACCTGCCAAGGGAATTCCATTTCTCTTTTTTTAATCAAAATTTGGAACCTCAGATCATGAAGCTTTCACTGGGAAACCTGGAAGAGCACCTTGGCTCAGAAAGGACTGTGATTGTGGACATGATCTCCTAGGAGTACTGCATCTACACCTACCACGTCCAGACCATTAAAAAACTGAGACAGGCAGGCACTACCAGGACCCATTAACACCTAAAAAATCCACTGAAGCACCATGTGAAAGATCCACAGTGTTAACAGGAGCAGAGAGTTACTACAGACACCAGCAGCCAGGGAATATGAATGCAGAGAGGCCCATCTGCAGTTGTTCTTGGCATCACATTTCTGAATGACCTGGACAAGACACAGCTACAAAGAACTAAGTCTGACTTCACTAGGTCTGTGCCAATAACTCAAATTGTCAGCATCTCCTAAAGATCCCAGCTGGAGAAAGGGATTGAGCACCTTGTCCTTAAAGATAGACAGTTCTGAGGGAGAACAGATCTGAAGCAAATTCCAAACTTCACCATCAATGCTGTGCCACAAAGACCTCATGTTTAGGGGCACATTTCACACCTTTTTTAGTGGAAAAAAATCTAGTTCATTTATGGCAGTGACCCTGAGCACTTGGAACTGAAAGATTACTAATGGCATACAGAAACAATCCATTGTGTGTTTAAGATTTAATGGTACAATGGTTTGATTTTACAGATGAATTTGGAGTACTAGTCCCTACCACTCCCAGCTGGCATAAATGCAAACCAAGTTTCCTTCTCTCCTCTGTGACATGGTTGTGACAAGTCCTGTAGAATCTTCTGTCAGTCACACTGCTTCACCCAGCCCCCTCTGTTTACTCCTCACATGAATTTCCAACCAACCATGTCTAAGTCTACCTTACCCACTTCTATCTACCATGCTACTTCCATTCCTCCAGCTTTCACACTAATTATTATTCTCTTTTCATTTCTGGGATTTTACTTTAAGCACTGTACTCTCAGTATTTATCATTTCACCTCTGCTACAGGATTTCTCAAGAGACATTTCAGTGGAAATCTTTAAAATTGTTTGAGATCTTTAAGAGGATTTCCTTTTTCTTTATTAAAATACTTCAAGCATTTTATTTCACTACTAAAGCCATCTAAAGCTCTCATAAATAACTATTCATCCTTATTAGTTGAGAGCAAAGTACTATTTGATACACTGCTCAAGTGTGAAGTGATTCATGTTTGCTTTTTCAGACAAAATAGGATTGCAAAGACTTTTGGCTCCCTATCTTGAAAAATGTACTTTTACAGCAATTTGGTTCTGACTAGAAAAACATTTTCTACTTCAATTCTTTAGAATAAGTTTTCCATTAAAATAAAAAAAAAAAATACAATAACAATAAAAACAACCCACAGGAAACATTTCACCTTTTAAAGGGTCTGCTTCTCAAGCTGCTATAAATTGATTTTCACGGAAAATGAAAGCAAGACCTGGCCACTAAAGGAGTGTTATAGTGATGAAATAACTGGCATTAAGCTTTAACAAAAAACCCCTCATTTCCAAGCCTGAACACAAGCTACCATTTTCCTTTTCTACTTTTCAGAAGACAGCGCTACAAGTTTTACCAATATAAGTTTACTTTTGATTTATTATTAACAAGCGTGTATCACCAGCTCCTCACCACACGGACAATGCAATTTACAGGGGATTTCTTCCCCTTGGCCCTGTGCCCATCACTCACCCGTGACGGCATCATAAAACTCTTCTTCACTGTTCATCCTTCAGGGTGAAATCTCTGTGCAGCCACTGCAGCTCTCTCTAATGCATCGTTGAGTTTGATTTAGAGATTAAGGATCTGTGTGCTGTCAGGGTCTTCTCTTGCAAACACCCAGCTGCTTTAGATGATCTATCTGACAAGAGAGGGAAACAGAATTAGCAGCTTCCATATTTCTCCTGGGTACAAACACTCACACTTGACAAACACTAATTTTCCTGTTTCTTCCCATGGCAAAAGATGGATTTTTGCATTTCTAAGTAAACAGCTTTCTTTGACACTGCAGTAATTTTGAAGACAACTACTACCTGCCACAAGAACAGCTGATTTGCTGTGCCACATTTCTCTCTGTATAAATACTTCACATACATTACTGTAAAATGTAACTTATTTACAGCAAGTTAAATTTCAGGCAAGTAGAGCTAGAAGGAGCAGAGAATTGACAGAAGAAAAAGCCAGTTGGCAAACCAAAAATTCTCCTTAGCAAGAGGAGAAGCCTTACTGCATCCTTAACCAAGAAAGCTGGGAACAAGAAAGAACCTTGGTATCTCCAAGTCTGAAAATGTTGGGTGTGACTCTACATCTTGCAATCAACTTGTAGTGACCCTGAGAGAAGTCTGGAGATTTTTCTCTCTAGAAGGAATGTAAAGAACCAACGAATTTTTCCTCAGTAGAACCACACACTCTGCAAATAACTTACAGATTTATGTAGCATTCCAGCTCTACTTCATGGATAGACTAAATTCAATTTTTTCCAGATGGTTGGCAATGCTGTAACACAAATATTTTTACCTCACCCGACTTTAGTTTGAGGAGAAGAATGAGAAAATTTCATTTTCACTCTTACAAATGTTCCCCAGGTTCCAATAACGAGCCAAGTACATAGCAATAAATGACAGTATGGCAATGCTATCAATATCTCCTCCAAAACAACCTCAATCTGTCAGTCTCAATTTTTTCTGACCCTGAAGATTTCATTGCTTTTGTGACAGTAGTTTCTCCAGAGCAATTATAACTTGCACAATTCCATTCCAATTAAGAGAAACAATGCCAGAAGTGCACTCTGCTCCTAGGAGAAGAGTTTACCACGTTTGAAGCCAATTCCTTCTTTTCCTCTGCAAGAAACCAGACCAAGTTTGAAGCCTTTTCCCCCTCCCTGCCCAGAACAAAAGCGGTTTGAATGTCTCACATACATACAGTTCTCCTAACTGTCCATTCAGAGGGAGGAGCTACACCAGCCCATCATGGGACTCATCTAAGTTAATTAATTTAGTGTTTGCCTTGAAGTGTTTTATGTCTTTCAAGGATAGGTATTTCAGTTTGTCACTTTTCCCTTAGGAACCTCCCATTTCCTTGCCACTATAGGATTTTATAGCAATCTCTGCAGCAGCAATATCGTATTTACAAGTCCTTACCCTCCAAGTATCTCTGAAGATGCAAGACATTTCTGCTTTCAATTATCTGCAAGCATTGCATCCTTCTAGCAAAACAGCTGCCAGTATTTCCAGAAGAAAACTTATATATGTACAAGACACAGCCCTCTCATGATCAGTACTACAACAACATTTTTCTCCATGTTTTCTTGCATCTTCCCTTTTTCTGTTTAGTCTTGTATAGAAGGCACTAAGAAATAAAAATTATGACTTACAAAACTGTCAAACATCATTAAGAGCCTTAGAGTAAATAAGGTCATACAGATGAATGCCAGTTTCTCCTCTCCCCTCTCCTGCACAATAATAATTGCATTACAAAAGGCCTTGTGAAGTGGAACTACATCCCCACAGTGTGCACTTTCACTGCAGAGACAATGAAGCCTTCCTATAAAAACACTCACCAAGTACAAGTGAAGTGACCAGAATCAGAGACAAATGAAAAACAGAATTATGCTGTGCTCTCCTGACTCCTACTTCCCACCACACCTGAAGCTCACTGCTATTTGAAACTTCAATCATATGCCTGTAAGTCATATATAAAATATTCATTGAGATCACTTTAAATAGTTATAGTCACAAATTGTCCTAAGGTGTTAGGAACATTTTAAAAAGGGAAAAAATAATATATTTTGCTGAGTTACACTGGGAATAACTTCCCACTTGTATAATTTCTTTTACATTCAGTTCTTTTATGCAGCAGAGATTAACATGAATTTGCATGTAGCTGAACACACAGTGATAACAGCATTCAGCTTTCATGTGCCAAAAAGCTGGGATTAAATCCTGTTCTCTTACTGAGAGCAACAGCAAAAGTTCCTTTCAACTAGGCTGAAATACCAGAAGACAAAAACATCCTGGTGGCTTCATTTATCTGTAATCTGTATTTCCTCCTCCATTCCCTGATGTTACCAGAAGAATTCACCTGCACACAGCAAGTGTGGTTAGCAGCTTTTATCAAAATTGCCACTGGAAAAAGGGTGCAACACCCCTGTGTCAGACAGACCTTCAGGAGCTCAGGACCAGCTGCTGCCCTGGAAAATCTTTATGATAGATAAACATCCTGCCATGGCCTCACCTTCCAGTCCTGCAGTGTGGGAGAAACAAAGTCTATTTGTGTTTACATTTTCTTGCATCCACAATAATGAACAGGGACGTACCAAACGTTTCCACACAGACCTTGTTCCAGCAGCTGGAATTACCTCAGTGGGCTTCACTTTCCAGCCAGGGCCAAGGGGCTGAGCCTGGGTGCCCATTCAGAGACACCCAGAAATGTGGTTTTTCCTGGGGATCTCAGCCCAGCTGCACTCACCAAACCATCTTTTCAGAAAAGCTGCAAGTAGAGGCACCTTAAGAAAATCTTCCTTTAATGATGACAACACAGCCCTGGCTGCAACCAGTAAAGATTTTGTGGTTTACAGGATAAGCAACAAAGCTTATCTACTTCCTCATATTTTAAGGTTATGCATTGGTACAAAGTAATTTGATTTATTATGGGATTTGTGTGCATGAGTACAAAAGGCTGCATTTATTTTTATGTTTGTAGCAAAATAAGTTCCCTACAGGAGAGATGCTATTTTTGAAGCTCATACTGAAAGACAACAGATAAAAACATCCCAAAAAAGCATAATACCCACCCCAACAGTACAACTTTGATTGGTAAATTTGTACTGCAGTTGTATTATCTGGTATTTCAATCTGATAAATTATCCGATACATTGTCCAGAATATTCACAATTAGATTTTACTCTTGAAATTAGCTTTAAAGTTGAGTATTAAAGCAATTTATAGAAAACAACTAAGCCTAACAGAAGCAAGTCTTGAACAAGTTATTTGGGCAGAACCTAGATTTTCTAGTCATTTATTTGCAGCCCAGTGCCTAAAATATGCAAACCCAAACTAGCTAGGCACACGATGTGAAGTCAAAAACTTCCTTCTAATCAAAGAATAACCTCTCTGGTTCCTCTGAAATAAGCTTTACACTTTGGTGATGCTGTAAAGCCATTCACAAACGGGTTAAGCAAGATAACAGGTTGTCCAATGACACAATTTAGAAATGCAGGTACCAATACTAAAATAAAAAAGCCACTTTTGTGGAAGGGAAGAAGCCCGAAAACCTGAACAGGTAAGAGATAAAAATATAATTAACTACAAATCACATGGGCACAGAGCCTGATTTGTATTTTTGCTGTTAAAAAGTGTAATTGGTACCACACAGTAACTCAAAAGCAGGTTACCTGAAGGGAGTCTGCAGGAAAGCTGAAGAGGGAATTTTTACAAGAGCATGTAGTGACAGAACATGGAGGAATGGCTTCAAACTGACAGGAAGCAAGTTTAGATTAAATATTGGAAAAAATTTCTTCCCTGTGAGGGTGCTGAGGCCCTGCACAGGGTGCCCAGAGAAGCTGTGGCTGCCTCTGGATCCCTGGAAATGTCCAAGGCCAGGCTGGACAGGGCTTGGAGCAACCTGGGACAGTGGGAGGGGTCCCTGCCCATGGCAGGGTTGGAATGAGATGAGTTTTAAAGCCTCTTCCAACCCAAACCATCCTATGATTCTGTGATAATCACTAAAACTCTTTTAAATTCTCACAGTTTCTCAGAGAAGATCACATATTCCTGACTGATGACCATGGACAGCCCCTTCCTTAAAGGACCTGAGGATTTTGCAAAGGACAAGACGAAGCATGCAGCTGAAATAAAAACTGCAGAAACACATCCACAGCACATCTTGCAACAGGTTCCACAGAGAGGAGGGAATGCTCAGAATTCCAGAATTCCTGCCTTCCAGAACTATGTCTGTCACAGGAGAGGGAACAAACAGGAAGGGCTGTTCCTAAACACGGGACAGGTCCCAAGAGGAGCTCAAAGCAAACTCCCTTCTCCCAGTGACCCAGCAGCCTTGATGCAGAGTGTAACCAACTATTCACACCACCTAGAGTCCCTGCATGAGCAAGAAGAGAGTAGTAGCAGATCTGTCAATCAGCTGGCGGTGAATAATGGCACACAAAGAGGTCTGTCAGGCACAGAGGTGTTACTCAGTGACATGTACCAGGTGGTGTAGCTGCCAGTACCACACTCTGCTTTCCAAAGCTCTGCGCAGGTCAGTGTCCCCTACAAGGTCAGCAGTGGAAAGTACACAAATTCTCTGCCAGAAATACACCAGTCCCAGACTCTGCACAATTCCTATTTTAAACTATTTCCTCCCACTTGAACTTATTTTTAAAACCAGGACAACAAAAGCGCGAGGCTTTGCAAATGACTTTCTAAACTGCCTGATCTGCTCCACACATTCTGTGACGTGCATGTGAGCATCTCTGAGAGGAGATGCACATTCCACCTCCAGGGCTGCTCTCCAAAACCAGTGTGTGGGAATCCACTGCCTTTATCTTGGTAAATTAGTAATCCCTTAAATTTGTCACTTTGTAGGCTTGTTCCTCCTCAAATTTCATTTTTCAGGAGGAGAAAAAAAAACAAAAAAACAATCAACCAACTTATTTCAAACATGATACTGGATCCTAGAAATTTATACACCAATTAAAGAACGTCAAAAACTTGTACCCCTGTAAGAGTTTAAACCTGTAACTCCTCTAAATCAATTCGACTAGTTCCTCCATCCCAACTTGTTCTTCCAGGTTAATGCTCAACAAAGACCCAGCTGGGTAACCAAAAGTTACTCCTCCTTGAAGAAACATTTACATTTCTATAGAAAGACCGGCATTTACAATGAGTGGCTCACTGGGCTGGAATGTGGCTCAGCAAGCTCAGGTTTGAGGCTGACTGGGGATAGCTGCAGTGCCTTTTTGCTCCAGACCTCAAGCTGAAATTTCTCATCATGCAGCAATTCTGGAAAGCTTTGCAGACATCAGCCTGCTAAATTAAAAATTTTGTATTTTTTTTTGCTTGGAAAGCACATGTGCTAGCTCTATATGACATATAAAACACTTGGTCCTATTCATTACACAGATATTGAATCTACTTGTAAAATCCAGGAGTATTTAAGCAAAACCAAGAAGAGAATCAATAAGCAGTCATTAAAATAACCACAGAGGTTCACCAGCATGAGCAGGTAGGGTGTTAGGAGTTCAATACCCTGGAATTAAGAGTGCCACCAAAGAATTCATGAACTAGCACATTCATCAGCTTTTGCACATGCCTGACAAGGTTTTGTTGGGTATGCACTTCCACAGCAAATTTTAAAATCATTTAAGTTTAATGTAAAAAGAGAAAAATTGCAAGCAATTAAGAAAAAAGAAGAAGGCAAAAAAAAAGCCACTTGGGATCTTCCCCATGAAAAACATTTTCATTACTTTGATATGACAAGGTGGAATGTGAATTTTCAAACTGACAGGGCAGATGAATGAAATTCTGCCCTGTGAGGGTGCTGAGGCCCTGGCACTGGGTATCCAGAGCAGCTGTGGCTGCCTCTGGATCCCTGGAAATGTCCAAGGCCAGGCTGGACAGGGCTTGGAGCCACCTGGGACAGTGCAAGTGTCCCTGCCATGGCAGGAGATGGAATGAGTTGAGCTTTAAGACCCCTTCCAACCCAAACCATTCTGGGATTCTGTGACATCCTGAGTTCAGGATGTACCTTCTGTCCAGAAAGATTCCCAAAGAGCCAACAGAAAATCAAACATCCACATCCCTCATAATAATATGAAAAATAGGAAATGGGGGGAAAAAGAACACAAAATCCCCTAGTCTACATGACTGGTGGAATAAGAGCCAGCCCTATTATCTCTTGAGCCGCCAGCTGAAATAAAACATAACTGTAGTACTTCAAGGGACAGAAATAAATAACTTGAACACGAAGATAAATATTCATGTGTGTTTAATTCATGCACATCTCCTGAAAACATCTAACTGCAGTGTTTCATCTCTGAATGAAAGCTTCAGCAAGGATGAATCTTAATTGACTCATGAAATTAGGTTACCAGCAACATTGGATCTAAAACATCTACAAAAATTAGTCAAGAATCAAATTTAATTGGCAATTTAGATTAACTGTTATGTACTCAAAATCTCTTCAGTCAGAGAACAGCCACACAGACTGCAGAATCCAGGAGAGGGATTTCTTTACCAAGTGAGGTTTGTTTCCCACTCCAAAGTTTGACTGTAATACCATCAGCCAGATGTCTTGGCAAGACAAAGCTCTCTCTGCAACCACAGCAAGAGAAGGGAAACTTCCTTCTCAAATCTGTGAAATAAAGTGCAGAGAGGCTGAGTGAAGAGGATCAGCTGAAGGCTCAGCCCACTGTCACTTTTCCATTTCTTTGGAGATTGCAGCTGTCCTACCACAGGATTTTAGGGAGTTGGGAGTCATGAAATGGCCTGGGGACAGTTCAGTGGCAGCCCTTGAAACAATGATGACAACAAACTGAACATCTGACAGGTTAGCTTTGAACAAACGAGCTGAGAGACTTATGGCAGGCAGAACCATGTTCTGTTCTCCCAGAAATACCAATTTTTGGTGATGCTTCACAGGAATTAAGAGACAACTGAAACACCACAAGTCTGGCTTTCAAAGGACTAAAGGCCACTAAATTTGTTTCTGCATCAGAACAAGTGACACTAATTGTCCCACACACTAATCACTGCCCCAGCCCAAAGCTCCAGTGCTGCCACCAGAAGCATTATTTAACATAAAAATTGTAAAGATTAATCTGGACAGAAAATATCCCCCCAGAATACTGCTCAATTACCTAAGGAATCAATGGCTATTCTCTCACTTCAGCCAAAAATTCTGTTCTACAGCCAAGCATACTGGCTTGCAGAACCTCCTTCAAATCTAACACAAACAGACCAAGGAAACTTGATTCCAGCAGGTTCATATTTTTTGATGCAAAACACTTCATTGAAATTCATACAGAATTTTGTAAATGTTCTTCTTTCTTAACACTACCTCAAGTATCTGAGACATTTTTCCACCTGAGAGCATCTGCTACAGCATTTTTCAGACTCTCTAACCTTCCCTTGGAAACTATTTCATGTCCCATGACAGTAAAAAATGACAAAATTGTGTTCTGCACACCCCTCCATGCATGATGCATAATGCTAGGTTTGATCAGGAATGATTAATCAGCTCGTTTCTAGCTACACCGTTAAAAAAAACAAATCATTCGATACTGTATTGTAAAACTAGTTATTTCTTAGTTGTTTCCTGGGGATCTGCTTAATCTTATTTGTAAGAGAGAGGGTGGGAAGTAATCAATAACTCCAAGCACAGTGGCTTTGAACACAAGTGTCAGTAGATACATAATTAATCATTTAGGAACACTTCTCTGAAGATAAAATTAAGGATGCTTGGGTATTTCTTATCATAATGAAATCACCCCTGCAAATTGATCACTGAAGCTCATGAACGTGAAGACAGTTACAGCATAGAACATCACTGGAGAAAATCCCTAGAACCACAAAAAGAGTTGCATGTTTAAGTTTCTAGATCTTCCTCCTCAAAGGCAGCTTTGTCTCTCTGGACTCATTCTCTCCAGAGAGATGCAGGTTTACATTTACTCTTCACAAGGTATTTTGACGATAATTTTCACAGAGACTTGGACAATTATGGTAGCAATTATATTGCAATTAAAGCAGGAGGATGACAGTGACTAACCCACTGCAAAGCCCTAGAGTGTAAGAAAATGTATTTTTATGCCTATCACCAACTCCTCACACACGCAGATTCCACAGCATGAGCTCCTGCACACAGCTAACAGACTATTTGTGAGGGAGGGTTTAAGATTACACCACAAACTTGCAAAAGCTTTAGGAAGTCAAGAGTTTATGCTCTGATTGAATTTCCTTTAAAGCTGCATTTTTAGTAAGTACCTACTGGATTCCAGTATAAGGCTGCTACCCCGTTTGCTGTTGTCAATACAAAACAATAACACAAAACTAACTCTGACTCTCAAGACAAATATCTCCATTTAGAGCCCAGTTTTAATAAAGAATCCATCCACCCAGCTATTTGCTTAGTAACTTTAACACACTCGGGTAGTAAAACGTGCCCAGCGTTTTGTTTAAAACAAAGTTATTTACACCTCTGAAGATGGGCAGCATTTTAGTTCCACTATTAAACAACCACTCAACAGCTTCATTGTTCTAGTGCAAAACCCAGAAAGAACTCATGTATGGGGCAGCTCTGCTCTCCTGAAAAAGTTCTCCCTTCAGCCAGCACACTGCTGAAGGGCCCTTTATGCACAGGCTGCTGAGAGAATTTCTCTGCAGCCTTAACACACACAAGTTTCATCTCTGAGAGCTATTAAAGGGATTCTCATCCTCACCTGATTGCCCTGACATGCTGTAGGGAGCAGAGGAGCTGGTGAGTGAGTTAGTGAGCTGAACAAGAGTGATGGGAACCACAGACACCTCAGAATTCACACACCACCTCCAACCTCCACAGCCTGTACCTATCACTAGTGAGATACAAAACACAGTGAGATCTACTAAGATTCTTCTGGGAGCCCTAAAAAAAAATTACTCAGAAGTGTAAAAATAGCACTAGTAAAAATATAGCAAAGTTATTTATCCAGTAATGAAAAAACATTTCTTGACAAATACCCTAAGCATGCAAACTTTGCAATACCCCAGAGGTTCAGAGCACTCCAGGAGCCTAATCTTATCCAAAACTGAGCAGCACAGCAAAGGAACTGGACTGGAGCAGGAACACCACACACCAACCTGCTCTAACACCAAGCACAGCCATTACATGTCCAACAGAGCACAGACAGTTCAAGTTTGGGACTACAAAACCAAGACTAAAGGCACAATTCACCTTTTGTGCACCCTCCCTCCCACCAAATGGATAAGCCCAGGAAGGCAACACTCTGCAGCCTCTGCATTTTCTGAATGGAGAGCTGCTGCAATCTACTACAAACCTGTCTCATTAAATTATGTGCATAATCAAATATACTGAATTCATCTAAACGATCTGTCTAGACCAGCAAATGAATTTCCAATTGTAACTGTATTTAAGGAAAGGGAAAAAAAATCAAGTTTAAGTATGCCTAGTCTATTCTTGTAACTTATTGATCCTGAAAATTAAGACATTATCTTTGTGCACTGAATCAACAATACATTTTTAAAGAGTATAACTGAAAGTTATGGTAAACCACATTTGACAAATTCTAATTGCTTGTTGCTCTCCTGCAACATGCTTTTACAAGCCTTTAAGGATACAAAGTAAATAATTACATCATCATACATTTGTCTGCACAGTAATTACTAAGATGAAAGGGTTGAGATAACAAACACTTGAATTCCAGGTTCTGTGGTGGTCTATTCATAAAATAATAAAACCCATTAAACATCTGCTATAAAGCACAACCTCTATTTCTTTGCAATAGGAAAAACATCAAAGTCTCCTATCTCCAAAGTGACAGACACAGGGTGACCAACTTGTTCCTTGCTCTCACTTTCCAATTTATTCACGTTGCAGGAGACACCCCTGTGATCAGCTACATATTTGCAAGCTCAGTTACAACATTCAAGTTCTTGAAAACTCCATATTTAACATATATTCTTTGCACGCCTCATTTTGTGCATTTCTTCCAAGAATTGTAAGAACCAAACATTTTTGTTCCTTCACAAAGAAGAGTCTAAACACTAAGCATTTTACAAATCATTTTACCAGTGTCAAATACAGACATTTCTAATATCTCCATGAGGCGGGTGACAAAACTGATGCTGAGTGAAGGATTGGAAAAATGGCACCTTGTAAGCAGAAGGCCTGGATATGAACAACATGATGTAACATTGCATTTGTTCAAGGACAAGCCACTTCAAATACCAAAGCTAATAAATTATCTGCTTAAAAATTCAGCGTACTTGCAGGCTAATCTTGCTTTCAAACAACAGCAAAAAAAAAAAAAAAATCATCTGACTGGCACTACAAACAGTGATTTAAAAATATAGCCTTATCAAAGCAAAAAAAGCCTTGATTGGGACGTTTTCCAGCCAACACTAAGATAACAGAAAGCAAAGCTTTCCACCTTTGTTCTAGGTCAGCATATGTGAAGTTCACACAGTAGAATTCACAAGAAGAAAGACTGAAAGAAATTCCAGTTTCAGTCATAAGACCTGCCAGCAAGTACGTATCAAGGGAAGCAGTAACAGTATTAAAAGTGACTTAAAGAAACCATCCAAGAGTGGAAATGACCTTCTGTGATCCCCTACCAAAGGATGTCAGCAAACAAATAACTAACAACCACACTGCTTTTCAATATTGCATCAACTGAAACCTTTATCCCATCTAGTCTTTAACTACCTACAGGCACAGGGTTTGCTGTCTAATCACCATTTTCTATCTCAAACTTCTGCCTTTTGTTTCTAAGGTTGTTTTGGCATGGCTGAAGAGCCAGTTCTGGAGGGAAAATGCCATATTTTTTCCTGGACAGCAGACATCTCAGCGTTTCCTTTTGAGAACTTCCTCAAGTTCATCAAGAGGTGCTGTTGGTTCAGGAAAGCAACAATGAGAATTACTCCTGATTCTATCCCATGCCCTCAGCTTTCTGTCACGTGCTCAAACATGTGTATGGCTCAACAACTATTTTAAGAAAAAGCTGTGTTTACTGTAACTGAAAACCCAAGGGGTTACTTAGGGGGAAAATCAGCATTCGGAATTTCTTGCTTCCATGCTAGTTTAGCCAGTTCTCCTACTCCCATCCCACGGCATGTTTGGAAGTGACCCAAGTCACTGCTTCCAGAAATTGCCCTGAGCTTTTAGAAGTCCCTGAGCAGGCTGGTGTAAAGTTTGTTAAGATGATAACACATGTGGTTGCCCCCAGATGGTAACATGAATGTGGATTTATAGAACTTCAGAAGGCTAAGTTGGAATGATCAAATTTATTTTCTCTTGCATGCAAAGCTTTAGGAAAGGAAACACTATGGGAAGAGTGGTGAAAATCAACACTGCAGACACATGTTTCCTTTCTACTTTTCCTAGAATCTCAAAGAAGGTTATGTAATTTAGCTGAGAAAATTCACAGTAAATGGAAGTATCTGCTTGCACACATGCTTTGGCAGAGAGGAAACACAGCGTTATGGCACACATAAAAGCCAGGAGGTGATTCTGAAACTACACTTGAAATTCTGGCCTGCAAGTGCTGCACAGTAACAAACTGCTTCCAAAAGTAGTCCTGAATCCAAACATACAGAGAGCACAGACATGATCAAGAACCAAATTAAATAAACGGCATCTTATACCTTTATTACCATGCAGAAGTTCTGGTGGCATGTTATTTAAAAAAAAGCTTTTTTTCCTGCTATTTTCCCCATCTTGCTCGTCTCCTTCTCTGTAAGGGAAACATGGAGCAGGTGACTGAAAAACAAAATAAAAAAAAGGCCAACCCCAAATAAACCCCAACTCCTCGCTGTGCTTCAGCTGTGACCTAAAAGGCCCCTTGAGGCTCCTGTACTGCGCTGAAACCCAGCACATTTCTCTGGGGATCCGGGTGTCGTAGACTCCTTTGCCTAACTACCCAGCTGTAAAAGCAATCGGAAAAATATGCTAAAATTACAAAAAGCCCAACGCTGGGGCTGGCGGAGCTGCACGGACCCGCACCCTGTGCACAGCAATGTCCTTCAGCCCCGGAGCCCAGGGGATGGGGTGGAACAGGACAGGGCTCAGCCTGCATGGAATCACAGCACCGGGCACGGCCCAGCACTGAGGGGAATCA
>VRYO01001272.1:2712654-2751256 GCA_009812075.1 Sialia sialis
AGCACCTCATAGCGATGCTGCAGCATGGGCCTGCGGCCCGCAGCTCCCCGAAACACTCGGGCGGGCCAAGGCCCCCTCGGCCGCCGGGACGGGAGTGAAGCGTTGGGGAAGCCGCTCCCCCGCCCGCCCCCATCGCACTGACAGTGCGGGCCGCGGCCCGCTGAGGACGGGATCACCGAGCCGGGCCCGAACGGAGCTGTGGAGGCACTGAGGCCGGCGCGGGGAGCGGAGGCCCCGGGGGAGCGGAGCGGGGAGAGGAGCGCGGCGGCCCCAGGCCCGGCCCGCGGCGTTACCTGCACCGGCTCCAGCGACGGCACCGCGGACACCGAGGCGGAAGTGCGGCGCTGGCCGCGGTTGATTGACAGGCGCCTCCGCCAATCGCAGAGCGCGGCGGCGCCCCGCCGTTGCCAAGACGACGAATCAGCTCCCCGTCCCTCGCTGGGAGGCGGGGCGAATGCTAATGAGGTGCCCAGCCTGACCGCCCCGGGCCGCGCCACCGCTGGGGACACCGCCGGCCAATGGCGCTGGGGATATGCAGATGACGGCGTGGCTATGCAGATGAGGCGATACCGGCAACCCCCGGGGCTTGGGGACATCTCACCGAGAGAATTCCCACAGGTTTTCAGGGTCTCCCCAGCATGAATGACGCCTTGTGGCTGCTTTTTCCTGTGTGATTTGTGAGACACTTGAGCTAGAAGATGATTTCAGAGTGAAAAGTTGGCTCGCTATAACCTCTGTAGGGATATATGTTATTCTCCAAGACAGGTGGAATAAATGGATGGTTTTCTCTTCATCATACTCGTGTTTGTTTGATGTGGTGCAAGTCATCAGTTACCTATTTTCTTGAAGATGCTGTAAATGGACAAGAGCCAGTATGGAATCAAGCGGGTTTGTGAGGTTATGTGACCTTCAGACCAGCATCCCTGGGATTCTGAGTTTCTCCGTCCCATTCGCATCCACCATGCCCTGTTACTCGGAGCAGCTCCATGGGTACCTCAAAACCCCAGAGAAATGCTCCACAAAGCCATGTGTGTGTATGAAATGGTAGGGAGTGAAGGAGACAGATGAGATACAAATACTTATCCTCAAAATTCTCTCCTCTTAGCATTGATTCAGCTCTCAGTGCAAAGCAATACAGCGATGAGCGGATTTATTCTGCAGCACAAACTCATTCATCAGACAAATGTTCTTCAACAAGGGAATGGCTGCAAGGGCAGTGGGGAGAATCATCACAAAATCTGAGCTTCTCTTTTGCTGCAGAGTTCCCTCCTGCCATCCCCAAATACTTTTTCTGGCACGCTGTTGATTCTGGAGTATTACTCACCCTAAATGGGCTGACAGCTCCTGGCCAGCAGCCACATGCTGACAGTGTACGAGACACGAATTAACAGTGATAATGCTCCTTGCTCTGCCACAAGAGTAAGCATTTAATGAAATCTCCAGGGGAATTTCTCACACACGTTGGGTTGAGGAATATTTTGGGGTGGGCACAGCTGCCTCCAAGGATGTCTGTTGGTCCTTCTCAATCCACTCCTGTACCCACAAGCTGTTTCACCCCTTTGTTTACCCAAAGTTGTTGGGCTCTTCTTTAGGGAGTACAAATCTTTGGGACTAAAGGATCATTTATATCACTGTTTATGTTTATAAGGTTTTCCTGATTTGCCCAGAAATACATTTTTTCCCCCGTAAGCTCCAATTCAGCCACCCCTCTTGGACTGCTCAATATTACAGGTCTCAACATGCAGCGCAGAAATATTTCTGCTGCAGCTTTTTTAAAGCAAAGCCCCACAAACAGAAAGTAATCAGTAATTTAAATTTATTTTCTGAGGGTGCAGGTCTTTGTCATGACTAAGCAGCTGATCTGGAAGAGTTCTCCAAAAGGACCATGGCAAGACAAATCCACTGATTAGATGAGCAAGATATATTGAATTTTTGTAGCTTTTTCTGGTCTTAATTGAAGGCATGGGCATCCTCCTCCAGGCCAGTTTGTAACATTTCGGCTAGATTTCCATGCTTAGCAAAAATGAGGATAATTGACAATTTCTTCCTTTGTTAAATATTATGGGGCTATTCTCTAGCAATCTAGCACCATAAAACCCCAACTGGACAGGGAGAAAAATTTAACTCTTTGTTTGTCTCCCTTCTGAATTGGCAATGAGGGAAGAGAGCAGTTACCTTCTAAATGAGATGGCAGGGAAATTTTGCCTTGTTGGCAAAGTTTTGCAATGTTAAAGTAATTAAACAGGGGGTTTACAGTGGAAAGTATTGAGCAACTGTCTCAGGCATAGGTGTAACCATCAGCTCCACCTATAATAAACCCAACTGCTGCAGAGAAACACAATCCAGTTAGAAAACTGCTCCCAGCAAACCCAATTTGGGAAACCTAAATGGTGACACGAGGGCAGAACGGAAACATAGAAAATCTAGAGATGTTGCTGTAGAGGTATTGCAAGGAAACGTGGCAGAAATGCAGATTGTCAGCAGCCAATCCATCACCCTTTGTAGACAAAGACCTCTTCCCTCCTCCTCCAAACCATGCAGTAGCCAAAGCAGCCTCTCAGTCCCAACGTGTTCAGGCAAGCTGTCCAGCTCTGCCATGGGAAGCTCGTTTTTAGCCCGTGACTCCTTGCCAGGGAGTTTCAAAACCAGCCCCGTTTGTTTAGTGAGGGCTCAGCATCTCCAGCCCGTGCTGCGTGTCCCTCCTCAGGCTGGAATTCCCAGACTCTGCCCAGCCTTTCAGAGCCACAGCAGTGTCCTCACAGCTCTGTGCCAAACGCTCCCTGATCACCAGCAGCTTCACCTTGAAGGAGTGAGGGGCTTGCCCACACTTGAAAGATTATTTAGCTTAAGGGACGGTGTGAATTGAAAGGAGAACGGGAATCCCAAAATATCTCTGGGAAAAAAAAATCCTCAAGTTATCAAAGCAGTTGATGGAAGAGATTTCATGATCTCTTTCCCTTCCTGCATCCCTGTATGAGCGAGCCAGACAGCACTCTGCAAAGTGGGAAACATCCAAATTTTTCATAATCTGAATAATAAAAATTTCCTCCTGCAGCCTACCTCATTTTAAAAGACAGTAATTTTGAGTTCTATTGGCAGTAATAGGGTGTTTTGAGCTGCTGGCACTGAAAAAAAAGGAAGACAGTGCGAAAGAGCTACAGTCATAGAAATTTATTTAATGTAAGAAAATATTAAAAAATCAGACATTGGTAATACTGATAAGGCTGTAATGAAAAACGTGGTAATGCTGAAACCACATGAATTTTAACCAGTACCTTGAAGAAAAGCAATTCAAGAGCAAAAGGAATCTGTAAATAATGAGGAACATGGCAAAAGCTGAATAAGTAGAAATAGCCAGTCTGTTAAAAGGCTGAATAAGCATGTTCTTTGTAATGGCATGGAAAGGAAAAGACACAACAGCCTGAATCCTCCGCTTCAGTGATAATTTCCCTGGGAGTTGCACCCATTCAGCTGAGGGCAATTCAGGGGCTGAGCCACTTCCATTCAATATAAAATAAAGTTTTGAGAATCTCTGTGGTCAAAGTTGGGAAGGCTTAAAAACCTGAGAGTGCAAGGGGCTTTCTGCAGGAAGCCAGAAAGTTTGTTAAAAAACATGATTTCTCACAGAGTCTAGACACAAGCACAGATTCACAGGATTGTTAAGGTTGGAAAGGACCTTAAAGATCATCAGATCCAACTGTCACCACCACGTTCAGCATTAAAGTGCCATATCCACAGGTTTCTGGAATATATTTTTGGAAGTTTTGTGATGCATCCCCTCCCCTGAATTCTTCTAGTTCCAGGTATGACTTTTGGTGCTGGAAAATCCCGTGCCTGGAGCTGAGTAGAGATGAGCAGCAGCATGTGCTCAGGATAAAAATATTTAAGCCAAAGAAGCTCACTTTCATGCATCATCTTCCCTGGGATGGAGTCTGTAGGTTTGGTTTTGCATTTTCATGGCAGGGAAGATGGGGATGGATTGGATTTAATTCACAACTTCAATCCTTCACACACCTGTACGGACCTGGGGAGCTCTTTAGGGGGATACTGTGGAACCTGATTTTAGGAACCACCTCCCAATAAGGGCTGGTACATGTGAGCTTCAGCTTGAATTCCAGGAGCAGATCTGAAGAAACTTTATTTTACCAGTGCCTATGCACCACTGCTGCCAGCTGATCTGCCTGTCCATGATGCTTTATAAACTAATAGGTGTTTATTTGTCAAACTTAGCCACAGAAGCATCTTATTTAGAATTAATTCCCACCTCTATGTTTAGCTACGTGTACAGCAGCAGGGCAGGTGACCCCTGCACTTTTGGGACCACATTTCCCTCTATGATGGCAGTAGATCAATTCAGCAGCTCGTGTGAGGCTTCTTTCTGGAAACTCGAGTCAACAGGAGTTAATTATGCTTATTGATGCCAGGTCAGAATTGACGTGGGAGTAAAATTTCACCTGTCTGAGCGCTTCCTTGGTAACTTCCCTCTGTCACCAGGATCTCACTCAGAGAGGCAGCTCAGCAGGGCGGGTGTGCACAGGCAGAGGAAAGGAAAACTCCTCACAGACCACAGAGGAAGGGATATTTCCTTTTAGATACTCCCCGTGGCAGGGCAGACGGATTTCTGCTGCCCACGTTAGATGTTGCTGGTGTTGGCTAATTTAATTCTATTATTCACTAAATCCAATGGTGGTGTTTCAGTAGCACAGCCCCATTCCCTCTCCATTTTCCTGGCTTTGTGGATGAAGGAACAGCAATGAAATGCTGTCATGTATTCTCTAAGTGTTCCTGGTGACACATGTTCACCGTGCCCCGTGGCAGAGCTCACAGCACAAGGACACTGCCCTGACACCCAGGGTGCCCCCTCCTCAGGATGCATCAGAGCTCAGGCACCTGCTGACCCCAGCAATGGGCTCAGGACACTTCAGCCCTGCAATATTGCAAAAAAATCCCTGGATTTTAACCCTGTGACTTGTGACAAGCAGCAACACCTACGAAAAGGAAAAAATGAAAATAGGGAAAAAAAGAAGAAAAAACCCACACTGTGTAAAGCAGACTGTCAGCTGTGTTTACTGATACACTATAGATTGTTTTAGCATGTAATTTCCTCTAGCATGGTAAAATTAACACCTTTGATCCAGCAAATATTTATATGCACATATTACTTGCTGGAATCATCTCCTGAGCTTTGTAACAAAGTCTGGTCCACTTGTCCCTAGGCAACCACTAGAGCAAACTAATTAGTAATTACAAATTCACACATATGCATCAAAACAAGATCCAGGTTAATTTTATGGTGCCTCTGTATTTTCTGTGCTTAAAAATTAGCATCTGAACTTTCCCAAAATAAACTATACCAATCTACAGACTGGTTTTAAAAAGGTCTCATCGTGAAATTCCACCAAAAAAAAAGGGAGTAATGAAATAAATAAGCTATTTCAGCATGAATAAAAAGCAAAAAAAAAAATCAGATCCTGTCCCAGATCCTGTCCCAGATGGAGTTGGGGAGTTTGGCTCTGGATCTGAAGGCTGCTACACAAGAAATCCCCGACAGGCAGACAAACTAATGTGCCTCCCTTGTCAGCTTCTGTGTCAGCTACAGCTGACTCTATTTACTTTTAGCCCAGAGAAGGAACTGGGAGCAGAAGGAAAAGAAGAGAAACCTTCATTGATATTCACAATGCTGTCTTACATGATCAGCATTATTTTTGTCCAAGGAAGCTCTTTCAGAAAATGGGAGAAAACAAGTGATGAGGTAGAAGAATGGCCCTCAGAGGGAAAGAAAGGACCCTGTTGTGGAGGAAGGAGTTTGTTTTATTTTGTATTAAAGCACCATGAATCATTTTGGTTTCTGTTTGTAAATTGGGTACCAGAAGAGTGAGGTGGATTCAGTCTGAAAATATTGACTTTTTTTACCCTAAATGTCAAGTTAGACATCTCTAACCATGAAGGCAGGTTGGTGCAAATTGCAGCTCGCCAAAATCCCCACTTGTCCCAGTTTCCATCCAAAATGAACGGTGTCCTGAACCGAAGCAGAGCCGTGCTGTGGTGCGTGGTGAGGAGGCAGGCAGGGAGGGTTTGGCGTGTGCTGGGCTGGCCGTGCCAGCCTTTCCCAAGCCCCCATTCCCATCCGGCCCCACGGCACAGGGAAGCAGCTCTGCCAGCTGGCTGCCCAGCAGCTCTGCCCAGAGCCCCTTCCACATCTCCATGGGCTCCTGTCGCCAGGATGGCAAAGCATTCCTCCTGGAATCTCCACCTGGAAGGAGGAGAAGCTGCTTTACCTGTGCACGGCCGCTCTGCATGCACAGCACAATTGTATTTTTCCAGCCCTGCCATTCTGAAGGGGATTTTGCAGGTCCTGTCTCCTCATTTAGACAAGTGAGGGTTTCTCCCTGGCTGAGCTCAATTTTGGCTCCAAGCATGGCATTTACACTGCTGGGAATAATATCCAAGAAGGCACGACTGGCAGGAAACTTCTAATTGACTATGATGTGATTCATTGGGAGGATCACACTCTCTGAGTTAAAATAGCATCACTGAAAAAGAGAAATCACTGAAACCCCCAGGCTGCCTGGCAATCCACTGCCCCAGGAGCCTCGGTGTGCTGCCGTGGGATGGCCAGGGCTGTTTGCTGCAGCTGCAGCTGGGCAGGAGCTGCTGCAACCCCTCACATGCAGCTCAGGCAGGCTCCAGCAAGGGCTCACTTTTGGGTTTTTGGAAAAAACAGCCCTTCTGTGGGAGCATGGAGGCAGAAGGAGTGAAGAATGAGGCAGGAAGGAGTGGGATGAGGAAGGAATCAATGAGCATTGCATTTCCTCAAATTAGTCATAGAATCATAGGATTTCCTCAAATTATTCACAAGATTATTGGGTAGTTTGGGTTAGAAGTTTTGGTCCATTCCCCCTGCAAGCAGACCAGGTTGCTCACAGCCCTGTCCAACCTCACCTTGAACACTTTCAGGGACAGGACATCCCTCACTTCTCTGGACAGCTTGTTCTGGTATTTTACCACAATCATTGTCATTTTTTCCCCTAATATCTACACTGAATCAATCCTTTTTTAGTTTCGAAGCATCACCCATCATTGGCAGTGCTCAGATCAGCCCTGGGAGTTCTGACCTGGAGAGGGATGAGTCTGGAGCAGCCCTATGCCAAGAGAGGAGACACAAGTGCCTTTTCAGTCAGAGTGCACTTTATCAGGTTTTTAGTAGGAAAAATAACATTATCTGTTCACAAGAGCAGTCTTGTGAGGCTGCACATGCTCTTTGCTTCAGGCAGACAGAAGTGGAAGGACTTTTTCCTGTCATTTGTGTGTGCAGCCGCTATTTAATGTAAATGTACTTACCAGAAATTGAATAACTCCCACACCAGTAATTTTATACCCATCCAACATTTAAATTATGAATGCAATAATCTGCAGCACCACGACTCACAAGGCAAGGCTAGAATTCCCAAGGCAAGAAAAGTCTATTTTTAGACCTTTGCAGCTGAGATTTTTACTAGATGTAGAAATTCGCTCCCTTCTGCTGCCTCAGGAGTTAATTTGCACGCAAAGTTTCAGGGCTTTATTTTTCTGTCGTTCAGGAGGTCAAACCTGACACCAGCAAAACAAACAAGCTGCTTTCTGGGGAAGGAGTGCACGAAGAAATCCCCGTGCCCTGGCTGGGTGAGGATTGCCCAACAGGGTTACTCTGAGACACACAAGTGATGGAATTGGTTGTTCCTCTGGGCTGTAGCCTGGCTCAGGAGGGCTGTTTGTTCTCCCTGAGCAGGGGCTGTGCTGGAATCATTCCATCTTTAGTCCATGTAGCTGGCAGCAGTTTCACATGAGACGCTCCTGACTCATATTTGCAAATGCCATTTAAATTTTGGGGTTATTTTCTTCACTGTGTTTCTTAAGGGTTTCTTTTTTAATCTATTGCAGGGACTTGGTGTTTTACTTGAGACCAAGGAGAGACCAAAGCAGTGCAAAACTCTTGTTTCCCTCTGTGTGTGGCAATAGCAGAAAATGAATGAGAGAGAGAAAAGGATCAGATGCACCCCAATAATCAGAATCTCCTTTCTGCTGGGCCCCACGAGGGATCTGTGTCACCCAGAGCATGGAGGCAGCTCCAGTTCAGGCTGAGCAGTCCAGGCTTTCATCACTTTTTATTTCCCATAAAGGCATTTATCAGCAGGGCTCATAATAACTGGTGGGTGAGATGTGGTGCTCCTTCCACGTCAGGACTGTAGAGTGATGTTCTCCATGCCAAGCTCTGTCTGGAATCACAGCCTGGTGAGAAATCCCAGCCCTGGCGCTCTCCTCCCCTGACAAATCACCCCACTGCCATTTCTTCATCAAAAGCTGCCAAAATAGAAGCTCTAACACCACCTTGCTGCCCAGACCCAGCTGAGCAGCTGCTTGGTGGCAAGAGTTAAACACAGTCATTTTGCCTCTGAATGTCATCTGTGGACCATGTACAGAAAAGGATGCTAAATCTCTGTCTCCCAGTGCCCTGTGAAAGGCTCCAGCAGAATAGGTGGATATTAATTTCCTCTCCTCTGCAAAGTAATGCACTGCTTTCCCTGATGTCATCAGGCTTTGGTTGTGCTTGAGGCAAAAAATAATTTTAAAAAATAAAAATATTGCAAATATTTTTGGCCAATGGAGATGCAATTCCTTTAAAACGTTGTCTTTTTGAGAGGTAACAGCAACAAAAATTATGTGAAGATCAAAGACAACTCAAGGATAACTCAAAACTAATATGGGGCAGTTGCTGAGCAACTCTCCAATGCAAAGTATTGTTATTTTCTGGTCCCTTCCCCCATCTGCACAAGAGGGATGGTGTCTAGTATTGGTCAAAGAAAAAATCTGTGTGATTGCCTGGCTACAATTAGATCTAAGGTCTTTGCAAACAGCTCCTATCAATCAGCCTCGAGCCATTGATCTTACATCTAAAGCACTTATTGAAAAATAAATTATGGGTTTTTTGATCTAATCCACTATTAAGGATTCCTTTCTTCCTCTTTGAGGCTGGGTAAATAAAATTCTTCCATCAGAACTTGCTTAATAATTATGCTGGACACACAGCGGACCGAGTCCTGAGGGTGAAGCAAAGCGAGGACTCAGAAGCTAAAGGCTGATTTCTTTTTCTCTGGTCTTTTCTTTTTTTGTTGGAAGAGCTATTCTTTACCCAGGCACTGCACAGCGCTAAATGCATTCCAATAATCAGAGTATTGTGTGTTATCTGCTCAGGAGCACACGTGCCTCAGGGATGTGCCTGCTGCAGAGCAGTGCTCAAGAACTTCACCTTTCGCCTCCCACTGTGGCTCCCTCCTTGTCCTGCTTTTGTGCAGCTGCTGGCACTCGCTTCCAGACACAAAAGTGCATTTTTCCTCCAAGGAGGGACTGTCAGCGTCCATCCATGGGGATCCTCCAGCCCCAAGATTGCACTGAGACATCAGATGGAGGTGAGCCATGAGAGCTCCAGAGCAGGGCTGGGACACAGCTCAGGTGATCACCATCCATCACCATCCCTCCCTCCTGCTGGGGTCTCTGGGGAGCTGTTTAGATTTTTGATAACCATGGAAATATATTGTGTCATCTTTTTTAAATTCCTGAGCTCCAGCCCAGCCTGCAGGGATGGGGGGATCCCACTTTTCCATCTCCCTCTCCAGCAGGGCAGGGTGGGGATGTGACAACATCACACCGTGCAGCCCTGGGAGTGGGGTCAGCCACAGGGTCAGGAAACACAGAGCCCCTGCTCAACTCTTCTTTCCAGGGGATAAACCTGGGGCAAAACAGATGCTTGACCCACAGCAGCTTCAGGGTGACAAAGCTTGCCCTGCTATTCCCAGTGTATTTTTATTTTTTAATACCCTTTTGAAAGCAGTGCAGCCAGCTCAGCTCTGCCTCTTGGATGCTGGCAGGCTGCCACCCTCTAATTAAGCCTGCTGCTCTGTCTAATGCTGGTGGCAGTGCTTCAGGGCATCAGCACAGAGGCTGTGGGAGTGGGAGCAGGAGATGAGGTGGCTGCAGAGCTGTGTGGTGGCTTGGATGTTTCAGATAACACAGCAAAGTAAGAGTGGTGATTTTATCCTCCTCACTGGTCAGATCAGCTCGTGAGCACAGATCCAGCCAGGCCATAGGAAAACTCCTTTTCCTGCAGGGAAGAGGGCAGCTGAGAGCAGAGAGTTTGAAACCCCACTCCTCACTTTGTGGCATGAAAGTGCTGCCAGAGAGCTCTGAAATTCCCCAGTGTGTGCCCACAGCACAGAGCCAGCTCTGCACTCACACTGCAAGGGGCAGATGCACCTGGGTGGACGGGCTGAGCTGAGGGGACAGGAGCAGGGACCGAGGAGGGGACAGCTTTAGCATCTCTGCCTGCGCTGGAGGTCACACTGCAGGCAAAGCCTGGAGAGTTTTCCCTCCACTTCTGAATTTGAGCAGCTCAAATTCACATCATCCCCCACCATGTGCATCAACAAGGTGAGTTGTGGCCAGGTACATTTCACTGCTACAGAGCCTCTTTGCTGCAAGTCATGACTTTATTTCAGTGCATTCTTCAGCCTCACTCCTCCTCACACAACTCCCAAGAGCACAGCTCTGTTCCTTCCTCTCCTCTCCACCTCTGCCATTGTGCAACCCCAGGGCTGAATTTCAGTGCCACTGTGCAAAGCCCATGCACAGGACAGGATAGTGAGGCACAGCCAGGAATTCCAATCCCAAATCCAGCTTCCTGCAGCTCCCTGTCCCCACAGCCAGCCGTGGATGCTTTGGAAAATCAGCCTCACACTGCAGAACACGTTGGGATGCTGCTGGGATGTGGGACTCTGCCACCACCAAGTGATCAGTGGCAAGAAGAGAGAGCAGCACCTGGATAATCCCAGACTGGTGCCCTGTGATTTGTATTCTGCCTCTTGATCCAGCAGCTGTGCCCTGCTGCCCCTCCTGATCTCCATCAGAGCAGCTCATCACTCCCCCAGCCCCACAAGGCTGGGCTGCTCTGCTTGCAGATAATGCCATGGACAGAGCCGTGTTGCAATTAAATACTCTCCCGGTTCTATGCTAATGAGAAGCAAGAACAGAATGCACAATGGCAGATAATTACAGGTGAGCAATTACAGACACAATCTTCCCTCTTCCTTGTTTTTTTTTTTTCACCATTCCACACTTGCTGGGAGCCTGGCACAGCACCCAGAGCTCTGAAGATGATGAGCAGAGTCATGAAAAAGGTCTTTGAAGCACATCCCTGAAGCTCCATGAGCCCTGATCATCCTTCATCCTTCATGTTTCTGCAGCCCTGCTGGCCTGGGCAGTGAGCCAGGTCCACTTCAGGTGGTCTGAGCTGCTGAAAGTTGTCTCATTAAAAGAACTCCAACTTAATAATGATAATTGAATTGAGGAAATATTGTGGAATATTTCCTGCTTGTTTTCAAGAGAGCTTGTAACTTGCTAAAACTTTTTGAAATCCAGCTGCTGTAAATAGCAACTCATGTGCTTTCCCAATCCCTTACCTTTCTTGCTCAATAGCAAGTATCTGTTTAGGAACTGGTTTTCAAAACACTGTGCACTTTGCACAATTAATTTAGGGAAGTCTGTGGTGGGTCCCAATGCTCAAAAACAATGCTGTGAAAAGCTGAGGAGATCACATGTGCAAAGTCAACCTATAGAAACAAATAAGCACATTTTTATACATGCAATCTGGCAGGATTGCTTAGAAATCATGAAGTGTTTTAAAACAATGCCATAATAGTCTTGAATGCCATAATAGTCTTGAATGCCAAATGTCACATGAAATATGACACTTCTCTCTCCTTCCCAACCTGCCAGCAAACAAGTGGGATCTGCAGAGCTTGGCGGTGGGTGGCTGGGAGCAGCATCAGCTGTGAGTGGAGCATTATTAACAACTGGAATTATTAACTCTGTTTCAGAAAGCTGTTCTGTGCCTCTACACACGGTCGTTTGCAAAATCTTTTGGAAAATTCATCTTGCACCTGATCCCTCCCTTTTTTAATGAACCACATCGTGCTGTCAGACAGTGCTGATGGATAGCATAAAGCGAGGAGAAAGGGAAATAGCACCTGAAATAACAGGCAGAGCCTTTCCATGAAGCACCTCACTCACAGAGATAAAGCAGAACAAGGGGAGATTAAAAAGAAATTGCACCATGGGAGGGGGTGGCAGTGTGGGAGGACCTGGGTCCCTCTGAGGTGGATGAATATCCCAGTTCCTCCCAAATTTTCAGCCAGCAGGAAGATGCTGATGGTCCCTGGCTCCAGTTTGGTCCCCTCCTGGCTCTGCTTTTCCAGCTGCAGCTCCAGTGGCAGCTCCAGGAGAACCTCTCTGCTCACAGGGCATCGTTGCTTTTTGTCTCCTTCAACATCACAAATCTCCCTCTTTGTGGTGGCCAGAGAGACCCTGGGGCTCCAGGGAAGCTGTATCACCCCTGGAACCCTTGGCATCCTCACCCCATGCTCAGGTCTGCATCTCATTCCTATTTTTGCTGCTCTTCTCTTTTCCCGAGCAAATTACTGAGGAATCCTCCACCCACCAGCCACCAACACAACCTTCATCAGATAATACTGCCTGCAAAATTTTAATACTGCAAAATTTAAATGCCTGCAAAAAAAGTGAAGGCAGGGATTTTTGTGCTGGTGACATTCATTTTCATGCTTCACAGTGTCTTGTAGGTCCTGTGAAAGAAAGGGAAGAGAGATGTGGGAGTGATCTCATGCTTCCCCTGCCCTGCTGGGACGATGTTTCTCAGCCTCCATAGGGAGATGTGTGTGAAGCAAAAGGGTGAGAGGAGTTTCTGTGGCCACTGGTTTTGGGATAAGCAGGTGCACTTTATCGTGCAGTCCAAAAGGAAGTCTGGCTTCTGCATCCCCCAAATCCTTGCTTTTCTACTCTTTGGGTCTACACCATGCAGGAAATTCACTGAGTGACCATCATCCTCTGGATCTGACCAGTGATCCTGCAGAGAACAACCAGGGGATGACAGCAAACACCTTCAGGAGGATGACCCAGCTCCTGCGCATCTTGTTTTGCTACAGCTCCTGTGTTATTCAGTGCCTTAAATTACACTGAAAGTGATTAATGTTCCTGGTCCCCAACTTCTCCCTCCAGCACGGCTGCACTCTGCTTAGGGAGAGGTCAGAACCAGCAGGACATGATTACTCATTGGATAGGAAAGAACTTTCAGTTCTTTTTCTCTCTCTCTTTTTTTTTTTGTTCCAGGATGCTCTGAACTCAAATCACAGCAGCTGTGACATCCAGTGGCATCTCTGTAGCGTTTGGAGTCCCCCAAGAGAGCTTTCACAAGAAGAGCCCTCTCATCATCACAGCAGGAAAAGGAGAATCCTGTTACTTACAGCCACAACAAACTCCCCCTCTTCAGGCCAGAAGCCTCAGCAAAGCCCAGGGTGCCTGATGAGATGGATTTATTTGCTGAAACCCTCTTTACTGCAAGCCAGACCAATAAAGAGACCTGCTGGATATCTCAGCTCTCCAGACCCAGGAGGGCTCTGTTTCCTTTGCCCTGTACTATCTTTGCACAAATCTGATCCCAAATGATTTTTCTAGAGGTCAGACTAACTTCAGCAACACGGATTTGGCGTGGGAAGAGGAAGACAGTAGATGACAGTACAGGCAGAAACACCCTGAGCATCACTGCAGCTCTGCCTGATGTTTCCTAAATGCTTCATCTTCCTGTTGTCACTGTGTCCCTTTTCACTCCTCTTCCCCATGCCTTTGTAGTTGGATGCCTGACATACTCAGTCAGTCTCTGCTGCCTTATAATGAACATCAAAAGAATGGAAAGATGATGGATTGGAGATCAGGACCCAGAGCAATCCTTAATAGAAGGGAATACATTAGGCACACCACGGCTCAATAGGAAATACATTCTCCATCTGCCTTTGTTACACAGATCTGAGGGCAGGCTTGGCATTGTCTCAAGCACAGAGATGGGGTTGAGACAAGGTTTTTATGAGAAAAGCCAGGAGTCAGGGAAAATCCTGGTGCAGATGAAGGTTTTTCTAAATTAGAGTGATGTGGCGACCGTGGGTCAGGCTTTGGAAGGAAATGGGCAGGCAGGGGGAGCAGCAGCCCTCTGGCAGCAAATTCATAACCAGGGAGCTGAACAGAACCCAGCCCCTTCAAAAATGGAGAAGTGCCTACAGTGGCTGACAGGGGTGAGACAAGGGCACCTTTCTCTAGAGAAAATGCACTTGATAGCTGATGCTTAAGTGTTGGACCTAAAACCTTGAGAGGGCTTTTAGAGACACAAACACTTGAAATTCCTGCCTGAAATGACAGCATCCCCAGAGAGATAACAGAGATGGTGTCTTGGTGGAGGAGTGGTGCCCAAAGGGCTGCATCATTTCACGGGAGCTATTTGAGAGGGAGACAATAACAACAAGCTCTTCAGACCCTCTGCTAGACACTGCCCAACACCTGGGCACCAGTCTGCATTCTCACAGAAGCCAAATAAACAATTTAGCTGGGCTGCTGATTCTCCTAATCTCACACACAGAGATTTGTCTGCCCTCTGCTCTCCAGAGAAATGTGTTTCCCTCTATTCCATGTAGCTTATACAACCACATATGCTTGAGGAAGAAGTGTCACACAGGAAATACAAGCTTTGGCTGGCAGAAAAATCCCTCAAATACTGTGCCTGAAGCACCCTCCAGCTTGTGAGACACCTGATGGGAGCCTCTGGGGACAGCTTCTGCTCCCAGCTGCCCAGGCTTGACTCTTTTGGTTCAGTTAATTTGGGCAGAGATGAACAAAGTTGTCTGTGTTTGTGTTTGGAAGGGATCTGGCAGACCCAGGGCTCCATCATCCTCCCTGATGCACACCAAGAATTAATGGATTTGCATCTTTGTAAGGGGAAAGAGAATTGGGCCCACGTTGAGAGGCAATAATGAATTAAACTGAATTAAATTTTGATACATATTAGAGATATGGCGGTTACTATATAAAGTAATATACTTAATTAGCTGAGGAAGTCTGTTAAATATTACATTAGGTTACCAATGAGTTCCTGCAGGAGCTGACATTTGTCGGTCTCCTCACATGAGAACCTGGTGGTAGCTCCAGAGATACCCATGGATTCCACAAATGGGCTTCAACTCTCCCCCCCTAATTGCTTAGTGACCCAAAGTTTTATAAAGTCTGATGGAATGCAAAGGAGCCCACTGAGCCACAGCTTGAACCAGAGCCCAGAGAAACCCAGCTCATTTCTCTACAGCTGCTCTGTTTTCCATCTGCCTGGGAACAGCACTGGCTTTGATTAGAAATGTTTTAGTCCTTCCCAAATTTCTTTTTGTCACTCCTAGCCTACACCACTCACTGCCATTAAGAGTATTGGAAACAAAAGCCAGCCTTGCCTCTTGAACCATCCCCTGATGGAGTAACAAATTTAACAGATACTTTTTCAACAGAGCTTTAACATTCACTCCTCCATGTGGCAAAATGCTTCCAGCATGGCTGGTGGCAGCTGCACACGGATTTCATATCCTCATGCTCAGACCCTGCTGTCTCTCTCTGAAAACATCCATCAGTCTGAGCAGCAGCTGCCAGATCAGTCCAAGCTGACAGATGCAGGATGACTTCTGGTTTCATTCCCCACTATGCTCTGAAAATTTCATTTCAAGATACAATGCTGAACTGGCCTTGACAAGAATCAGGTGTTAACTCTGATCAGACAGTAACTTCACTACTAATGGCATTACTCATCCTGCTCTGCGGTGTTTTCCTCCCCCAGAGTCGTTAAACACAGCATTCCCCTGCTCACAAAAGTGCTCTTGGATTGAATAAGGAGAGGAATGTGACTTTTTGTGGTGACAAGGTGATTTGTAATTTTAAGGAGCTCGTTCCCAAGGCACCAAAAGCAGTCATGGCAGTTTGAGACAGGTCCAACTCGGAAAATCTCCCTGTACTGAAGGATGCATGTTTTTAACACTTTGGGAGTTTGGATTTGCAGGTTACAGCTGGGAATGGAGAGAAAGAACAAAAGGAGAGCAAAGAAGGAAGGAAAGAAAGAAATGAAAAGGTACAGGACCTGTTTTGAATGCAGGTGGACACACACTGTGCCCAGATGGGGACAACTCCCCTCCAGAATTTGTGATCCTTTGTCTCTCAGGGACACGGTGGCCTTGTGGCCATTTGCAGCTCTCAGCAGGTGTTGCTTTGGGAGTGAAGACATTAGCTCCTCTCACCTTTCTGAGAGCTGGCTCACAGGTTATTTCTTAGCATTTTCAAGGATTATTCTGGTCATCGTTGTCTTTGTTCAACATCAGTTATGTCCCTCATGTATGGTAAGGAAGAGACCTTCTGGCTGAGCTGGATGAAGCACATCCAGTGACCAAATTCATCAAATCCCAGCCGGGTTTGGATTGCTGTGCTGGTTTTCAGTCCTAATAACTCCCCAAGTTTTCACAGACAAGTTGTTGTTGGGTTTGTTTCCAAGAGAAATATATATCAAAGAGTAGCATTTCACTGCAAAGGCATCTACAGCATGAGAAATGTTCCCCTGGCGTTTTCTGCGTCCCACTCGTTGGTGTGAAATATTTATGCTGAGGGTTTGTGCTGTATCTTGGGCTTCTGGCAAAGCAGGAGCTCAAGGGCTCCTTGAAGATTTTGCCCTCATCCACTCTGGAATCTCTTTTCTTTGCCACACTGCCCTTCTCTACACCCATGTGTGCTGGTAACTTGTGAGGGGATCTCAAAAAAGGGAATTTTCCAAACAGAATAAACATGTCCCATGATGAAAGGCAGAAGAAGAGGAAATAAAACAAAGGGATGGGTTTCATAGTGACAGATCCTTGTGTGAATGCCAGAGGACTTTCAACCCTCATCAGTTAAAACATGAACACAAAGAGGATTTTTAATAATCTCTTTAAAGTTTGTTTCAGAGACAAACTGGCTCCATGGGACAGAAGTAAGCAATGGAAAAACAGTTTGTTCCTATCCTCCTAGTCCTGGGTTTATAGAGAGCTACCTGTGGGCACGATGGTGCAGACAAGAGAAGAGTTTTTGGCTGTCAGGGCAGTCTGGAACAGGTTGTCTGGAGGGGTTGGGAGTCTTCATTCCTGGAGATATTCAAACCCAAACCAGACAAAGCCCTGGGCACCCTGCTCTATCCAACCCTGCTTCAGCAGAGGAGCTGGTCTAAAAAATTTCAAGAGATCCCTTCCAGCCTGAACCATCCTGTGATCTGCCATGCCCAGCTCCTGCTTCTCAGGCACCTCAGAATAAAGAGAAATGAGGCTCAGGAGAGCTTGGAGCTGAGCTACAGCTCTGACCATCCAGAAAGATTCCACTGTAGAGATCCACAAGGATTGAGCAGCAGTCAGGAGATCTCCCTGCCCAGGAGGGGACCCCATGGCCTGATGCAGGGTGATCAGAACACCCTGTATGGATTTACACAGGCCTTTATGAGCATATGGGATGTCTACACGTGGCATATGTGCTGTGTAAGGCAGGTCCAAACGTGGGCTGTCAGACCCATCTGCCTTCAAGTCTGAGTGATATCTGGTTAACTACAGGTTGTGTGATTTCCTTTATTACCAAGTTGGCACGTTTCCTGAAACGTATTAGAAATGCATTTGTCCTGTCTGCTGAAGAGAGAAACATCAGGATCAGGAAACCTGTAATCCGAGCTCTATCGCTTCTTATTTATCTAACAATCCTGGCAATTTACTCTGGATAAATAATAGCTGTGATTGTCCACATTGTGTGGTATCACTTTATCAATTTTCTTTGGTACAAAGTAGGGGCTTTGCTTTCTATCCGGATGGGGAAAATTCTGGATAATGGATGACAGCTAACAAACAGCAAACTGCTCCCAGGGATAGGAGCTGCACAGCACACACCCCATCGCTTGGAATTTGTAAACATTTCAGTGAATGCTAATGCTTGGCTGATTAGCTGGAGTATACAAATAACACCAGATCACAAACAGCCGCACACTGAAAGTGGTTCCTGGGTTCATTAAACACCACGGGCGTCAAAAAATAAATAAATAAAATTTTTTTTCTCCATCACATCGGCGGTGATTAGCATAAAATTAATGTTCTTTCTGCTGTGGCCGTGCTGCGGCTGCCCGGCCAGGTGGGTGGTGAAGTCTGATCATCCCCAAAGCAGCGCTGGAGCCACGCACGAACCTCGCAGCCCTTTCCCGGTACCCAGCTTTAGTCGCCCTCCGCATCCTCAGCAAGCCCACAGTGACATCCACTGTCGGGATGCGGCAGCAGCGGAGCCGGAGCCATCCCGGAGCGGGCTTGGGGACAGTCCCTGGGAAGGGGACACACAGCAGCAGCTGCCGCTCGCTGCGCACGCACTGGGAAAAGCTCTGGACACGGAGCCAGCCCGTTGTCCCAGTGCTGAGCGCTTTAAGGGACAGGATGAGGCTGGTTCTTGCTGGGGCCACCCTTTGGTGGGTGTCACAAAGGCCACCCCTCCTGCGGGAGTGTGGGGAGTGCTCGGCAGATGATGATGGTGATGATGATGATGGTGATGATGATGATGGTGATGTACAGATGGTGCACCGCGGTTCCAGAGAGCCCTCCCAGCGGGACCAGCCAGGACAGTGGCTGTGGCAGTGCGCTTGGAGAGGAATTCTGTGAGGCTGTAGTGGCTCCTGAGGTGAAAATAGCTTTTGGAGCAATCAGAAAATGGCAAACCCCCTGGGCCTTAACTACAGGCTTGCTCCTGGGTTTGCACAATTTTCTTGCTTTGCTGATGTTCTGTCTGTTCCTCACAACTTATCAGCATTCCCCTGACAGAGGGGTGCTTGGTCAGGGTCTCCAGCCAGTACCAGTCTGTGTTTTGCAGCTGCTGCTCTGCACATCCCTGTGCTGTTCTGCAGGGCTGGTGGGTGATAGCAGAACTGGTCCTGCCCCTGTGACAATTCCCGTGAGGATGTTTCCTCTCCTGTCACCTGGAGCAGGCACCGTGCACAGGGCTTGTGCAGTGGTAACTTCATCCTGCTGACTCACCAGCTCAAACAAGTCCTCAGACAACAGTTATTCTCTTTAGCTGTGAAGAGTGAATAAATGGTGGAAGAAGGAAGAGTTAATCACCTCCCTGGAGCTGCGGCTGGGGGCCCCAAGGACTCCTTGTTTGCAGACTAAGAATTGCCTGCACCCTGGCAGCTTTAGCTCTTCCTCCTGCTGCCCTGAGGAGCAGAGGAAAGATCATCACTCTTTGTATTCCACCTGCCCAGGGAGCCCTCCTGGCTGATTAAAAGGCAAATGAAGTTCTTACTTCACTTCTGTTCGTTAAGGCACAGACCCCAGGGCAGGAGAAATAAACGCTTTGGAGAGATGCAGGAATGTTGCTGTGCAGCATGCAGGGATGCTCTGGGAGAACACAAGGATGCTTCTGAGTTGAGAGGCGAAAGAGGAATGTAGAGATGTTCTAGAGGGTGGAAAAGATGCTTTGAGATAATGCAGTGATGCTCCAGCGTTGAGAAGGGAAGGGAAATGGGAGAAGATGCACTGCGGGGATTCAGGGATGCTCTGGGGTAAGGCAAGGATGCTGCCAGGATGAGAGGGGAATGTGTGGATTCTCAGGGATGCTCCAGAGGAATGAAGGGATATTCTGGGCTAGCACAAAAACGCTCCCGTGCTGCGAGGCTGCGTGGGAATGTGGAGATGCTCATGGGATGCGGAGATGCTCGGGCGGATTTAGGGATGCTCTGGTGCCTTGGCGGGCTGCTCGGGGGGTACAGTGGGGGCCGGGGCGGGAGGCGGGAGCGGGCGGGGCGGGGAGAGGCAGCAGCCCCGGCGGCGGCGGCGGGAGCGGCGGGGCCATGGAGAGCAGCGGGGCGCTGAACGGCTCGGCCGCCGCCGGCCGCTTCGCCGCGGCGGGCACGGCAGCGCTGGGCGCGCTCATGGCCCTGCTCATCGCCCTCACCGTGGCTGGCAACGCGCTGGTCATGATGGCCTTCGTGGCGGACTCCAGCCTGCGCACCCAGAACAACTTCTTCCTGCTCAACCTGGCCATCTCGGATTTCCTCGTAGGTAAAGTGCAGCGGGAGCGGCGCGGTCTGGCAGCACGTCGGGATTTCCCCTCTCCCCGGCTGTGCCTCCGCTCCGGCCCCACTCCTGCCCCCGCTCCCGTCCCGCTGTCTCCCGGGCAGAGCCTCACCGGGACCGGACCCTCCGCCTGCAGGTGCCTTCTGCATCCCGCTCTACGTGCCCTATGTGCTCACGGGGAGATGGATCTTCGGGAGAAGCCTCTGCAAACTCTGGCTGGTGGTTGATTACTTGCTGTGCACCTCTTCGGTCTTCAACATCGTGCTAATTAGCTACGACAGGTTCCTCTCGGTGACAAGAGCGGTGAGTCGTGACATGGCAGCTGAGAGGGACATAACTCTCCTCCTGCTTTATTCTCCAGATTCTCTGCAATTAAAAGTTCTTTGAATCCTCCAGGAATTATTAATCTTTCCACCTGGAAGGCATTATTCATCCCCAAATACATAATTCAGCTATGGTTTTAGATTAGTATTCCTGGCATAATTAAATCGTTTTAGGCTCAGTCTCCGTTGTGCAGGTGTTCCCTTCCCAGGTGACAGGACAGTAGTGTGCAAGCAAGCCAGCCAGGTAAGCAGACTTTTAACTAACTTGCAAGAGCTTATTATCGCCAGGACAAACGGATGAATTGCAGACTCGCAGCTCCTCCCTGGCTAGCATGGCAATAGATTGCACTGCCGGCTTTGGCAGGGAATGTGGTGAGCTTTCTGAGCCTGTGGGAGATGAAAATTCTCGGCCTTTTGCAGGAGCTAACGAGCAGTTCACAGGCAGATCAGACACACTGCTGTTTGCTCGTTCCCTGACTGCAAATCCAACACGCATTTAGCCCAGGAGTTGGTCAAGTCCCTCTCTGGACACTTACAGGGACAGCTGGGGACAGCTCAGGTAAGTGGTGGGTGCTGCCAGCTGCCAGGCTCCAACCAGGTCAGTGCATTTCCACTTTGCAAACACCACATTTTGGAGCTGTAAAATGACTGTTCGTAATCTTCCCTCTAAGGGTGTGATTTATCTAGCAATTGCTCCCGTTGCCTATGGCATATCAATTTGTTGGACTGCTGGGATATTGCCTAGCAACTTTACCAGGAATGCTAATAGTCCATTTGTGAGGAGCCTCAGCCAGCTGGGGTGTGGGACAGTGTGTAAGAAAAGGCTTTCCTCTTGCAGGTCGCCTACAGAGCCCAGCAAGGCAACACGAGGCGAGCAGTGCTGAAGATGGTGATGGTGTGGGTGTTGGCATTCCTGCTGTACGGACCTGCCATTATCAGCTGGGAGTACATCTCGGGCCAGAGCATCATCCCCATCGGGGAGTGCTACGCTGAGTTTTTCTACAACTGGTATTTCCTCATGACCGCCTCCACGCTGGAGTTTTTCACTCCTTTCATCAGCGTGATGTTTTTCAACCTAAGCATTTACCTGAACATCCAGAAGCGCACCAGAATGCGCCTGGATGTTTTCCACGAGGTGCACAGCCAGTCCTTCACTGAAGAGATGGAAAAGAGCCGAGAGGCAAAGCTTTCTTTGAAGTGCTGTAAGTGGGAGCAGAAGGAGTCAGCTGAAACCCTCGACCTCTCTAAGAGCAAAGCTCCAGCAGCAGCCTCCACTTGCAGCCTGGATGCCAAAGACCTGCTGACAACAAGCTCGGAGAGCTCCAGGAAACCCGAGTGCTGCAACAAGAGGAGCTGGAAAAGCTCAGCCTCCGCTCTGCCCTCGGAGGTGAAGATCGTGTCCCAGAGCACAACTCAGCGCTTCAGGCTCTCCAGAGACAAGAAAGTGGCCAAGTCACTGGCAATCATTGTGGGCATTTTTGGGATTTGCTGGGCACCCTACACTCTCCTGATGATCATCCGTGCTGGCTGCCACGGCCAGTGCATCTCCGAGTTCTGGTATGAGGCTTCCTTTTGGCTGCTGTGGATCAACTCAGCTGTCAACCCCGTCCTGTACCCTCTGTGCCACTCCAGCTTCAGAAGGGCTTTCACTAAACTCCTTTGTCCCAAGAAGCTGAAGGTTCAGCCTCACTATGCCCTTCAGAACTACTGAAAGTGAAGCCAGCCCAATGTGAGGATGAAAAGCGTTGGTTTACTTCTGCAGTACTGTGTGAGACTGGAGCTTGCTTCCTTGGAAGAGCCCAGGAGCAGTGGTGTGGGGCAGGTGAGGAAGGCAGGAGAGAGCCCACTATTAATTTATTTTAGTTCATCAACAGCAAAATCCCACCGCAAAGAAGGATAAAGGGGTTTACTGACATTAAGCACAGGTAGTGAAATCTGTCTCCACCACTGGCAGGTGCCACAAAAGAGCTCTGCTGCCACCTAGTCAGCCTGAGCAGCACCAGCATTTTGCTCCAATAAACTGAAAACTGAAAAAAAAAGCTAATAAAAATAAATATCTGGCTTAAACTACTGCGCTGAACTACAGCTTAGCTGTTGGCAGACCTGATCTTTCTCATAAGTGGAAGCGTTTTTTCCTCATACCTATTGCACATAGATGATGCTACAGAAGGAAAAGAACAAACCTCAGAAGGAAAACATTTCATTTATCATTTTTGTTACGGCAGCTGCAGCCATAATCTGGATCCCTGTGTCATGGGGTGCAACAGATGTCCCTTCCACACCCCAAGAAGGGACAAATCTCTGTCCTAAGGCATTTAAAGCCAGGCTCTGAGGCACTGAGCATCTCGAAGCGTGCTGTGGCATTGCCTGGTCCCTCCCTGCTTCAAAACTGCTCTGATTTCCTCTGGGTGCTGCCACACACTGCCCAGTGCTCCCATGCCCTCCTGCCAGAGCCTGGAACGAGCCCTGGAAAAGGGTTCTGTGCCTGTGTGAAAGCACAGTACAGCTTCTGCTGACTCCATCCCGATTACCCAAAGACATTTTCAGATCTCTTCTGCAGGATCTTAAAGATACTCTTCTGGCATGTGTTAGGCAATGACAAGCTCAGAGAGAAACAAATCTTGCATTGTTTTTTTTTTTTAATGTTCTTTTTTTAATGTTCCTTTCAGACCTCTTAAATTTTTGAAGTTCCAGAACAATTGCATTCTTTCTTTTAAAATACCTCACTTCATTGGAGACCTGGGTTGAGGTGATTCAGTTAACACGAGCATCAATTCTTTTACTGTTTAATTTTAAATCTTTTTTTAGTCTGTCAACTAATTACATGAATATAGCACAAGATTCAAGGGACCAGGACTCTAGCCTTGGTCTTACCATAAAATCCTGGGTATTTTCTCTCTGCTTCCCATCTCATGCTTCATCACACTTGCCCTTTTGTTCTACAACCTCTTTGGGCACAGAGGCAGTATGACCAAAAAGCAGGTTAATTCCACTGCTGGCACTGCTCAGTGATGTAGTAACACAAATAAGTAATTAGTTGCCATGGCAAATGCTCGTGTTTGACAGTATTGCACAGGGAAGCTCAAGATCCTAAGTCTGAAAACTACATTTACAAATAGAAACCCAGACGTTGTAAAGTAGTACCCAAAAGCTTATCATGTTGTGATTGCCAATTACATTTTGCTGTTGCAAGCAAACTGCTTTTTGGCTGCTGCTAAAAGAAAATTCCATCCGACTGCATCTCTGTGATATTTGTCAAGTAGATCAGTATTGCCACCTGAAGTCAGGTTTTAAATGATGTCTTGTCTTGTGTGTGATATTTCAGACTTGTGACATGTTCTGTCAGTCTGTAATATATGGGTTAAAATACACCCCGAAAAGTGTGTGTGCTGTGAATTGGCAGGATAAATGTTGAGCCTGCTCGTACCTTTCCCTGTGTCTGCTCCCTTCTGAAAACTTCAATAAAGTATTTTTATAAGAAGCTGGCTGAGTATTTTATGGTGAGCAAGGTGTTGGAAATGGTAAAATCCAACTGGAAGCAAAACATCTATGGATCTGCCTGAGGAGGCAGATATGAATGTCACAGAAAAACCAGCTCCTGAAAACCTGAGTTTCTCCTCCCTCTGGTGAGCAGTTCCTGGCAGCCCCCTGAGGCTGTGGTGAGTGCACATCACTCCTTTCTCTCCAGCTTCTGGTCTTTTCCAGAACAGCTGGGATCTGGGGAGGTTACATCAGCAATAACTCTACAAACCCCACTGATCTACCTGAAAATGACAAATCCAGAACTGCTCAAGGCACCAGTTTCCAGCTGTGATTCTCTTCAGTTTTTCATCAGGAGAGGTGGAACTACTTGATCATTCATTCTGATAAAAAGGTGCCTGTTGTGACACCTTCTTTTCCCAGAGGAAAGAAAAGGATATATTTCCTTTTGCACAGTATTTTCATGGTCTCTGACCTCCATGTGGGCAGAATTATCTACACTTGGCTGAAAGTAATTTTATTCATTGTTGGATTTTGCAGGGGAAGATACTTATATTCCTTCCTGAAATAAGAGCTCTTGCTTTGCCAAATAAAAAGGAAAAATAACTACTTATGCCTGAACATGAGGTCACACCTGAGCCTGGTTTTCATATTGAAAACCTTGGGAGCTGCTCTGAAGTTTCAGAGTGGCTGATGACTAATGGAAATATGCTTAAAAGAGTATTTGAATTCTGCAGGTTTTTAGTGCTCAGAATATAAATATCTATATGAATATAAATGTCTATATGTATTTGGAAGAGGCAGGGACTAGAGAGCTTCCAGGCATAATCCAATATGAATTGTGAAAATGCATAACAACTAACAAGGCAAGGCTGCTTGTCAAGCAGCCCAGCAAAACACCTGTGTATCATTTATTTGCCGTACCTGCTGAAAAAATGCCTCTTTCTTAATGTCTAGGTATAAGCTAAGCAGGCAGGACCTGTTTTTAACAACCATGAAGGAAGACTTGCTGTAATTACCGATATGATTCGAATATTCAGGGAAGCACATCTCCACAGAGAAAGGAAACCTGGCTAATCCCAGAGAGAAGCATCCAATTTATGCAGGGAGTGTTGGTAAACAGCGTTCATGCAGCTGCAAGTCATGCCAGGGAGCTTTTTGGAGAAGTGACTTCCCTCAGGAGCAGTGGGGAGGTGATGCCAGCTCCCTTCTCTCGATGCAAACCTGCACTCCATTAACTCCAGGACACAAAGGCCACCCTGACGAGGTCTGTGGTCTTTTCCTACAGCAGCATCTGCATATCAATAAACTGTCAAAAAACATGTTAATTTTTTTTTTTTTTTTAGCACAGCTACTTTCTTTCTGTCTCTCTAAATGCTTCCTCCCTAATCACCAGTAATGAGAGATCTCTTTACACAGCCAGAGGAACTTTGCTCCTGCAGCCTCTCCTCTGGCCCCTCCTCAATTACCATCCCTTATTTGTGCTCTGCAACCTGCAGTTACAGAAATTGCTCCATTGTTCCACACACATCACTGAAGCTTCATTAGCTCCACTAAGAGGCTGGAGAAGAAGAGAGAACGCAAGAAGGAGCTTTTGTTGAAAAACACCTGTCTGTGATAATTAATGAGATTTGCTGGGAGGGAAGGGCTTTGAAAGTAGCAAGATGTGATTATATTTTGATTTGAAAGAATGCTAATGGTTTGTAAATGACCATTCATTTTCACAGCAGAGCTAGGATGGGAAGACCAGAGGTTAACATCCTCGCCAGAAAAAACTTTAGCAACATGATTTCTATAAGGGAGGATTATTTTTTCACAACCCCAGCTGCAGAGCAATGACACCAGCACAGCTTTGCAGTACAGACCTGGTCCTAAAAGAGATCTGCGCTCCACAGAGCTTGTTCTGCAAATAGATGAGGCACAATAAGGAGTGTTACCTTTCCTTCTGGTGTGAGAAGTGCAGATAAGAATAAAAACTCTGCAAGATGCCTTGGATGATGGGATGAAAGAAAAAAGTTCTCTTAATTTCTGACACCACAAAGGCAGCCTTTCATGCAAAATTGCACAGAAGTTCCTGTGGACAGGAGGGAACTCACAGCACTCCTCTGTTCCCTTAAGCTTTAAGTCTCCTCCTTTCCTCCTTACAACTATTTTCTGTCAATACAGTTGCATTTGCAGGATTAAGGAATTATGGGGGTTTAGAAAAGCAATTGGAATTGAGCAGGTGAAACGTCTTACCTAAAACCCAGTGCCACCATTTCATTGAGATGTAAAACTACCATTGGCATTTACTTCAACAAACCCACCTACCTGAGGGAAGAGCATCTGTGAACAAAAAAAAACCCCAGCTCTGTCCCTGCACCTCCTGCTGCAAGCTCAGGAATGTGCATAACTCGTTCAATCAGCACCATTTTTATTTAAATATGCATGAACATTACTTATTTACAAGCCCCACACTTTTACTCCCTCATTTGCAGGCTGCTTTCACAGCCTGTGTGCAACAGGGAGCTGATACTTGGACCAAGTACCCAACATCACAGGTAGAGCTATGTGTGCACTTCTGTGGGGAAGAATAAGACTATTTTCCACTTTTAAATGCTGCAACCTGATTTTTTTTTTTTTTTAATTACTTACAGTCACTATCAGGACCTTTGGTTGGGTTGTAAAGGCTTCATGATAAAACTGGAGATTTTTATAAGCAGATTGGACCCACAACTTAAACATCTGTTCTTTTAAGCACAAAAATGTGTCTGTGATGTGACACTGGCTTTGGAATTATTTTTAACACAATATCCTAGGATTTAGCAGCACAATTAACACTGAAGGAAAACTGATTGCAAAGTAGTTAATAATCTCATTCAAGATCTCTCTGAGCATTCACAAACAACAGCTCTCTGCTAGGAGGGCAGCAACGATTCTGGCAAATTTTTTAGCTGTTAACTAACAGCTCACACACAGCTTTAGCCTTTAGAAGCTGCTTATTGAAGAACAAACAATAATGGGAGCTGCACATAAACCCTTGAACACAAGGCTGCAATACACCCTGCAGTGCCCACAGATTGAAGACAGATTGACAGAGCAATCACCCTTCATTATGAAAATAGTTTATACTCTAAGAAGTACAAATTCAATAGACCACTATGGTTAAGCCATCATTTAATATCTCTGATGCAGTTTGTATTCAAAATACACAGGGATAAAATAATATGTGTAACACTTTCATGAAGTCTGTGGTCAGTACTCTGGGAATTAAGCTGTTATCCAAGAGCTTTCATGAGAAGCATAAGATCTTTTCTTGCTGCCATTAAAACTTCTAATCAAAATGAAGGTTGCAAAAGACTTTATGGAACTGTATAGGCAGAGGAATTCTGACACACACCCAGTTCCAGAGAAAGGAAAAGACTGAAGTCAAATATGGTGACTGCCACTGGAAGAAAACAGCACGGACAGAAGCCTGCAGAAGACTAAATCTTTATTTCAGAGAGATAAATAAATACCTTAGAAATTGCTCCTCACAAGTCCCACATGCTCCTGTCCTCTACTACGAAGTGACAGTCTCAAAAACGAGATAATCCCTGAGGATTATACTGATTTCCCTTGAAAAATCCAGAAATTCAACCTTCCTTCACTCACTCCTTTGGAGATGCCCTGGCAATACTGAACAAATGACTAAAAGCTGGGGAAATCAGGAGTTTAAGGTTTTTAGGACTGACTCAGCTTAATAACCATGTTTTCACCTCAGCAGTTATTTCACTGAGAGCCAACACTCTGCACCACTTCAGAAAAGTGCCTTCAGTCACCATTTGTAAATAGGAAATATTTGTAATCAATATGAATCACTCCCAGCTGTGGCATAACAAGTTATCAAATCACAATTGCCTCCTTCACAACAAAAGAACACAGAACATAAATTTTAATCGGCCTAAATGCCACTTTTACAGCAGACTCTGAAGAGGTATTTGTGTGCTGACAGAATCTACCAAATTGCCTTTGAAAAAGCAGATATATTAACTGAAAGACCAGAACTGGCATAGCATTTTCTGAGAAAATCTGAACAAGTTCTTTCTTTATTCAATCACATTTGTGGCCCTCTGCAATTATTTTCTCCATTAATGTATGAGCACTCAGTCTTTCCTGGCATGAAAGAGGGAATATAGCTATTTTTTAGCTTGAATATTAACTAAAAGCACATTTTCTACTGTGCACCCATTCATCAAGTGCCCTGGTTAGCTAAATGTGATATCAGTTTTATGTCAGGCTAAATACATTAGGAAAATAACTTCTGTAGCACTAATTCAATTTAGTCTTAACATACAATTCTAGAACTTCAGCTTCATAAGCCACTTCAAGCCATTGAATAACAATTACAAAAATCACTATCTTTAGAACATTTAATTAGTGATAATTACACCAATTAGTAGCACCAGTTAGTAAATAGTACATGTTTCACATGGCAATTGTTGTTATCCATCTACAGATTAAGTTTTATCTGCTGTAAAAGAATTTCTGAATGCCTTAAAAAGTAAATAGGAGATGTGTGAGTGAGCTCTCCTAAAGCCCCTAGACTCTGTCATGGACTGCAGTGCCATGAAGAGGCTAAAGTGGATTCTGGAGGATTAATTCCCAAATTCCAGGTCATCTGGAATTTCTATGTGACTCTGCCAAGTTGCTAGGGTCCAAATCCAAGCAGATATTTTAATTCAAAATGTTTAAAATTCAGTGGGATGCAGGCTTTTGCAAGCCTGGCTAAGTTTGGACGTCAGCCTTCCATGATTCAGTTTCTACCGCTGAAAGAAGATTAAAAAATCACTCAGAAAAATAAAGTACTGTAATTGAAAAAAAAAAATTAAACCCATGAAATTTTCCTCCATCAAAACCATTTTCCTAATGGCCATAAATTAGTTAAGGAAGCTGGAAATTTTTGGTTGATTTAGAAACAGAAATATTTTTTCAGTCTATAGATACAAGAGGCTCAAGCACAGCTAATGTAGAACCCAACTCATCTCATAGTGGGGCAAGCTTTAAACTCACAACTCCTGGCTCTGGAGTTATTTAATGTTATCAGATTTTGGTTTTTTTAGACAGAGCTCAGCATCCCAGTAATTGCTTGTTTGCACCACTGCTTTAAACTTCCATTACATGTCTGCTGTGGGGGTGGTAAGTGAAGAGAAGAAACATCATGCAGTAAGAAAATATTGATTTAATACAGTGACATTTTACCAGGTTACTTTTAAAATGTGATAAATGTGAGTCCTGTCTGGACAAAGCACTCTAGCTGCTCAAACTCATCTTCCTGATTTATAAGAGAGGAAAAAAACAGGAAATGAAGAGCCACAAACCAGTATGATTTCATGAATAAGATAATCAAAATAGGGACACTTCATCCGTAATATCACAGATGTCTTCTTGACAAGCAGTGTTTTAGCAATTACATTGCCTCATGCAAATATTTTTCGTCATAAGCATTTTCCACTTTTAGTGGGAGATTAATTTATCTGGATTTAGAGAGGGAATAGTAACTTCTGTCAGTGGCTGATTAGTCTGTGTAAAAAGGAAGCGCTGGGTGGGGATTCACAAGTCTTTGGGAAACAATGATATTCCAGTCTCAAAGGTAATTAAGCACTGAGAACCCAAATGCCAAGATTCAAATGAGAAATCTTTAAACCATGACAAAGCTTTTCCATATGCAAAAATTGATCCCGAACCATCAGATGCTTTCTAAAATATTGACTTTACCAGCATTAATTGCCTATCGATTTCTCCAGTTACAAAGACAAAAAGTCCCCACGTAGGATTTGAATAACAAAAGATAATTTGTTCAGCAGTTCATTTTCAGCTTTTCAACCAGCCTTGATAAGTCTGGATCTAAAGTGCATTTCTAAACCTGCATTTTAAAAGGTTGTTGTGTCTGTATAAAACATTTTCATCGTAGTGGAATAAGCACGAGGCTCTTCACGTTTTATGCCTTCTTGTACTCACTCATGATGACATAAAATAACAGCATTTGAGTTTGCTGCAGTGCTGCAGTCGGGTTAAAAGCCCACCAAACTGAGGCCAGGTCACCACTGCATTATGCCACTCACTCCAATTACATTAATTGAATGTTACCTGAATAAAATGAATTGTGACAAAGTGACCAACCACTGCCTTTTTACTGAAATGGAACATGCAGACATGAGTCAGTTATTAAACCATAATTATATGGATTTGTTGTATGGTTGGTCTTCTGCTCTCGCTCATCAGTCAGGAAATGTGTATAAAATACACAAATGCCTGTCCTCACCTTGGTGGCATAACAATATAGCAACATGCAAAGAAGAGAGCTGAGCTAGGAATGCACACTTCAAGGAGTTAAAATTATATTTTATATATACAAGAGCAAAGAAAAAACCCCAAACTCTATGGATGGCAAATCAGATGTCGTTAAGGCCTCCTTGGACAATTCTATTTCTATCAGAAAAGAGGAGATGAAAAATTACTCTCAGTGGGGAAACGAAGGACAAACACAATCTCAACATTAAAACAAGGTTGATGAAAATCTCTCTGCCTTTCTCTTCCTACCAGCCAGGCTTTGTGACTCAGAAAAATGGGTACATGCCACATGATAAATTTCACAACTTCTTAGAGAAAAACCAAAAGTGCAGCCTGAAGGGAGCTTTGTTCTGTTATCAAGAGCTGCAAAATTATCCTTTATCATTATTGGCATACAAATACAACCTCCCCTCCAAATAATAATGCTCCCCTCCAAGTAATAACTGCAGTCTTTCCAGACCTCTACAGTGCAGGCACATTTAATCCCTATTTAAAAAATAGAAAAATTAATTGCTGGGGAATGGTAAAGGAAGTGCAGCATGGAAGACAAGCACAGAACAGAGCTGTTCCTCAAAGGCCAGGCACAAATTAACATCGGGATGAAGTTTAGTGATTTTGGTTTAGTTTCAGTGCTCCACAGTGTGAGGGTGGAGTTTGAATTCACACCAAGTCCTTTCCACCACGGTGCACTGACAGTGCAGGGAGCTCCACTGACAGGATTCCATGGTAGACGGGACAGAGGAGCAGTTGGATGCTGGATCTGCATCCAGCAGCTTGTACAAACAAGATCTCACTCCGTGTGCGCGAGCAACTCTGGTTCACAGCCACTCCTGTCAATTCTTTCCTTTGAATTAATGAACAGGTAACAAGTTGTTCAGCATGTTCAGGTCAGTAGTACTTACTCACTCACCACAAATCTACTATGGAGACCCTGAGTAAGGACACAGACTATAACGTAATGTAAAAAAAAATAGGTAATATAAAAAAGTGCTTCAGGAAACTGTAAGTAAACACACAGACTCATTGCTTTACTTAATGTACTGCAATGAGTCCTCAGTGTCCACACGTTTAAAAGTGCTGTCCTTTCTAATGCTTGATTTTACATTAGCATTTTATTTTCTTTTTCTAGGCAATTGATGCCACTTATATTTTCCAAGGACTTGCAAAGGGTAAAAGGACTGACAATAAATATAGAGTCCCTACAATTAGCACCGAAATAATGTAACCATGTACTAAAAACACAAAAGAGTATTAGAACAGTAAAGTGCTAAACAAAATTATGGCTCTGGCTTCTCCATAGAGAATTGACTGGACTTCAAGTCACACTGAATTCCCATGGCTTATTGTCACAATGAGAAATAAAATCTACCATATCTCTCTCCTCTTGCCAGCTTAAGAAGCAAAGTCACCCTCAAAGGGTTCAGCAGAGGAAAGCAAAAGGGTGTTAAGGAATCATGCAGAAGAAATCACCAAAATCAGAGTCAAAACAAGCCCACCCACCCCGGCCTCTGCAAAAAAAAAAAAGTGGAAAGAAATCCTACAGCACACAACTCACCCCAAAAACAATTCATCATTAAACTGATGATTTTTCCTCTCTGTGGTTTTAGAGGCAAAATGCATTTCCTTCGCAAAAGTAATTTCGCAACTATAAGGCTCACCGGACTATAAGGCACACTTTTTTTTTGCAGTGAGGATCCGCGCACAACAAAGTAACGAATTAGTAACAGAATGGTGCGATCGCGAGGTTTACTGGCAGCTGCTCAATTTGCAAACATTTTTCATGGATTGGCGCAGCCTTTAAACGCAGCCCCAGGCGCCCTCCCAGTGCCATGGGCCTGGCACTTCTGCCTGGCCCCAGCTGGCACGGCTCTTGTGGTTCGTGGCGCACCAGGCTCAGCTCACAGCTCGCGCTTCCAGGTTGGCAAATTTTCAAACTTTGTCCAGACATAAGGCGCACTGGATTATAAGGCACACTTCCGGGTTTCGATCAAAATTTTAGTCGCAAGGGTGCGCCTTATAGTGGTGAAATTACTCTACTTTATTTTCAGCAGAACCAGAGGTTCCTCCTCAGTCCTGTGCCTCCACTGGAATGGGATCCATGAGATCTCAGTGCTCACTCTGAAGGAGCGCCCTGGAGAAAGGTGACCCAAGAGATTAGAGACCAAAGGAAGTCCAAGCTTCTACAAAGAGCTGTTCCAGCAGCAAAGCTGCAGCTATTTGGCACTTTCCATAGCTGGCTGAGGGAGTACCTGATGCTGCAAAGCCTCTTTGAACCTCTTTGCTGTAGGAACTCGGTGCTGTCACCTGAGAGCAGGTGGCTGAAACGCCGGGAACAAAGAACCCAGCTCCAGGATCAATGGCACATTCCTGGGAGGTGTCAGGAACACGCTGTGCTTTTCACACACCAGAAACAACACACCAGTAAACAACACCGCTCTCCCTGCAGGGACTGAGGGCTCCTCAGCTCCAAAGGAAGGGTGGGAGCCCCTGAGAGCACTGAGGCTTTTGAAACAGCCTCTGACATTCTCAAACACAGCCAGAGAGTGTGCAAAGCACCTGTGGGTATGAAATAATCTGCTAAGAATCTGCACCAGCTTTGGTGTTCAAGCAACCTTCCCCTGGTTTTATTAAAAGTGGTTGAAAAGCATGTAGCAACAGCAGGATGAACAGCAGTGAAGCCTAAATGTGCTGCACAAATCCAAACACAAGAACAGAACTGAATATTAACGTCTATTTAATTCAACTCAGTAAATCCCAGAGATGAAGCAAAACATGAGAGAGACTTTAGGATTTTAATATTGTTTTGATTTTCTCCTGATCCTATTTATCCCAGCATCACTGCTTATAATGCACAGATTACTTCCCACACCTGACCACAAACAGAAATACTCAGAATGTGAATTTAGGAGAGGTAACTTCTTGGTTTGCCAGGATTTATTAATCAATTCAGGCTTTAAAGCTGACTTGTACTTTTTCAGAATTAAAACCCTGCTCTTAAGGATGTTCCATGCAGAAGCATTAGACTACCAGGATGAAATAAAAAATGTGCAGTGAATGAAGCAGAGAGAATTATCACCTTCACAGTGGTGTATTAAAAACGTGGTTAGAGGCTACAGCTGAGTGTTTTTTCACATCCACTCAGTAATTTCCTCTATTTCTAACAGTGTTTGTGTCTCAACGCCTTACAAGCCTGTTCAGGTCCCTTATGAAAAAGTTTAATAATATGTTTTGATTAATTTTGAGTTTCTATTATTAAGATAATAATCTTTTACAGAAAATATAACCACAATATACAGAAGCAGCTCTTCTCTCAGTATGAGGAGAGGGCAAAGACCACTGTTCTAAATTAAGATTCCTGAATTCCTGAAGTTTAAGAACACAGTCCATAAAATGACATAGCTTAAAACAAAAGAGACACATACACACAAAGAACTGTATTTTTCTTTTATTTGATGTATCTAAGCTTAGGATTTCTCAGAACACTGCCTGAGATTCCTAAAGAGAACTCAGATGTGAGTCTCAAACAGCTGGTTCCTGGCCAATGTATGCAGCTACTTAGCTGCTGCCAGCATTTAAATATGGTAAATTTATATTAATGAGGAAATAATTTCAGCCATTAATTGCAGTTCTTTCATGCTCCTCCCTACAATTACTGAGCTGTGCCTTCTCTGAGGAGAAAAACACCAAACCATAGCGAGAGAAAAGTTTTAAGACACGACTGAAATTGGCCATCATATAAAAACAGATAAACATGGGACCCACCTGGTTTTATTTTAGAACTTCTGATTACTGAAAATTGTGACTTCACTACAGTTCACAAAATAACCAAACATCTCCTGCAGATCCTGAATTTCAGTAATTTCTACTAGACAGCATTCATTCCATAGCATGCCAAACAAGAGCCAGGTTTTCAGTTCACCACCCACCACGATTGCAATTTTCAAGCTCTGTTGTAAAACTTCAGAGACACCTCAAAGGTGAACAAACAAAACAATCTTTCCAAAGCAGCACTCCAGAACAAATCCCCGTGCTGTGCCCTTCCATCCTAACAACCCACAAGAAGTCCTAATCACAGAGATGCAGTCAAATCAAACTGTTTGAACTTTGTTCTCCTTGTAGCACAATTCACAGCAGCAGGCTTCTACCACTTGAGTGGGCTTTGTCCTCGTGACTGTTCTGTCTTCACATAAGTGTCATACAGTTCTCTCAGATGCAGCAGCAGCTCCTCCAAGTTGTCTCCTGTCAGTGCAGACAAGGCAATGACCCTCTCAGCCACCTGCTCCCTGAGGAGTGGCAGATTGATCCTGGACTGAGCAAGGTCCACCTTATTCCCAATCACAACACAGGGCCTCTCAGACAAGCCTTTTTCATAAGCTTCCAGTTCATGTTTCAGGTCCTGCAGCTGAATCCAGGGCTGAGGCACTGAGAGATCCAGCACGTACAGGAGGAAGCGGCAGCGCTCGATGTGCTTTAGGAAGGCTGTCCCCAGCCCACGGTTCTGATGAGCACCTTTGATCAGGCCAGGAATGTCAGCAACTACAAGAGAAATTTCACAGTGAATCCAGCAGATCCAATAAAACCCTCCCAAAAAATTCCCCCAGTCTTTTACTGGCCAGTGTCGGTACTTTTAGAATTATGTCTCAGCGCCTCAATACTAAAGCACAATTCATGCTAAGTTTACAGCTGTTATATTTTAAAACACCTAAATTTAGATTGCTCCAGTGCAGACAGAACACAGACAGTTTGGTACTAAGGGTACCTACAAGTGAAGGTGAAATGGGCTTTCAGTAGAGTTTTGTCTAAAGTTCACAGAACTCCTGAACCTATTTCTGCAGTGTTTTAAAGCATTTACAAAGGTGACACAAATTGCTGTCAAGGTACACACAGCAAACTTCAAATTCTTACCTGCCACTTGTTCATAGTCCTGATAATGGACAATGCCAACGTGGGGGTTTAGGGTTGTGAATGGGTAGGCAGCCACAGCTGGCTTTGCTCGGGAGATGGCTCTCAAAAGTGAGGATTTGCCAGCATTGGGAAAGCCCACCTGGAATAGAGACACACAAATTTCTCAATCTTGAAACAAATCTGCAAAATTCTGCTAGACCAAACAGTTATTCTGCAGTTGTTGGATTACATCAAGAACATTTTGCAGCAAAGCATAACTTTCACAGCTTTGCCAGCTGGTGTTAGAATATTTCCATACTCAAATACAAAACCAGTTAAGCTCAAAGTTGACTAAGCATTTTTCATTTCAGAGGGTGATAACCTGGCTTTAACAAAATCAAATGTTTAATACCTGTAAAAAGAGAAATACACAGATTAAACAGATTATTTGAATTTTATCATTTAGGAAAAAAACTCCAAAAACAAGAAAACAAACCAATTTAAAAGAGTTCTCTATACAGTACTGTTCATCTGCAGAACCAGCAGACAAAGCTGCTGTACATCATCAGCAATCACTGATGAATCTTGTTTCTCTTTGTATAGTTTGGATTTTAGCAGAAGTAGGACAACAAGTAGCAAGAGAGTGACAGCTCTGTGAATCACTTTGGACACCCTTCTACCAAGTAACAACAGAAAGCATCGAGCTGCATCTCCAAACAAGCAAGCCAGGGGCTAAGAAAATGTTATCACACATTATTTCTTCAGTCAGTCAAGTGTCATCCCACAACCAAATAGAAGCTGAACCAAGAGAAACTCACCAATCCTGCATGAGCTGTTGTCTTGAGCTCCAGATGAAGGACCCTCTCCTGACCTGGCTCTCCTGGAGTAAATAATTTCGGAGCGCGGTTTTCGTTGGAGAGAAAGAAGCGATTCCCTTTGCCTCCAGCGCCTCCATAAGCTGCAATGTACTCCTCTCCATGCTCAGTGAGGTCAGCCACAACTCTGCCATCCTCCTTCACCAAAGTACCTACAGGGACCTCAAAGTGAAGAGATGCAAGCGTTACACTGAAGCTCAAAGCCAATTTCAGATTTGCTGAAAACCACTCCTGCATATTCTGAAGGTGAGGAGCCCAAAAAGAGAATTGTATTTCATGGAACTCACTTTCTGAACTCAAACAGCATCATTGGACATTTACCCTTCATTACACATGAGATTTGCTCACAATAAGATTCTCCAACTTGAAAATCAGACAAGTACCAAGCTGCCACACAGCAGGCAACGCCCACTGACTTACTTTGACATACATGTGTGCACCATTAGCTCCGTAACAGTTTTTGCTTCCTCCTCTCTCTCCGTGAAAACCCTGATAGAAGGGGAACACTGAAGAAAGTGATTTCATTTGCTGGTCAGCTGTAAAGCAAAAGACACGCATTTTGAATACATTGCTTCAGTAAAACAGGCACAAAAACAGGCACTCTCTTGACTGTTCTTTCCCTTTTTGAACATTGCACGAGTGTACATTCTATTTACTGTCTCAACAATAGCATGTCAGGGAAGACTAACATTAATCTAAGTTGTGACAAAGTTCAACTGTCTGTATTTAGCTGCTCAGGTTTATTAATGTGGTCATTCCAAACCAAAATTAATTTGCTAGATTAGATTTTACTGCAGAGTGGTGGTAGAAGCAGTTTTATTCATCTTAAGAGAAAAATTTTATCAGATCTCAGCCTTAACACAGTCAGCCAACAGGCACTAAAGTACATGAAAAATACCTCGATTTTCAAAATTCTTTCTAAGGCTGTCAATGTCATTTATGTCCTCCTTACCACAGCTCAGGACAAAACTTCAAAAGCAAAGACATCTCATACAGAAATAACCATTTTAAGCTTTTTGTCATTTACCACTTCTTATGTTCCACACAGGGCTGTCTTTGCTCGGGTGAGGAGTTAGGTGATAAAACAACAACACGAAGCAGATTCAGTGAGGTTTACCTTTAAAAATGACATGACCCCCATCACCTCCATTTCCACCATCAGGACCTCCAAACACTTTTCTGGGCTCGCTGTGGAAGGAATGGCCCCCTCCTCCTCCTTGTCCTCCAACCACGCGCACTCTCCGCTGATCCACGAAATAACGCGTCTGCAACGAGGGTGGGGGATTTTCCCTCTAAGTACAATTTATCAGACTCATCTTCCAAGAAGTTTTAGTTAATAGGCACACCTGCTATTTTTAGCCATGATGAATTCCATTCAACAGTAAAAATGAAAATCAGAACTCTGCTGCCGTTCACAGATCAACTAAATGCAGTGTACAAAGTGTAATGATAAAGAAAAACAGATCTCATATTTCAAGTTCTTTTAAGAACTTTTTTAAAAGTAAATGCCTAAGGCTATGTTGAGATAACTTTTTCTATCCCCAGAAAAGGGGCTGCAATTCCCAATGGAAAATATTAGAGAAGCACATTCATTGGCAGGTGGAATTGCTTACACAGAGGGATGAAGAGAAAGCATGACTGTGATCGCTTTCAAATTCTGTCAGTTTCTAAGGGACTTCATAATGAGAATAGGTTTTAAGGGTCATTTAAATAAACAGTCCAAATAGCAAGTGAGAGAGAAAAAGTTTTATTAGTGTTATGATATCAAAGATAAGCAACTGAAACAAAACCCCTCCCAACTGAACTTTTGATAATCAAATTTATGCTACTACTAAAAAGCCTCTTTTAGAAAGTATCTGGCACCACCACATGGCGAGACAGTAAAAGATGGCTTCTAATGAGAAATGATTTATGGATCAATAGAAAATAAGATTTTCCAGAGACGTGTAAATATAAAAATAAGATGAAGAATTAATTCTGAAGTTTCTCTGCCATAAAGTGATGCTTGTTTGGCAGCTGACTACACCGCAAGACTAAAAAAACCAGTGAGAAACAGAACAGTATTTTAGTTTTACAGCTAAAGCACCATTTTACTGCTTTAGCTTTAAAAACACTTTTTGCTTTCTAGACTTAAGGATGCTTCCAGCCCAAAAAGGCCAAAGGGAAGGGGACCGCTACTACGATCACTGTGAACACGGAGAATATCGCGGGGCAGGCTCATTTCCTCTCTATTCTGGAAGCTAATTATATTTTAAGCCAGTCTTTCCTCACTCAGAGTCAGGAGCTGTGTCTGAGGCACCCCAAGCTCACACAGAGCCCAGCACTTACCAGCTGCCGCTCGGAAATGGCTCTTTTCTGCCTCAGCCGCCCGTCCTTGGCGCAGCGGGGGCAGGTCGTGGAGAAAGCCGGCGGGCTGAGCAGGGGCAGGAGCAGGCCCGGCTTCCAGGGGCTGCGGCCGCTCGGGCCGGCCCCGCTCCGCCTCAGCGCGGCCCCGGCAGCGGCCGGGAGAACCGAGCCGCCCATACCGGCCCTGCACAGCACGGCCATGGGAGGGGAGGTGACAGCACGGCCCAGCCTCGGCCTCCCGGGCGCAGCCGCTGCGGAGAAGCCGCGCCCCGGCGGCGCTCGCCTGCCGTCACAGCGCCACCTCAGCCCGGTACCAGCCTTCCCCTCACATCCCCGGCTCAGCCCGGTACCCGCCTGCCCT
>VRYO01001272.1:2752256-2843446 GCA_009812075.1 Sialia sialis
TGCCCTCACATCCCCGCTTCAGTCCTCCGTCCCCGGAGCGGCGCCCCAGAGGGCAGACACAGCCCGAGAGTCACAGAATCCAGAGTGCCTTGGGTTGGAAGGGACTTTAAAGCTCTGCTGCTTGCTTTGTAACTCTGAAACTTCATATTAGGTGTTAGTAAGTTCTCTTCGCAGAGTAGTTAGACAAAAAAATTACTTTCTTCCTAGAGAATCAAGGACAACTGGAACCCAAAAAGCAGAAAAGCAAGGGAAAGGGGGCAAGCCAGGGGCTGAAATTTCCTAGCCTGGGGCTGCGGTTGGATAATTGACCCCAATATGTAGTATAGCCCTGCTGTAGCCCCAGCTCTTGCATTGCCCAAGGTGTATCCTTTCAATAAAGACCTATTTTATTCCTTTTGCTCTGTCTAGTCTCTGTTCCAGATTAGCCTTTCCAGGCAACAATCTCGTTCCACCCTGTGCCACTGTCCCAGTGCTCCAAGCCCCATCCAGCCTGAACTTGGACACTTCCAGCAGCCACAGCTCCTCTGCGCACTCTGTGCCATGCCTGACCACCCTCACAGCACAGAGCATCCTCCTGGCACCCCATCAGCCATTCCCCCTTGTCTTGTCACTCCAGGCCTTTGTAAATTGTCTCTTTCTGTCTTTCTTACAGCTCCCCTCAGGCACTGGAAGGCTGCAATTAAGGCATCCCAAAGTTCACCCCTAACCAGGCTGAACAATCTGGATTCTCTCAGCCTTTCCTCACAGCAGAGATGCTCCATCGCTCTGATCAGCTCGGTGGCCTCCCCTGGGCTCTCTCCAACATGTCTGTGACCTGAGGAGCACAATTCTGAGGGGCAGAGTTCTGAGAATTCTGAGGGGCAGAATTCTCTCTCCTTGCTGCCCATGCTGGGGGATCAGCCCAGCACACGGGGGATTTCTGGGCTGGAGGAATTTCCAGCTCTCACCCACCAGCACCCCTAAGGAAAGGCTAACCTGTGCTATCCATTCCATCTGTCACAAGAAAAGCACCACCAAATCAACATTCAGATAATATTTAAACTAAACCATTTTCAAGCATTCTGTATTACAAAACAGAAGATGATACAATTCATGGAAGGAGTCAAAATGCTGGCATCACTTTGTTTCCACATTAATACATAAAAATGGACGACACATTAAATAAACATTTTGTTATTAACAATTAGAAATATTAACACCAAAAATCATGTATAAATTAGGAAATAAATGTACAAACTATTTCCAAAGTGCTCTTTCAAATACATTATATACACAACATTCACGAAGTTCTTAATGTAAGACATTTCAGATTGATGTAATGTTGCTGTCTCGGTTTAAGTGTTGTTCATATTCTCTCAAAAGCATTTCAGCACTTTTAAAAACCACATAAAAGGCGTATTCCCAACCTGGCAAAGAGCAATATTGCATTCTTCTGGCTACCTGTAATAGTAATTATAATAAAGAAAACAATCTTACTTCCTTTCTGTTCCTTGCTATTTGAGAGTGCTTATTTATGAAAACACCAGCAGGAAAGATGAGAGAAATGAGGACTGACTTAAAAAATGTCTTCTATTTTACCAATAGTTGGAATTATTAACACGGGAAGGACAGTGCTTGGACATTTAATAGTAAACTCTCTAGTTGTCCAGTTAAAGATTTTCTTCTAAAGGAAAAAAAAAGTATTCAATTGATAGAGGTGTTTTCCTTGTGGTCTTTGTTTTTCAAAATATAAAGCACTCAAAATCCCATAAATAACACCAGTCAGACAATGAAAAGGAGAAAATCCTACAGAGTGAATTTACTTTAGATTATAAATTTGCTGTTAATCTCATATAAAAAATGTTTGTGGGCTACAGCCACCCCAGATTTTGCTTCAGAGAAATTTGGACACAGTATTTTGTTCAATACTTACATAAGCACCTTAAAAGTGCCTTTTTTTCCACCCCCCCAAGACTTTATAAGAACATATAGAACTGAATAGAAGCGACTTACATTGTTCATACTTATTTTTACATACCACTAATTTTTCTCTCTAAATTCTCCCTCTATAGGTATTCTCTCACTGGTTGACCCCATTAATAGCTCCCCTCTCTATATGCATAATAATGTCTCACAATTAAAGCTGAATTCAGTTGCTTGTCTGCAATAAAGATGCTTCTTTTTTTTTTTTACCTTGGAACTATTTATCTGTCGAGCTACAATAGGAAAATAAAAGTGATGATGAGCTGTACGAACAACAGACAAACAAATTTGACAATATTTATGGTTATAATGCTTGTTGGGGAATCTGAGCAAGGGTAGCACAAGAATCAGAATAAAGAAGGATGCCAGCCACCTGCTTGCAAAATTTGGCACAAAAATGTATATGCAAGTTATAAAATTTGGAGTAGGATGTTCAAAATGGGATTTCTGCCAGATGTTTCTCTCAGCTAAGCACGATATGAAGCAATATTGATGTCAAGCAGTGTATTGACCTGACTCTGCACGTCTCAGAGCTCCCTTCTGTTTTTATTTCCACGACAGAAATACCTTTGTTTACATGGACATATAAAAGGTGCCTCTGTTTATTAACATTTCTATGATCGTAGGTTTGGATCCTCTTTCTGTACCTTTCATAACAGAAATGTGGACTAATGCAGATTACTGAATTACAGGATTTGGGTAGGTAGGTATTACAGAAGTTGCAGTTATTTTTTGTCATATAGCATAGAACTGTCTTTTTATAAGGAACATATCCATCCCCTTGTTCTGTAGAAGTAAACTGAAGAGCCATGGATTTTGGAGGCTGGCAGGTAATCTTCAATGCATCCAGTTAAAAAAAGATCAATAACTTACCACAGGAAATTTCCCTGGACTGAGATGTGACTGATGGGTTTTGCATTGAGCCAGACTGCAGAACAAGCTGGCTGTTTTCCAGAACGGGGCACAACTGTGACCTAATGATCCTAAAGCTATTCAGAAACATCAAGAATGGGACAAGAGGGGGTAAATGGAAAACTTCTGCGTTGTATCAACATACAGTACTATACACAGCACCAAATATCAAACCATTAAAGCATTGTCTTGTTACCAGTAGTGCACTGCTTCATATCCAGCATGAAATGAACACTGTTCACATACAGACGCTGCTTTGTGCTAAGGGGTAACCAACATATTACAATTAATCAAAACTGCCTGTACATCCAGTTCAAAAGATTGAGATACTATTGAAAGGAATCTGACACAGCACTGTATTCTTTTATTGCTGGTAATTTCCATATTGTCCCTGTTAAAAAAAAAGAAATAGAAATGTTGAAGGATAATATATTGGAGGCTTACTGTGTGGTAATTTCTTTTGGTCTGTGAATTCTACAAGACCTACTGAAGTATCACCCAAATTATCAGATTTATGGACAGAGCTAACAGCCAGGTCTGCTCTTTCAGAGCAGAGATTTAGACAATTTACCTGTTCATAGCCATAAGGCCTCTGTTGCTGAGCGGATGGGCCTGTCTGGGAAGCTCTGTAACTTCCATATTGCTGCCCCTGTCCCTGTTGGTAGCTGGAATACTGTGAAGAGGCTCCTTGTGCAGGACCTGAGAAGACAGTAAAGTCCATTGCAGGCAGTAAAATCCATCACAGGCTTGATTTGCTGGGGGAGCTCTTAGAGTTAATACAATCTAAAACACGAGGCTAACAAATGAGGCAGTTGCAGCAGTGTAAAACTTCAGATTTTAAACTTAGATCAAAAAATGTTATAGCACTTCTAAGCGAAGCCTCTCTGAAATCTGTATTGGCACAGCTCAGTTATGACCTCTATGCAAACTACCTGGTTTTTATTTTAGTAACAACTGCACATTTCAATTCCTATCTAATCTGGCTGTGCAATAGAGGAGTGATTCTCTGGACTGTTGATGTTCTTTTTCCTGTCACTTCAGATGGACTAGGTGTGTAGGAGGCCTGGGAACCCAGGCAGTGACCTCCTGATGATGTTTAACACAAAGTCAACATGAAGAAAATGTGTATTTTCTAACTCCTAGTAAAAGAGAGAGGGATTTATGATGGAATGCTAATACTAATGTACATTACTACCCAGAACCCCTTTACTAGATCTTTGGCTAATTTTGGTACATTGTTAATCCAAGGTTAATCAAGGAAATAGTTTACAGCCTATTTTAGTCTAGGAATGGAGGCATCAGGGTGAAACACTGCCAACACTTGACCAGCCACTGAGAGTTTTCTTACCATATCCTTGCTGTTGTCCCGGGTAACTCTGTTGATTTGGGTATTGCTGCTGGGAATATGTTTGCTGTTGTGCAGCTCCCTGTTGGTATCCTGCCTGCTGCTGGCTGTACTGAGAATTTCCTGGAGAGGGAAATATTGGAATTGTTTGGTTATAGATGAGGCAGGTATTTCACTGTACATGTGGATCATAAGGAAAACAAAGGCGTAAGGAGCCTTGGTCTGGAGCTCATACACAAGTACTTCTCTTAGAAACAGATGATTGGATTTTGCCAAGCAAAATTGTGATTTTTAATTCTTTTGAATAGCAGAGTTAGTTATTTACACACATCACTAAGCACACAAACAAACAACCTGTTCCCCAAAGGATTTTTTTACCCCAGAAGGGCTTCAGAAGAAAAAGTCACAAAGGTAAGTCTGCCAGAGTAAATGGCTGTTTTCTCAAGAAGCCCTCTCATTGCACTTTCTTCTAGATAGTGATGTTTATTCATATATCTCAGAAAGACCACTTATCTAGTTGTTACTGGTATTTTTTTTCAAATACCTATGATGGAAATTCCATTTGCTGTATCCTGAAACAACAAAATGAACAGAGGCTCTACAGATGACGTCGCTTCTCCTAAATACCACCTTGCTGCATCATAATTCAGTTAATATTTCCAGTTAATTTAGAGTCCAGATATCTTAATAATGTATTGAATTTACTGTTAAGATTTTGCTATGTTTTTCCTACCTCCTTCATAGTAGTGTTGTGTAGAGTCATCAAACGACCGGTCGTAGCTCTGTTCAGTGTAGGATGATTGCTGATAGGCATAATCACCATGTCCTGCAAGGAGTCACAAAGATTTGTCAGACACATTCTTAATGGGACCTTACACATAGTGTTGAATATATATTTAATATATATTATGAAGCTGCTTATGCACCAAGATGAGGCAGAGAGTAAATACCGATCCTTAGGGAGAACATAGAATACATGGCAAGGAAAGTCATACCAATGGATAAAACTCTTGTGTTTACCAATCCAAGCTGGGATTTGGGCTCTCTTTGGAGCAGTTTATGTAGCAGCATTCACTGATATACACGTTTTGTACCAAACTCCCATCCCCTGGCATTCTAATTTTCCATCATTTAAATTGGAGATGAAGCATGATAGATTTGCCGTGTCCTTGGATGTGGCAGTGCTCTGCAATTTATCAGCATCACGGTGAGCCCAGCTCAGAGGAATTACCATCTGGATAGTATTGCTGATTCATGGGTTCTGAAGAGCCTTGGCCATGACTGTACTGCTCACTGTAATATTCTTCCTGACCCATGTACTGCTGCGAGGAACCTGCAAGGCACAAGACAAAGCAAACTGAGCCTGTGGACTCCTAAAGGACGGGTTCCTCTTATCTAATATTATTTTTAAAGAAAAAAAAGTTTATGTCTGGATAAGCAACCAATTGAGAGGAGTTATAAATATGTTTTGCTCACTAGAAAAAGGAAATACATTTGTCTTCTTAGACAAAGAAGGCTGAAATGGAAATCACACAACAGTCAGTAACACATCCCAGAATCACTCACTTCTGCAGCAACACCAAATGTAAGGGCTACATTTCATCTATTAATCTGAGTTATTAAAAAGAACAGGAATGGATTCCATGCTCAAGAGCACTGTCAGATTTAAATATATTTTCACTAATACATTAATTTGTTTCTTAGCAAAATTCAGTTTCTTTTAGAATCAGTCTAGCAGCTTTATTACCTCTTAGAATTTTATCCAGAGAGATCTTAGAGCATGGTAGTTATCCTCTGGTGTTTTTCTTTCCTTGGCCTAATTTTTCATTCTAATTGCTGGCAAACTGTATCTTCTTTCCAGAAATGTGTTCCTTCCTAACTGTGCCATGTTAGGGCTGATCCAACACCATGGGAAAGAATTGAATAGATTCCCAGTGGCTTGAATGAGCTGTATATCAAATTGTTCATCTTTTCTTCAGAGATTTATGATCCCTTTTAGACAGAATTACTTTTGTAAACACCTGAAATAATTAAATAGATAAATCTTGAAAAAATAGCTTCAGGTTCATCTCATTGTCATGACACTTGCAGCATTCAGGATTTCCTGTGCTCCTGAGTGGGATTCTCTGTTTGTAAATGTGACTTGGAAATTTTGGTGACTTATGTACCCCACAGGACAGACTCAGTATCACCAGTGTATTGAGAGTTCTATCAGCAATCTGACAGCAATTTTACCTTGCTGTGAAGCTCTGTAAGGGCCCATGGGTCGCTGCCCCATCATGCTGTTGCCTTGGTTGCTCTGGCTCATCATGGCAATGGAGGATTGTCCCTGGTAGTGCTGGCTGCCTCCTTGTGCCGAGTTGTAATGTGATGTTGCTGCTTGCTGGTGCATCATGGAGACTACAATGGACATGGAAAAGATTGTTTTCCAAAGCTGGGGCAGCTCTCTCCCAGTGTCTTTGGAAGCACGTTAAAACCTTCAGCTAACATGCATCCTGATAATTCTGTGAATTTTCCACAGGGGGAGATGTTTTCCTACTGGATTTATTTACTCTTCTGCACTGGAATCCAGAAAGGATCTTATTACATGGTCAGTTCTTGCCATTTGCTTCAGCAGATATTTAAAAATACACCCAGCCTTGATTATTATTAGCTTACTTAAAAGAATGTAAACCTTATTGCAGCAGGGTTAAAGAAAGAAACAAGAAATTATGTTTGTTCCTGTCTACCTCTGGACTATTTCACTGCTGCATTTCTTTTCTAATATACTCTTTCTTCTGCTTCCATCTTCTCATACACCTGATCATTATAGTTTAAGTAAACTGTATTTAAGTATTTATTTGATTCCTAAATTTCATGCTGCTGTAAAGAATTCTAAAGCATCAGACATCCCATTCAATGCAATTGAACTAGCAAACTTTTTTTTAAGTTAAGAGATTAATTGAGTTGTCTGCTAGTCTTTTAATGCCCTGCAAACCATGTGAAGTACCAATAAAATAACAAAATGGGGTAGTATAGTGCAAACAGTGAGGGTGGTGTAGCCTGGCAGGTTCTTTGTGCTTGGTAAAGGTGCTGCTCAGATCCCTGCCAGGGCTGTGGGATTTCTGCCAGGGCTATCAGACAGTGCTGCTGCACCTCTACCTAACCCTCCTTTCCCCAGCTCAGCCCTAACCATGGCTTAGCTAAAGCAAGTCTGAAACTGTTCTGACTTACACCTGGAAATTCAGAGATGGCTTAAATCTGTCTTTTCCTCTGTTTTGTCGCTGTCTACAGAAAATATTTACAGAACCAACAGGTTAAACCCTGTGAGGTCACTGGAAAGTCAAGGTGGCCCAGGAGGAGGCAGAGGGATTTACCTGGGTTAGACTGCATGTTGATGTTTGTTCTGGAGACGTAATTGCCTATTGACCCCTGGCCTTGCATGGGCACGTTCTGAGACGCAGGCACTGTGTGGCTGTAGCCAGGGCCAGTCCCGTGGCTGCTGACAGTCATGCTCAGGGAGGTCGTGGGCATGGTGTTCTGGCCTGACTGCTGCATAGACACGTGGTTAGGACCTACAGAAATCAGAGAGAGCCACAGGAAAATCTGAGTTGTTATTGGCAATGCACGGTGAGCACGAGGCCTCAGGCCTTTCTGAAATACCTTATGATGAGGCAAAACAAAAAACCAAAAATCCTCATTATTAAAACTCCCCGTTATCTACAGACAAATTAAAACTGCCTGCTGCACTGTTAGAGTGATCCTCCTCTTCCTGGCAGCCAAATCCAGGCTGTACAGGATTGCAGATGGGAAGAACAAAACCAGCAGCAATGCTCTACAACCACTTCCATGCAGATAGCAGAATTTAAAAATGCCAGGAATTTCAGGTACTTCAGAAAAAACATCCCAGCCTTTTGAAATTTGTCCTTTCCTTCCTCTTGTCCTGCAGTTGGTTCCTGCACACAGGTGGTGACAATGGGAAGGCACAGCAGTGGCTGAGACACACTTTGCACATTGCTGCATCCTCAGCTTCTTACCTGGGGCTTCTGAAGTACCAACAGAGCCTCTACTCAGACAACAAGCCTATCATTCCTTTCTCTTAAGTTTGACTAAAAGTACCTCAGAGGAAGATAAATTTTCCAAGTCACCATAACAATGCCACTTGTTATTCCCTTTCCAACACTAGAATGTCATCATCAGACTGCTCAGCCACATCCTGAGATGTATTATCCTGCTTATCTAGCACTCTGCTTATTTTTTAGGCTTCTGTTGCAGTTGCGTAGCTAATATTGGAGGAAATGGGGTTCTTGTTTGTTGTTTATTGCTGTAAATAGTTTTATGAATGAGTTTTGGAAAGTTGTTTTCACTTTATATTGTTACTATCCAAGTTGTGATGGTGCATACTGTTTTCTATCTAAATTCAGCCATATTGTTGTCAATTTCAATTAATTTAGGTAGAATGCAGAATCCTTAGAAGAGGCAGAATTTTGTTGTAATGTTTAAATAATGATATTTTAATTTGGGGTTATTAAGTGTATCTGCAGCCTCTGAAAAATGTCTAACTCATTTAGTACAAACCTCATTAATTATCCTTAATGGTTTTCATAGACATCAAAATTAGAACATTTGCTCTAAATTATATTTTCCTCTGATGAAGAGACGCAAGCAGCAGTTTCAATAAGACATAAAGAGAGCCAGCCCTCCTGAAATCAGTGGAGCTTGGTCAAAATGCTGCTAACAAAAAATTATCTCTGTTTTGCTCCAGTTTGTTGAAGTTGTAAAGCTGATCCTTGTGCAGCACAAGGTCACACAGTGTGTGAATGGAGATAGCAGTTGCCTTGAGTGAGAGATGGAGAGAAGCAACTGTTGGTAAACCTTGTCTTATTTGCATGGGAAAAAATAGAGATTCTTGGCCTTCTTTAAAATAAGAAAAGGAGAAAAAAAAAGGTTGGCTAATTTGTGATTGTAAGGGAAAAGACGTGGATGAGTCCAGTGCTCAGGACTTCCAGTCTGGTTCTTCCAATCAGCAGCAAATTACTACAAAGATCTGGAGGAGGCTGGGAAGCAAATCAGAAAACCAACAACAGCAGCACTGAAAATGTCTACTCCTAATAACACAAAACAATGTTTTGACTGACTTAATACATTACTCATACTCGGTATTAAATCTTTCAAAACAAAGGCCCTGAAAAATGTAGTAAGTTCACTTTACAAGCTGCATCTGTTTAAAACAGGTCCCTTACCCATTAGTTTAAAAGGTACTATAGGCTCAACCACAAAGGGGTTTTTAAAAACTCTGGAGTAATTTCATGGCTTCTGTCTGCTCTTGAGTCCCCCTGCCAATGTCTGTGATTTTACAATCAGATATTTCTATTCATAGAAACTGGTTTTGCTCTCTGTTCACTCTGGGAGACACCCACAGAAACAAGAACTGACTGAATAACTATGATCTACAAAATAAACAGATTATTCATAATATAAAATGCACATATTAAAAAACTGTTTTTCAATTAGTTTAGTTGCATGAACAAAACCGTGCAGACAGATTATATTATCTTATTATTATGAAATATCTGTGCAAATTCTTTGACTGTGCAGTACAATCCCTGCAAGCTTCTGTAGAAGACAAAGACTGGTGCAGCACTAAAAGGAGAAATGTCTCCTGGAAGGTCTTTGCAATCTGAGGGCTTGGTTGTGTGGTTAGTCATGCAAGCAATTCCATTTTACCCTGGCCAACCCTGCCACTTCCATGAGAAAAATACTGCAACATATAATTCTTCTTACTAAAAACTTGGATGCATCTTTACCCGGTGATTTTTATCATGCATTTAAAAAAAAAAAAACAATCTTTAATTTCCTCTGCAGAAACACAAAGCACTGTGCAGAAGCCAACATCATCCCTGCCTGTAGCCATTTTGTGGTGATTCCAGCATGTGCCTGAAATCCCCATCTGCCTGAAAGGTGAGTTAGGAGAGGTCTTTTCCAGCTCTCTAAGTATATTCTGCATTAATGATTGTGTTGCCAGGCAACAGCAAAGCAGCACAAAGGGGACCAAAGCTCACCATTGCTAATCTGACTCTGCATGAGGGAGGAAGGAGGAAGGCCGGTCCCGATGGCATCGCTGAGGTTGCTCTGCGAGTGGAGGGATTGGTTGGACGCGCTCTGACTCATCCCTCCCGGGCCCAAGTTTATATTTTGCGTTGGTGGCTGCGAAACAACAAGGAGGAAAAGCAAAAAAAAAAAAAATTTTTTTTTGGTTAGGTTTTTAATTAGAAAAATAGCAGCTCCCCAGATAAGCCTGGCTATGAGTAAAAATCTGCCTCGGCTAAACGTGTTTGTTTTTTGGGTAAACCTTTCCTTGGTTTGACTCCTCAGTGTGAGTGACATGGAGCATGACAGGCAGCAGCACAGTGCAGGGCTTGAAATTGTGTTTGTCACAGAGCGTGGCTTCTGTGCTCGTTGCTCTGCACTCACACGGATTTCCAAACACAACCACAGCCAGGAATGCATTAGCAAAGACAGCATAGGAGTGTGGTGACAGATTGACCTTTGCCAAGCTGTGCTGCAGCTTGTGTTATGTGTGCTACTTCCCAAATCAATCCACTGAGTAAGAACAACAACATGTGTAGAGACAAATCAGTGCTCGAGTGTTCAATTAGATTTTTGATGTAAAACAGCAGCATTTTTTTTCCCCAAGTGAAGAATACAATAAGAACAGGTAAGAATATTGAATGGGGACAAATGGAGCTGTTCAGATCTGTGACACTGCATCATAGCCCTTGAGCTATGGGACAGAGATTAACACAAATGTCCCAAAAATATAAGCACAGTAAAAGTAACTTTTGATTTGTTAGGTGGTCTACTTGGCCACTTCAAAACTTTTAGCTGCAAAAATACTAAAAAATGGTTCATTTATAGTGATCAGTGACAGCATCAAAGAACATTTCCCTCTGGCATAGCGAATGTATCTGAGGGAAATAACTATGGTATTAGTCATACTAATAACTAATTATTAGTTACAGTAATTGTACTGGTACTTACAGCAGGAAGCAAGGACTGCATATTCTGGTTAGAGTCTGCTATTGTTGCCAAGTAAACCAGGTTTCTGTGCAAGATTTGTTGGTATCTACAGGACAAGGAGTAAAGCTTATTTGGAAAGGGTTAACAATACACAAAATTCCATGTCTTTCTATTTTTCCCCCCTATTTACAAATGGCTAGTTACCATTTTTAATCTGTCCTAATAAATAGCAGTAGCAATGTCACCCATCAAGGATCAGTGTGCCCAACACCTCTTTTACAGAAGGATAAACTTGGGGGAAGGGAGAGGTAAAAAACCACTTTGAACTCCTTTGAAAGCACTTTGACCCGTGGAGCTGGGACCTCAGTCTTTGAGGATTGACACGCAGTCAGTCAGCTGCTCCAACAACCACTTTTCCTTTCTCTGATTCCCTGATAGGAATGAAATTCCAGAGCTCCAAAGCCCAAAATCTGTTTTCCCTGCCAGCAAGCTGAGAAGAACATGATTTTCTTTCAAGAGTGCTCCAACTGGAGTATTTACGCAAGTAAGCACCACCAGAACCATTTATGATTCTTCACAGTTCTCCATGATCTGGAAAAGCTCCTAAAAAGGAACAGGAGGGTTTCCAAGAGCAAACCAATAGCCATGCCATCGAGCAAAGGGAAGAGTCAGACTTCAGGAAACATTTCTAACCAACTCCTGGATTTGTAATACTCACTGAGTACATTCTGCAGTTTTCCCCTTGCTCTGATAATCCATAATACATTGTATTAGGTGGTGATTTTCATCTAGCATCTGCATAAAAGAAATAGGACCAAAATATGTTACTATGAGAATTGGATAAAAGTCCTGTATTTTTGTGATCCTCCACCCTCCTTGGTACTGGACGGTGTTTTTTGCAGTTTTGTTGCTTTGGTTTTTGTAAATGACCTACAAGTGACTTTATTGAGCCACAAGGTTGATTCACTTATAAACAGTTATCTTTCAAGTAGTTACTTGAAATACTCTTACAGAAGAATTAATGGACTTACCTTGTTCCTTAAATGGCAGATAAATTCTGATGCTGAAGAAGGAAAACACTTTCACTATGAGTTATCTCTGCCCCATCCCAAAATATCACCCCACCCTTTCCAAAATGTTAGAGATTACTAACGTGCCTGCTTTTAAGTAAGAAACAAACTTTCAAACCATTAAACCTTCTCACTTTCCTGCCCAGGACTAGAGCATGCTGACAGCTAAACCTGATGAAGTATAAAATTTGCATCACTGCAATTTGCAACACTGAAACCATGTTAAAGAGAATTACATCCCAGTATGTCCTTACTTTTATTTCATGAACCCATGATATGATTAAAAGCTTAAAATATCCTTTGATTCGTTTTGAAATTTCAGAAACATTAGTTTTGTCTCTTTCCCCCAGACTTCTTGTGAATGCAGCACACTTTCTTCGAGTGAGTGAATAAAAAAAAAAATACCAGCATGTAGAAATTTGGATTTGCCTTGTAGGTACCACTGCTATCAAGTGCTTGCAAGATTGGGCCCTCGAACCACTGTGGCACCAGGGCAGGAGAGCTCCCGAGGAAAGAACCATTTCTGGTTCAGAACTGAATTTTACTGCCCTGGAAATGCTATTTGATGAACTATTTTAGAAGAGCACCACCACTGCTCTATTGCCAAAAGCTCTGACTTCCTCTATGTGAAATCTATTTTAGGAACATTTGATACTGTGATAAGAACAGCTTTGAAAGACTATTAAAATTGAGTTAATAAATAAAAATAAGCTGCTTATGTAATGTGAATGCAAATAAGAATGATCTTTTTCATTGAAATCTGTATATGTTCTCAAAAGCTCACTTTAATGAGGATTTTTGGAGGTTGGTTTTTTTTGTCCTGCTCTCTGCTCCATTTCCATCCTTGACTATAAATCCCATGCAGCTCCTGTGCCTGCAAGTCTCTTCCTCAGCATTGCTGTTTGTCAAAGAGAAAATCACTGCCAGCAGCCCAACACTGATGAACAGTCCCAAAGTAACCTGCTAGCAAATGCACCTGAGATGGGAAATGGTCTCACTCATTATTTTTAAAGAAAGAAGATTTAGAAGCTTCCATAAAGTTTATGAATATGCAAAAGGAAAGAGCTTGAAAATCGAACAGAAGATATTTTATCTGCCCTTTGTCTGTGGGTATGGGTTTAACTACAAACTATCTGGACTATGAAATAATTCCAGTTTATTTGGAGGTTAGAAGAAAACTTATTCACTGAGAGTGAAACACTTCAATATTTAAAAAGAATTGGTTCACAACACCACGTGCTGCAAGAGCTGCACAAAATGGGATGTTTCCAAACAGTCTCCTGAGATGCAAGTCATCTCTGAGCCTCTCTGGCAGTTCGTTCTGCCTTCATCTCTGCTGGGGATTTTTTTTCCCCTCCAAGTCATGAATTGGCAGCCGCTCGTGGCTTGGCTGCACAGCCCCTGGTGACAGGTTAATCGCTGTGCTGGCACTTGTGCCCTGGTCACTCTCAGCAAAGGGACCGCACAGAGCTCACACCTGGCTGCCAACCTGGCTGGAACAGCACCTGAGCCAAAATTACAGCAGCAGTGGCAAACAGCAGTGATGCTGAAGACATGCACGTTCTTTATTGACATTTCCAGCCTTGTCACTTCTGTCACCTTGTGCAGGAGGAAAGGTGCCAAGCTCTGCCCGTGTGCAGTTCCTGCTGCCAATCCTGGGAAATAGGAAACAATAACTTCCCAACTCAGCACCCTCTGCTTCGGCCTCCACATGACACCCATGTGGGCATCTTCTCTCCAGAGAAAATCTTTCAAAACCTTTGTTTGTCATTAAACGTCAATAAACGCATCACAGAAATAATAATATTAGTTTAGAAAAAATACCAGTGGCTGGTGCTCCCTCTATCTTCTGAGAGATTAAAATTCTGCACCCAGATACAAAAGAAAACCCTTGCAAATTCGGTATTTTATTTCAATTCATTTTTTTTAAGTTGGATTCTTTGGGGTCCAGAAGCCGACGTACCATCATAAATTAATCGCATATTTGCAATTTTTATTGCCGCTTCCCAGTGTCTGCTTGGCAGCGTTTCCCCTTGGCGAGCAGCAGGGATAACGTGCCATCCCGATTTTATTCCCTGCGTCCTTCTCTCGCTCTCTTTGCAGCGATCTGAACACCTTTGCTTTGTTCCACCTCCTCCTCCTCCTCCTCCTTCCCCCACCTCTCTCTCTCCAGCTGTCCATCTCTGCAGCCCTCGCAAATTCACGAGTTTTCCTGATCGCCCTAGAAATCAGCCTCCGGCTGCAGGAGCATGGACAGAATAAATGTCTAAAATGGTCTGTATAAAAGCATGCTCTTTTACCTTCTGGATAGTTTGCTGGGTGACCTCCCCTTTGCCTCTTGGGCGAGCAGAAGCAAAGGCAACCGACATGGTGGGGGTTTTTTATGTGTCTATAATATATCGGTTCCAGGCTCTAATAATATTGTTATTATCTGGCTGCTATTGCCGTGCGAGGATTCTCCGCAGTGCACGGGGAGGGGGGCGCCCGCAGATGGTACGATCTGCGCCCCGCGAACACCCGCGGGCGCCGCGCCCCGCGCCGCCCGGCACCGCCCCCGCCGCGCCCCCCCGAGCCCCCGCGGCGGCGGAGCGGCGGCAGCGGCGGCGATTCGGGGAAGGGAACGGGGAACGGCGGCGCCGCCGCCTCCCCGCCGCCCGCACATGGTGCGGTCCCGGCCGCCCGGCTCCCGCCGCCTCGGCCGCGCCGCCCGCTGCGCCAACTGCGTACGCCGGCTGCGTACGCCAAGTGCGCCCCGCGGGGAGCGGCGCGGGGTCGCCTACGCCAAGTGCGTAGCGCGCGGCGCGGGGACAGCGCGGGGACAGCGCGGGGAGAGCACAGGGAACGGGGTGACAACACGAACGGGGGGACAGGGCAGGGAACGGGGACACAGGGAACGGCCAGGCCACCCAGCTGCATCACAGGGATGCAGCACCTCTGCTGCCAGGAAGGGCTGAGAGAATCGGGGGCGTCCAGCCTGGCGTCGGGGTGACCTAATTGTGGCTCTCGGGTACCTCAGGGGGACTGGGCAAGCATGGGGCAGGGCTGTGTGCAAGAGAGTGGAGTGACAGCACCAGGGGAACGCGTTCAAATGGAAAAAGGGCAGGCTTAGGTTACATGTTAGGAAAATCTCTGCGAGGGCGGCGAAGCGCTGGCACAGGTTGTCCAGAGAAGATGTGGCTAGAAGTGTCCGAGGGCTGGCTGGACGGGGCTGGCAGCAACCTGGGGTAGTGCAAGTGTCGCTGCCATGGCAGGGGGTGAATTCTGAGGTCACGTCCACTCCAAACCCCTCCGGAGCCCGCGCGGGCGCGGAACGCGCTGCGCACACTGCGCACAGTGCGTACGCCAGCAGCGCAGCGCGGCAGCGCAGCGCCCCGCCCCCGGCCCGCCCGGATGACGGTGCGGGTTCTGCCGGAGCCATGAGCTACGACCGCGCCATCACCGTCTTCTCCCCGGACGGGCACCTCTTCCAGGTGGAGTACGCTCAGGAGGCGGTCAAGAAGGGCTCCACCGCGGTGAGTCAGTGCCGCGGGGTTGGCGGGGCGGCGGTGGCGGCGAGGGGCCCGCGGTGGGGCCTGGCCGCGCTGCGAGCCCGGCCTGGCGGGCCCGGGAGGCCGCGGGGGAGCGGGATCGCTCCGGGATCGCTCCGGGATCGCTCCGGGGGATCCCTTGGGCTGCTCTGCCCGAGCTGGAGCTGCCCCGAGCCCATCGCTGCCTGCGGGCTCGGGGCTGTGTGGGGCCCGGAGGGATCTCCCCTCTCTTGGTCTGTGGTGTTCTGTGCTTGTGCACGAGGCACATTCCCAGGGCATTGGGAAGCACGTCGGTAAAATCGCTTCGCTTTTAGAAGTACATTGCTGGCTTGTCCCAGGTTGTCCCAAGCTTTTGTTCAGTGGAAGTTTTATTTCACCTAGGGGAAGAGAAAAGAAAGTATTAATTTGCCAATCACATTTTATTAGTGATTAGTAATAAGTTCTAGCAGTAATAAGTTTTAATTTAAAAAAAAGTCATAATTCTATTAATAGTTGTATGTTTCAATTGCCCTTGCCAAAAAGAAAATGTACCATGGGAATGAATGTAACAAGATTTAGTGCCAAAGAGATTCTTAATTTTTTTCCCACTGTAAAAGTGGAGACAGCATGCAATATGACCACCCATCCTCTCTCTTGTTGAGTTTAATGCTTTTGGAAACATTTGGAACATGCTGACAGCAGGGCCACTCCATAAGAAAAAATTATTCCCATCCCCCTGGAGAAACAGTGGGAATGAAGGGGAAGGGTCAAGGGTTTTTCTCCTCTGTGATGTTGGAGAAGTTGTGTTCAAGGTTTGAATTAGGCCACTGAGGCAGCTACTGACAGAGCATTTTGGCAGCTGATCTTCGGTGCCTTGGGCTCCTGGGTTGGACAGTGCCACCGGGCTGTGGGGACACTGGTGATGCTGTTGGAGAAAAGAGTTTGTGAGAGGAGCTGGAATCTGTTTCTTGAGAGCCACAGGGGTTTAGATGGGTATAAACTGATGATGAAACTGCACCCTGAAATGCTTTGCAATCTTTGTTACATCAGTCCTGCCTCTGAGTTGAGTGGGAAATAAAATCCTGACTTCAAGCTGAGGTAATGGTTAAAGTGTGGGGATTTGTGTTTGATTACTGCTCATTTGAGTAAAGTCTGCAGCTATGAGAATTTTTAGACCCAGGTTAACTTTTTTATTTCTTCTTTTCATGCGTGGAAGGTTGGAGTGAGAGGGAAGGATATTGTTGTCCTTGGTGTGGAGAAGAAGTCAGTGGCAAAACTCCAGGATGAGAGAACTGTGCGGAAGATCTGTGCTCTGGATGACAATGTCTGCATGGCTTTTGCAGGTACATGGTCCCTTCAGGGGTTTTGGATCGTACTGGGCACCTTTGGGTGTGTTCATGGAATCTGAAAATATAAAGTACAGGGTGTAACTGGCTGAGGATGCCGCGCACATATTTCCACAGTAGCTTGTTCTTTTTTTATAAATATGGAGAAATAGTGTCAGTGTCAGTGATGTTTTTAAGGGGAGGTCTGATTTAACTGACTAAAACAGCAGGGTTTAGGTTCAATGTGCAGGAATGGGAGGCTCAGTTCTTTCTCCTGCCTTGCTCCCTCAGCCAGGGTCTGGGATATGTGCAGGGGTGTTCACAAACCTGAAGAAAAATTCTCTTGTAAAAACAAGGCTGTAAATGAAAAATGGCAGCATTAACTAAAAAGTAAAATAGGAATTAAATTTCTTTGAAGTCTTTTTTTTTAAAGAGTCACGCACTTTTGTCAGCTAACATGATGCTGCTGTAGCTTATTCAACTAGACAAGATTTGCTGGGCAGATGAAACTGGACTGCCCAAGGAATAATGTGTGAGAATAGGCATTGCAGATGTGCTAGGATATGGAATGCTATCAGCAGTATTCCATTACCTGGTTCAGAATTGTGTGTGTCTCCTAACTCACAAACTTGGAAGCTGTAAACTAAATCCATGAGTTATTTTTGTGCTTTTTGTGCAGCTTTCTGCTGCCTTACGAATGCTCTTGCTCAGCAAACCTGGAGTTTGAGCTCTGCTTTGATTTTCCCTTCTGTTGACACTGGGCCACATGGGTGTTCTGAGGTTTTTTCATGACTCTGAGGCCTCTGTGTTGTTGCAGGGCTGACAGCTGATGCCAGGATAGTCATAAACAGAGCTCGGGTGGAGTGCCAGAGCCACCGGCTCACCGTGGAGGATCCTGTCACCGTGGAGTACATCACACGCTACATTGCCAGCCTGAAGCAGGTACTTGGGGCTGCACAGAGCTGCTGGAGATGGGGGCTGACCTGACACAGATGTTACAGGTGCTGTTGTGTTAGCCTCTGCTCGGGTGTGTGACAGGTGTGTGCCACGTGGGACTAGAGTGTCACATGTGTAGCATGAAACACACGTGTGTGGCATGAAATATCTGATAGCTCTTCAAGCTGTGTAAATATCTGTCCTCTGGCCTCACTCCACTTACCTGGTAAAAAACACATTGTGGGTGTTTGTTGGGAATGAGGATGTAGCGATGGAAAAAAACAATGGAGTGCTGTTTGACTTGATTTTTTTTGCCCCCAAGATAAGGAGTGCACAGTTCCATGTGTTATGTCATCAGCAACACTCTGCTCATCTCATTCCCAGAACAGTGGGCCTGGGTTACTGGCTTTTCTACATGGCTCCTGGTAGTTTTTTCTCTTGCAGGGATGGGTAAGAGGGGAGCAAATTGGTGCAGTATTGAATATGTTTTGTGTTTGATAGTCATGAATTCAGAATGAATTGCAGCATCAAAACATGCCCAGCTGCATTCTGTGAGAAATTACTCATTTGCTACTGTATTAAACTGATTTTCAGCCACTAGCGAGAATTAGAGAAAATCTAATTTACTTATGCACAGATATGTTGGAAGAGTGGTGATGGTAATAATGTGATTCTTGTAATAATCACTGGTCTATCAGAGCAAGGCATCTCTTCCCAAAGTTTCACTTTGTTCTTTTATCCAATCTCACGTTTGTGTCTCTCACGCATTCACCATTTCTCTCGTACTGTTGCAAACACACCTGGCCCAGCTCACGGTGCTGTGGGTGTCAGCCCTCCTGCTCCTGGTGTGTGACACGGTAGTGACTTTGCTAGCAGTGTCCCAGGAGGGCTGTGACATGGCTCCAGTGTCACCGTGATTTCCTGTGCAAATCATTGGTGAAAACTGTTCAGGTGTCCTCCTGGGGTTGGGGCTTGCAGCCGTGGCTCTGGCTGCCTCAGGAGTGGGGAGGGGCCTCTGGAACTGTGAGCAGGTGTAGGAACAGGAGCTGCACAGGAACCAGCTCTCACCTGCCTGCCTTGGGGGCTCTATGTGACACAGAGTCCTGATTAATGCAGAGAGCCAGCTAAAAGCATTTCTGCTAGCTCTTCTGGGTGTAGCTGCTCCAGAGTGTGCTTTGCAGGCTGGCAGGGTTTGCAGAACTGCCTGTGAGTGTGTGCTTTGTGCTCAGAGGTACACGCAGAGCAACGGCCGCAGACCCTTCGGGATCTCCGCCCTCATCGTGGGCTTTGACTTCGATGGGACCCCACGGCTGTACCAGACCGACCCCTCTGGCACCTACCACGCTTGGAAGGTGAGTGGATTCAATCCCTGGTGGAAATGGAATATTGGGGAGTTAATTTCTCCTATAAAGTGGGATTGAGGTAGAGGAGATCTCACTGGCCAGATGGTGCTGCCTCACAGCTGCAAAAATCCTTAGTGATCAAATGTACTGAGAGTGGCCATCTGCAGTTCAGCTTTCCTTGGGAAGTCTTGTTCTGCTTTCATAAAAAACCCCAAAACCAACCCACCAGTGCCAGACAACTGTCTTTGTGTGTGACAAATCATGCAGTTGTACAATTTTGTATTTCTTTCTTAACTCTGCAAATGAAATCTTCTCTGAACTCCCATTCATTTTTTTTCCCTTTAATGTTTCCAGGCTAATGCCATTGGCAGAGGAGCCAAATCTGTGCGTGAGTTCCTGGAGAAAAACTACACTGATGAGGCCATTGAAACGGATGATCTGACTATTAAACTTGTCATCAAGGCTCTTCTCGAGGTGAGCCTATTTCACATCTCCTCTGTGCTCTTCACTGTATCCAGAGTCACTTCTTAGATGTGAACATGGGAAAATATTTGTGGATAGCCCAAGGAAGTACTGCAAAGGAGATGTGAGAGCTGTTGACTGTAGGTTGTGGTTGTTGGATTGAATTCAAGGTTCAGAATATTTGGGGTAACAGTTTCCATAATTTACACACTTCCCAGCAGCTCTAGGGAGGAAAACAGAGTTCATTTCTGGGCATTTATACAAACATTTACAATGCTAAAGCACATGCTGAATATTTTATTTTTTAATTGAAGTTTAAGATACAGACAATAGTACAAGTCAGGTGGTGGGGCTGAGGTGTTTCTCCATCTGCCCAGGGCACTGGCACCAGTGCAAGGACCCCTTTGAAAGTTAGTGCTGCTGGTTAAGAGATTAAGAGCTAAGGAGTGAAATGCAGCCCCATCCACATCTATCCTCCTGCCAAGGAGATGTGAGAGGGGTTTGTTGGAGTGAATTCCTGGCCAGGATCCTAACGCTTCCCTGTGGCTCACGCAGGTGGTGCAGTCTGGTGGGAAGAACATCGAGCTGGCGGTCATGAGACGGGAGCAGCCGCTGAAGGTGAGGCTCTTGTTTGCTTCTCTCCCCTTGAGCCTGTCTCTGATACTGTCCTTGTTGATCTGCCTTAACTGCCAGCCCTTAATCTCACAGTTTGCACTGACAAATACTTCAGTTTATTCTTAGTAGTCAAGGAATGTTGTTGTGTCTGCAGCAAGTACCTGCTTCCAGATAAACAGCAGTTAATGTTCTTCCCATGGCAGAGCTAGAATCATCTCCATGCATGGCTCAAGTTTAGTGGGATGCTGAGGGTCACCCATGTTTCTGTTTTAGATCCTAAACCCTGAAGAAATTGAGAAGTATGTGGCTGAAATTGAAAAGGAAAAGGAAGAAAATGAAAAGAAAAAACAGAAGAAAACATCATGATGAATGAAATGCACCTGCTTAGCTGCTTCTTTTTAATTCAAGTGATGGGTTATTCTGTATAGTCATGTAGGCATTCCAGTTACTCATACTGTGCTCTCTTGAGACCTACAATAAACCTACTGATTTTTTTTAAAGCTGTTATTTAAAAAAACCCTGTCTGTTCCTTGGATTTTAATTACTCAGGATGATCTGGTTGGCTACAGAACAGCAGCAATGAGCCATTAAAGGACAGAGACTTTGCTTGCATTTTTTTCCCTGGACACTTTACTTTGTTTAATGGTTCTTTCCTGCACTGAGTTCTCAGCATGTCTCTTTTTTTGCCTAAGCAGCTGTCTTGGGGTAACTAGGATGGAGTTGGGATTTTTATTCCCTGCTGGGTCAGCCTCGCAGCAGCCTGTGACAGCAGGTTTGTTTTTCTGCTCAAGGACAGGACAGAGAGGGGGGTTGTGTTTTGGGGTCAGCATGACAACATGCTGCTGCAGACACATGCTCAGGGTAGAGGTACAGTACCTGTTCCTTCCAAGTCTGGTTCAGAGCAAAACTTTTCTGCTGTGATTCCCAGGGGGGTTTGTGCACCAGCAGCTAAACAATAACTACAGCAAATGTTACATACAACAGAGTTGAAGCTTTTCTCCAGGTTTCCCCTCTGGTATTTGCCTTCACATATTCCTCTGTACCTCCTACCCCAGGGCAGGGAATGCTCCAGGCAGCAGAGCTCCCAGCACTGGGCTCTCACTCACACTCACCCAGGAGCTGTTTACAGGGAAATGCTGCCCAGCAAAGTGTAGGCAGAGGATCCCACAGGAGTCAAGGACAGGGAAGCAGCAGTGCTGCTGCTGCTCAGGGACACATTAGACCACATGAGCCAGAGGAAGCATGGTCCTGGAACAGCAGGTTGTTTAATTTATCAGCCCCTGGAAGGCAAAAAAGCTGCACTTGGTTCCCTGCTCAATTCACTGCAATTGTCCCTCCACACTGGGAATTTTCCATGGGGAAGCTGACAGGGCTGCAGCTGAGCCCACAGTGCTCCTGGGGAAGAGGGGCTCACAGGTAACAAGCCCCTCTGCTCCCAGACACCAGGAGCCAGGCCAGCACTGGGCTCAGGCTGGAACACAAACTTCAGCTGTGTCAAGGCTGTGCTTGTGCCTGGGATTTGGAGTTATATTGTGGAAACAAGGGAATTGATCCCACTCAACTACAAAGACAGTTACACGTGAGTAATGGTGAGTACACAGCAGCAGTGAGGATTTCTCATCCCATCCTCTGCCAGGGCAGTGCAATTCCATCTCTCCACACTTGGAGCCACAGTGGCTGCTTTGCCAGCAGAGAAGTTAGAGGCAGAGCAGCTCTGACTGAGCCATTTCAGCAAAGCCCAGCTTAGCGGTGTGAGCAGGTCCTGCTGCAGCAGCACTGGCTTCTGGGGAACCCCACCAGCCCAGGGACTCCCTCTGCCAGGCTGGAATAACATAACCCCATTAGGCTGAGCCCCAGCACAGGAACCAGCGCAGCAGTGCAACGTGCAGTGCCTGGATTTGGGTGTTCCAGCCCTTTTCCAGCATTGTGTAACACTGCCAGGCTTGCCAGAGCTCTGCAGCCAGGTTTTCTCCAGCTTGGATGGGAGCCCTGCAAGGACAGCCACCAGAGGAGTTGTAGGGAGTGATGTTACGGAGCTATGTACAGAACAGAGGTGGAGGGAAACATTAAACATTTACATGTTTATTATAATTACAATTTACATTACTCCAATGAGCAGCCCCACTGCTATGTTCTAATTCTCAGCAATAAAGTCCTACAAAAATAAATCCAAGCTTTTACAGTAACCTAGGTCAATGCATAACTAAAAAAAACTTGAGCTATGTAAGGGGTTCAGTCATCAAGGTGCTTTTTCAACAAAATTCCCTACCAACCAAAAAAAGGGACACATGCCTATAGCAATTTAACCCACTTATTTCATGCAAACAAAGGTAACCCCTCCCTCCCAGCCCTCTCCCCACATACAGATTTTTAAAAACAAAAGAAAAACAACTAAACTATTTACAGTATGGGGGTATAGAGGAAAGAAATTAAACATGCCCATCTGTTAAGCTTCATTATATGGTCTCCCATCCCTAGTTGAATGCAAACATTCCAAAGAGTTCCACCACAGTCTACAGAGTACAGAGAACTGTTTGCATTTGGTGCTGCCTCCAGCGAGGTACAAACCCACCAGGCAAACAAGTCAGAGCTTCAGGTGTCCTTCCCAGACAGTCACTACTGCCAAAAACTCTGCATGAGTGGGGACAGTCACTGCTCCCATCCCACGTGGTGTCCCCACACTCCAGGCAGGAGCTCCAAGCCCCAGGCACTCCCAGCACCCTTCAGCTCGAGGCAGAGCCACAGTCCCATGGTACCTCCAGCCCAGCACCAGCCCACAAACAGCTGTACAAGTCAGAAACACTACTACATGATCAACACTCCAGTATTCCCAAATGACAATATACACAACTCCTCAGCACCAGGAATCCATTTCTCCAGATACCAAGTGCTGCTTCACACCTGCTGCTGAGATCCGTGAGACCAGCAGCACCAAAGGATCCATTTGGTTACTCAGAACAAACAAATGATAGCTGGTTTATTTCAAGTGAGCTTTGGTTCCGTGTTAAAACAGCATGATTTCTCTTCTCCAGGGTTCAGAAAAGGAGTCTGACTTTGAGCTTAGACTATAGCAGCCTTGAGAGACCCAGAAAGAAGAACCATGTAAGTTAGTCTGCACTTGAAAAACACAAAAAAGAAAAGACACCCTGAAGAAGGTACCCCTGAACACATTCCCTCTTCCAAAAAATATTCCAGCAGACAGTGGCTGGTCCAAAGTAAGTCCAAAATAGAAGCAGTAGTACATGAAATTCTGCCGCTTGAGCTGAGACAGTAAACAATATGAACCATTTTCCCACATTAGTGCAGCAGTTGGTTGTTTTCTTTCTATATACAGTTTCATCCTCTCAGAGATGTTTGAACCTATTCAGAAAAAAAAGATAGAATTATATATAACATTATGAGGTTCTTCTCCCAAGAAGAAAAATAGCAAAGATCACACCCCTGTATCAGCTGAAATGCTTAGAAAGCAAAAGCTGCTTGCTTGAGCTGAACTTCTTCAACAAGCAAGACCAAGAAACCAACAGAACAATCAGCATGTTAAACCACTCCTATCTCCTTTTACCCTTTAGAAATATCAGTCAAATCCAATAAGGAACAATTCTTGATATGTCCATGGGGCTGGAGGGTTAAACAGGCTGCACAGACAAGGAGTAAGAGACAAACCTGGCCCAGAGAGGGTATTTACTCTTGTTAGAGCACTTGCCTCTGAAGTTACACTCTGCCAGTACCAGCTCTGTGAGTGGTTTGGTTTCTCCTTGCTGCTCCACTCCCCCTTCCACCTCGAAATCCACCTCGAAAGCTGCGGCCACGAAGGAACCGTCCAGACACTCCAAACGTCTCTGTATTGAGCTTCCTTTCCTCAGCCCACGTGGTGCGCCTGGAACTGAACAAGGCTGAGCTCAGCTTGAGCACAAAAACCAAAGAGCCACCAGCTCCCTTAGAGAGGAAGCCTCAAACCCCTGATTTGGTTGAGCTGCACTGCAACAAGCGGCAGCTGCAGTGCACATGCTCTAACCCGACCTCTGTGCAGCCCCAGAGCTGAGGGAATCCCTCATTGACACTCAAGGGATGTCCCCATTTCTCCAGGCACTTGGTGACATCAGTGGTGGCAGTGAAAGCTGAAGCTTTCCCTTCATATTGCCAACACTTCACCCAATGCATTTCCACAGCCAGAGCTGACCTCTCTGCCCCACCTGCAGGCTTAGCTCACCCCTGTCTGCCAGCTGCACTTTCAGTACAGCATGACCCTGATGCCTCCTCTCCCACAAGGCAGATAAGGAATTTGTTTAAAATCAAAGGGTTCAAAGTCACTACTAGGAAACAGAAATGGAAACTCCTCTATCATAGTTCAGGCAAGTATATCATATCAGCTAAAATGCTTTTTCTTTGATCCCACTGCATGAAGGTTCATTCATACCACTTGTGAGCCACGAAATGCCTGGCAATATTACCTGTCTAAAGCCTTTTTAAAAATTTTTAAATAATTAAACCATGTCACATAAATTATGTCTGAAACTTTATGCCTAAAATTCCATTTAAAAACCAAGCTTTTAGAAAACACTCACCTAGATTTCAGTTCTGAAGAAATGTTGTCAAAGAAAGACTTGGATTTATCATAGTAGCAGTTGGGCCCCAGCAGGTCCTCCTCTGCATTACCATCATTGTTTTGGGTTGCCACTCCAGGGTCCCCTTTTTCTTCCCCCGTCTCTGCTTTGTCATCTGAAGATAATGAAATGTATTACACTTCCTTGAGGCACACACTGCAGAGCCATCTGTTCTCTTGCTCCCTCAAACAAGATTTGAGATGTAATCATGCAGTTTCTCAGAACCAGTTTGTCTATGCAGTGTTTACTACTAGCTCAGCAATTCATATTTAATGAAGGCACAAACCTTTAAAGTTTAGCTTCTTCTTGAATTCTTTATCAAGTTCTTCTCTGTTGAATTGTGCATTTGCACTTTCAAAGTCAAAGTCACCTTCAAACTTTATTGTATTTTCCTTCACAGTAGTTGGTCTGTTTTGTCCTCTAGAACGGTTTCTGGTTCTCCTGTTTCCTGAAAGCAGGAGAGTTTAAACACTTGGTAACGCACAGGGAGGTTACAAGACTTGCTCAAGACCAGAGGAAACCAGGCATAGAACTCAGGAGTTTCTGGCTTCCAGTCCTGTGGTTAGGCCACACCTCTTTGAAAGCAACTTCTGATTTTGGCTGTAGAAGACACATTACAGCAACACTTTTAACTTTCTGAGCAGCATTCCTGGATGTCAGTCTCACCACCAAGACTGAGTGCACCCAACTTTCAGTGTGCAGAGAGGAAGTCAGAACAAGCACTACAGCAAGAAAAGCTGAGGAGGGTGGGGAAAATTATCTTTCCTGTCTACTCTTCACCTGCAAACACAGCACTGTAATTAGGGTAAAAACTGTAGTGATGGCAAAGAGGAGGTCTCAGAAAATCCAGCAAGACTCATCTACCCACAAAAGGAGCTTGTACTCTTGTCTAGTTCCTGGTTTCCAACTAGGATGTTACTCCTTCCTTTTTGGAAAAGCTATAACCCATTCTACACACTAGTTGATTTGAAAACCTGAGTCTGAAGTGTTCTTTCCTGTCTTTTCTCATTTTACTTTGGCAGAAACCTCTTTGAATTTCACTTTCATGTGACCCATGCTTATACTGCCACTTTGAAATAAGAATTCTGCTCTATGGAGGTGACTCTTCCACATTTCCTCTGTTATAAAAGCTCTGGAAAGTCTCAAACTAGCTGGCTCTCTTGGTAAAAATACTTGAGGTTTCAGAGAAATCCAGTTGCTGCTGCCAAGTCACAGCACTGATTTTTATGACATACCTTCAGCTTTCTAGAAAAGGTGCTAGAACTCTGTCCCTGGAATGCTCTGAACTTCTGCAACTCCAGAAGCTGTTTTGTTAGGGAAGCATCTCTGGATGCCCAAAGCTTTCTCAATCTTCTGTCAGTTAATCCTCCTCTGAAGTTAACACCACTTGCCTTCACAGGCTGTTGCGAGTGTTTAGCATCAGCTTAACCTACCCGATCTTCTCCTTTGAGGTCTTCTGTTTTCATCATTCACCTGTCCTTGGGTTTGCACAGGTGCTGCCTGCACTGTATCTACTGAACAAGAAGGATAAACTTTAAAGGAGCACAGAACAATGGCAGCAGCTCACGTTGCAGTGCACCTTGGAAGGCTGCTCCAGCCCGGTGCGTACGTACCACTGGCTTTGCTGTTGGCCTGCGGGACCTGCCGGGCGCTGCGCGGGATCCCCGGAGTCACCTTCACTGGGGGCAGCTTTTGGGAATTCATGCTGTCAACTGGGCCCGTCTGGACAGCCTGCTCCACCATGGGGCTTTTGCGGACTGGGTGAACAGAAGGAAAGCCAGCACCTGGAAAAAATCCCAATGACTGAGTGGCTCTTGGAAAATGAGCCAACACCATTCAAACCCTGCCCACTTCTAGGGAGAAACCGTTTGGTCAAGAATGACTCAAAGCCTCGAGTGTGCATCATTACAGGCTAAGTTTAAGTGGCACCAGGTAAGGCACCACTGCCATATAAGTCATGGCTCTCACATCCAGAGCCTCAGTTTCAGGAAATATACCAATTTATTTTTTAAATCGCATTAGACAAACATTAAACAACCAAGCCAAGTCAGTCTCTCAGTTTATACCAAAATCTAATTTCTAAGTTATGCAGGATTTTACATGATAACTTTAAATCTGAAGCAAAAATTCACCATTCTGAAACTATTCAAGAAAGTTTCCCCACTTTGTCAAAAAGGTTTTGCAGTAAAAGCTTATCACCTCAGCTATATCCCCTTTTGTAAGCCACTTTTAGAAATCCTTCAACTTCATTGCTTATTGTTAGAGCTTTCAGACAAAGAAAACCTGAAACCAGACCAGGATCTCAAAGTTACCCTTTTAAATTCCTTCTTGGTCAAGGCCAAAGTGTTACCAAGACTTCTGTTGCTCTTCCATCCAGGCTTATTTATTCACACTACAAAACATGTAAATACTTTTCATGGTTTGGTATACCTTACACCAATTATATTAAAAAGTGACAGTCTTCAGTACTCAGAAGAAACACTGCATTCTAGGTTTAATTAGAAGGTTTGGAGTACTACACGTTCATGTAGTTATGCATAAGAACCGCTTGGAAGCAAACTTTAACTGAATATATTAAGAGAGCAAGAAAAGTGAAAAGCTGAAGAGTTCACACAAACCAAGCCACTGACACTTCTGGGTCACCCAAGTCCACATGAGATATACCCAGTAGGTTACACCATGCAGGTTCCCAGTTAATGTACACCTGGAAAACTTGCAAGGAAGACAGACATATCCTAAGGATTATTGATTAGGACAAAGCTGATGTGCAAGTTCAACATGAGAATGTTTCAAAGTTTAGCCAGAGTACTGAAACTATGTACAGATGGACGGCCAAAAGCAGAGGGTAAGTAAAAAGCTTCATGCCAATGCAAGCATACATGCTTCAGCTAAAACCAGATGAAACTCATTATGTTTAGATGCAGGCTGCAGCTGGTCACCCTGCTCTGAGGATGGTTAGTCTGGTATCACAACTCAACCTTCTTTAAAGGTTTTATACATAGAAGCAAACATCCAGAACTGTGTTATCTCTGCTACTCAGGAACTGCTGTTAGTCATGCTTTACTAACTGAGTCTGGACAAGGTGCAATGCCCCATCATGCATGAAATCTACCCTGATGTTTCCTCAATTACAGAAAGTACTCCCAAGTTTTTGATCAGCCTAAGTCTCCAACCACAAGGCCACCCACAATTTAAGCAGTGCGCTTCTTTTTCCAGGAAAGGCTGACCAGTTCCTCACCCAAACCCTATGGTGACACATGTTCCTGGACAGGATGCAGCACATGAGCACCTCTAAGCTGCATCCTTCTCCTGATACTTACACAAGAGGATCCACTGTCCTGGACTTTTCCTTTCTCCTGTCTCTCTAATTGATACTTCTAGGACAGGAGGAATCACACTTCATGTAATGAAAGCCAAAAACAGCTGAGAACAAACTAGTTCTACTGGCATTACCCATATGAGCACTATCATTCTACGAGGGGTTAACAAGAACAGAGTGTTTGCAAGTGCCATGCAGTTCTTCCAAATATTTGGAGTCCTCAAACTGCTGTTACCCTTGGAAGAGAGCTGATGGGGCTCTGAAGACATGTCAGGCTCTGAAACAGGTTGTGGAGACGGAGAAGAACTAGGGCTGGAAGCAGCTGCTGATGCTGGAGGGCTTACCAATTTCTCTAAAGAGATAGAGGGAAGAAGAGAGAGCAGAGATACATGGATAAGATACAAGGTAGTGAAACATCTGATGGACTTGGAAAGAGATACAAGGTTGTCTAGAACAGCATTAGAGCAGCTTATTTACAGTCCTCTCTGAAAATACAAGTTTTTTACATGTGATGTGAGGTGTTAGGTTAGAAATGAATTGGCCTCAACTGCAAGGTATTCCCATTAATTTCAGAAAGAAACTTCAGCTCTTTAGTTTGTTTCTTTCATGTGCACATGCAAGTGAAACACAGGCTTCCTTGTAGTAAAATCGCTGCACAAAGTTGTGAGCTGCTTATTCACTGCTCCTTGCAGCCTGACACTTGGCAAGGAGTTTGGTATTAGTTACTGTTATTTGCTCTCAAAGCAGCTGCATACAAGGCCACACCTTTATTCTAGCAAGTAAAGTTTGTACTTACCTAAACCTAAGGAAGCTGCATACTGCTGGCTAAGCAAAGAGCTGGCAGCAAGCTGGCTGTAAGGTGGCATACCTCTAAACGGGCTGTAAGGCACATGTGGCTGAAAGGATGATGTAGAGGCAGAGCCCAGTGAAGACTGTAACAAGACAAAGTACATTTCCATTTACAGTGTCCAGAAGTTAACTTGCTTTGGCAGTGATACTTCATGTACAGCATTACTAAAGCTTAAGTTAATTCTGAGAAGGGTTAGTTTACCTCTTCATGATTTTCCTGCATTCTCAGCTAGCTCTGGCTTTTGTTGACTGAAGTCTTTAATGCTGCTGCTACTTTTAAATATTAAAACAAAATTCAGGATGCTTTAAATAATCTGAAGATTCCTGGAGACACTGACTTGCCTTCCTTTCTATAAGTTTTTACCAAAATGCAGTCCTTCAACACCAATGTTTTATCTCAGCTTTTTATCAACACTTCAGGCTAACTTACTTGGACAATGGCAGGATCTTGTGGCAGAGTATGCTGAGCTTTCGGAGGTTCACAGACAGTGATGTCTTTGATGTCACTTCCTCGAAAAATAATGTACTCATAGATTTCTTCTCTGGGAGGAGCCGGTCTGTCCGTGGGCCGGTCCTCGGTGCCGAAGGATCGCACTGGAGCACGGAAACGGTGACATTAGTGCAGTACTGCCACTGCAGCACGGGCAAATTCACATTAATGCAATTATAAACTACTCCCTCAACACTTGCCATTTGTAACAACAACAACAACGGCTACTTCCAGAACCCTCAATCTCCTCCTCACACACATCTGTTCCCTCAAATGCCAACTTTTTCAGCAGCCTGTATAAACAGTTTTGTTTACATCAAGCTGTGAAGGTAAAGACCATGGACCAGCTGGAGTGAAGAATCCTACTCCAAACCCAAGGATTTCCCCATAATGCTGTACTCTCCTTCCCTCCCCAGCAGCTGTCCCATGCAGGCATTCAGCCTCAGACAACTGCATCAGACCAAGGAGAGGCCCCTGAAGCAGCAGAGGAAAATCTTAAAAGGCTTTGGAGCTCAAATCGGCACCTTTGGTTTCATACATTTATTACACAGATAGAGTTAGTTTTATCAATGATAAAAACTTCCTATTAAAATTCCCTCTCTACTCTAATGTCATTGTTTCTATGATTAATGTGACTACAAAGCAAGCCATCAGTGATAAATCTAAGATCTCAGTGCTTAGGGAGGCTTTACTGAGTGCCAGCTACCAGAATACTTGAACAGACACTTAACCAGCAATATCACACAGAAAAAAACCCAAAAAACACCCCTTCAGCTGACCTGTGGCAGTTACTGTGTAGAAATATGAATTAATTTGAGCCATGAGGGAAGAAGAGGTCAGACTGGATTATTGGCACAGGAGAACAGATAGCACAGTTACATCAGATATTGACAGGTAAAAACTTGACATTTCAGCCACAAGTTACAGAAACTCCCAAGTGTGGCTGCTTTCTGTCTTTGAGAGGCACTCCCAGTTCAGGTGACTACCAGCACATACTGGCTTAATGCATATTTTCTGCCAGTGGAAGAACTCTGTATCAGAGTTCCCTCAATTGCTTCTAACATGTTATGATGGAAGTACTGAAACACCTCCACCAGTGCCACCCTTCCTGTCACTCAGATTATGGGGGCATCACATCCTCAAATTAAAAAAAAAAAAAAAAAAAAAAGCACCAAAAGTGGGTGCACAGTGCTGAGCATCCCTAGGACACCATGCTGCTTCTAACTTTTGAGGAGTGCTGGCAGTTGTAGCCAGGGAGGCTCAGGAGTCCTGTTCCAGGGTGAACAGCTGCATGCAGGTGGTTCACCTCACACCAGGCTGCTGCAAATGGTCTTCACCCCTGCTAACACACAGGTCAGCTCCCAAGGAGCAGGTGGATGCCAGAATGTCCCATCACTCTGCTCAGCACCTCAGCTTGCACCTAACAGCAAGGGGATCTTCACTGGTACAAGCACAAGCTGTCAGTCACTTCCCTTCAACGGCCATCTTCCACAAGTTCCTAGGGCAAATAACCTCTCCAACTTATTTTAGATCTCCAGCTGCTGTTTGATCATATTACAGCTGTAACCCAGTCAACCAGAAGCAGATTATAAACTGAAAGCAATGCTTGTAACCTTTTGGACATAACTGTACCACTGAACTCTCTGTTCAAAATGAGATTATTACAGACCAGAGCAAGATGTACTAAAGGTATCCAGGAGCTCCTGCAGGATCCCACAGCTTACTTGGAAAGCACCATGATGAGCCCATCAACTTCCACATGGACAAACACATGACCTGCAAAGCCCAAAGCTGCCCAGGCAATCTCTCAGTTGGCTGGTCCCAAGGTTTCTAACAAAGAAGGTGGAAAGCTGAGTCCTTGTTGTAGACAAAACAGGGCTGTAGGAGCTGAGCTTGCCTGTCCCTGCACCTGAGGCTTTTAACCGTTTCTGGCACAGCACAAAGTGCAGCTTGAAGTTCCTGTGGGGGTGGGAAGGGCCATCTCCCATGACGTTCCTGACTATTGCTTACAGATGAACAGGAAATCAATCCCACAACACTGCAGCTCCTGGTTTACAACACAGTTCCTACTCATGTAGGGCTGTTGAGCTTAAGGGACAGGAAGCACAGCAAGAGTGGGTGACTGGAAAGCAGAGCTTATGTGAATATTTCTTGTTCAAAAACTCCAATTCCTCCAGACTTCTATTTAAGGGGGAATAAGTTCCTGGCCTTCCCTACTGACAGGACAGCACTGGGTTTAAGCTTCCTTTGTCTGCAATTTCAGTTTAGCTTCTAACAAAAGAGAGAAATTTCTTGTAGTGATTAAGTCTAAAGAATGTCCAGCATTTAAGATTATGTGCATGTACTGAGGTTTAACAAATATAAAACAATTGAAGTCAGCCTGGCTTCAAGTGAGAGGCTGAACCAAATTTCTTCCTGAGGTCCCTTTTAACTTAAATTTTTCTTTATGAATGATAGAACTAAAGAGAATGGCACCTGCATATGAAGTATTTAAAGAGTCGCATCCAGAGTCTAACAGCAATTTACCTGCAGTCTGGAGAACTTCAACAGCATATCAGCAATTCATGGCCTTTCTAATGGCTCAGAGATCAAGTGTTTTAAACCACTGACACCACACACAGGGTTAAACACTGCTTGTGACTAACTTCAACATTGTTGCTACATTTGCAATTCTGACATTAATTTTGCTTTGCTATAAAGTCTCTAAATGATAAAACCCCTGGGAGCTACAATGAAAAGCAGGGTGTGTGATGTAAAGTTTGTAGAGCAGCTCTTCAGGTGGGGAAAAATATATTCTCCACCTATTGCAAAACTACTTAGGCATTCCAGTTCATCAAAACTGAACACTAAAAGACAATAAATAAAAGAACTGCCAGAAATCTTACCCAGAGCATGTACTTACATCATAAAGCACTTTAATTACACACGCCTTTGAAACACACCACTTCAGCTCTGAGGTAGCAAGTGCTATGTGTAAGGCAGAGCTATGTGAGGAACCATTTCTACTTGCTGCTGGGTCAAGGTGAAGACCTTCCTGGACCTCCAGGAAAGGAACTGCATCCTTCCAGCAACCTTTCAAGTACTTTAAGCCAAGCACTAACACAAACAGTCCCATTTGTGCTTTTAAATAAATGGTTATGTTCCTACAGAAAAAGTGAATTTGAGAAAATTCATGTTTTAAGCTTCAGAAAACACTCTAATGGGTGTCAAATAATGTCCACCATCATATAAACATCATAACACCGGGTAAACACTGGGGCACAGGCTGCCTTGAGGGTAGTTGTGAATCTGGCAAGTCAGTGTCTCCTGCCAGCAAACAACCTTTCAAAACAAAAGGTGTTTGTTTTGTGGACAACCCCGGTGGCTGGCTGCGGGCAATGAAGAACCGCCCAGAAGAAGGGAGGACAAAACTCAGGGAAAGAAAACGTCGATGCACATTAGCTGAAGTAGCCAAGCTGGACTTGAAAAGCAGTACAGGAATAAGTTCATGTTTGAGGGACTAAACAAGACAGGACAGGTTTTATTGAGATGAAATACTGGAGTTCCCAGCACAGGTGACAACTGAACCCAAATGACACTGTTTCAAAGATAATGATCAGTATTTCTACGGGGAAACAAAACGCAAAGGCTCGCTGAGGAGGCAGCAAGGTCGGCGAGGCAGACCCACGTGCGGGGGCCCCGCAGCGCTCCGTGCAGCGGCTCCCACCCTGCTCACCTGAGCAGAGTCCGGTTATCGATCACGGAAGGAACAAAGACACAACAGCAACTGTTTTCCTCAGCGCCGGCCTGGGGCCCTGCTCGAACCGAACACCGACACACAGCCCAACCAGGCAGACCGAACCACGCACGGCGATGCCGAGCGTTCCCCCCCCCGTGTCTGACAATGGCCAGGCGAGCCAGCGCTGCTCCCCGGGAACTCCCCGGGAGAGCCGAGGGCTGCTCAGCATCCCGGGCCCTGCCCGGCCCTCCGGCGCGGCCCCTGTCAGTGCTGACTCACGGAGAGCAGCAGCGCTCCGGACCGGGGGCTCCAGCCCCGCCGCAGCCCCGCGGGGCGGGCGGGCCCCGGGCGCGCTCATTGTTCGCGGCACGGCGGCCCCCGCCGCGTCCCCTCAGCCAGCGCCGGCCTAGGCCCGCCCGCGCCCCCCACAGGGCCCCGCCTCACCCTTGGCCAGCGCCACGGTGGAGTTCTCGGTGTCGATGGTGTAGAGGATGCCCTCATAGCGGATCTGCGCCTTAGAGATCAGGCTGATCTTGCTGCCGATGTAGGGGGTCCCCGAGCTCATGGCGGCGGCGGAGCCGGGGGAGGGGAGGGGGTCCCAGAGCCGCGCGGAGCCGCCGCGCCGCCCACGCGCACTGCGGAGCCGGGACCCCGCCGCGCGCGCCTTATATAGGGCGGAGGGAGACGGGCCGGGGGGAGGCGGTGGGGGAGTGATGCGATGATCGCGCGTGCGCCGCGCGCTATTGACCAGACGGGAGAGACGGGGTCAGACGGGGAGGGGCGGAGGGGAAACACCCGGGCCCCGCGTCACGTGACCAGCGCGGGCGAGGGTGCCACGTGCGCCGTGGGGCGGGGCGGAGCCCGGCGGGGCGGGCCGGGAGCGCGCGCACTCGGCTTCCCGCGCTGCCGCGGCTGAGGGGAGCGCGCGGGGGGGGGGCGCTGAGGGCGGCTCTGTGACAGCGAGCCCGTGCCGTGCTCCTTGTGTGGCACCGCCTGTGTGTCACTGCCCCTCACTCGTGTGCCATCGCCCCTCGCTGCTGTCGCTGAGCTGCTGTCACGCAGCGCGGGGAGAAGGCGATCAGGAACAGCCATGGCTGCCTCTGCCCAAGCCCCTTCTCCCTCCTGTGCCGCGGGTGCCGGGCCGGCCCTGCCCTGTGCGGGTGGCCCCGCGCCTTTGTTCTGCTGGCCCGGCTCGGGTCAGGCGGCGCGGTCACCCCGCGGCAGGCCGCAGCTGGAGCGGGGAGCGCTCCGTGCGGCGTCTCCCGGGAGCTCCCCGGCCATCTGCGGGTCAGTGAGACACGACCGCAGCATCTGGCAGACACGGCCGCGGGAGCTGGAATCACTCACCGGCGGGAGGGTGCCGGGGATCAGGCAGGGCAGTCGCATTTCGGGCAGCGGGTCAGAGTGCACCGATCTCGCTAATTTGTGTGACTCGAACGCGGTTCAAACGCGGCAGTCGGGGACAATACAGCGGGAGCCATTGTGTGAATGCAGGGAGGCTCGCTGGAGCCCATGCCTTGGTTACACGTCCGTGGGCGATACAACACGCCACGGGAGAAAGCAGCGCGCAGGTTTATCGTCCTTGCACACCGTGCCTCGGAGAGCTGTTCTCCCAGTGCCCCGAGCTGTCCGCCCTGTGACCTTACCTATTTTATGGTGCTACTCATGCTGTTTATACAGCCTGGAGAGCACATCTCTCCTGCCTGAGCAGGGCAGATGCTTCCTTTCCACCAGTACACGCACATGTGTGCAGTCTTTTCCTTGCTAAATTGTTATTGCATAGAGTTCCTTAAAAAAAAGTTAAAAAAAATTACATACTAATTGGAAAAGCTGTCACTTTAAATAAGAAATTTAACCCTCACCTTTTTAGATTTTTAGCTCAGCCTTAAGTATAACTTACAGAAGGAAAGCAGAGATTCCTTTTTACTGCAGTAAACAGTGCCCTTTAGTGGGCAAATTGCTGGTTAGAAACTTCCCTGATGAAAAAACTAGTTCCTCTGTATGAGGAGTGTCTAGTTTAGGAGTGTGGAAAAGATCAAATGGAGAAATAATAGGGAAAGAAACAACAGGAAAAAATAGAAAAAATGTGTCTCGGTGGCTCGGTTTGGGGCAGGCACCAAAAATTATTTATAATGAAAAAATTATGTCAATAGTGTAGCCAAAGGTAGAGAAACAGAACACCCTCTTTTGGTTTACATCTTCTAATTCCATAGTATGTTTTAAATTGATGTTTCTTATTTCCACTCTTAAAATATTCTTCAGAAATAATAAATAGGGCTCCAGGTTTTGCAGTTCAATTCATTTTTTTCTTTACGCAAACCAAAATGTCACTGGTTCATAAGCACCTGTAAGTTCCAGTACTTTGTTACATATTCAACACAACGTATTATTATGATTTCTTTTATTCCATTAATTTTTTTTTGGTTTTTTTTTTTTTTTAATACCCGGAAAGTCAGACAGTCACATGTACCAATGTACAGTGATGTGGATCCTGCAGGAAGAATAATTAAAGCAGTGTGGAAAAAAAAAAACTACACCAAGATGGCAAGACCTACACACTGGTTAGGAGAGATATGCAAACATACAGAATTTTAGTTATAATCACCATGGCCATAAATCAGCCTGCTTCTGCAAGATACTCTTATTGTAATGAATTTCCTCAATATCTTGTGTTTGTCAACAGTCAGAGATAACAAGCGATCAGCAAGAAGAAATATGACACCTGACATTTTAAGTGGCCTGTTAGTATTATTTATTCTGCTCAAAAAATACAGTTCCTCATCCACTAAGTGTTGAAAGGGGGAAGCAAAGAGCATCTTTCACTGTGTAAATTCATGACAAGTGTGCTATCCCGGGCATCCCTCACATGAGGAGGGAACATTTGGCTCTGTATGAAGATGCTGAGTGCAGTTCATCATGGCTTTAGGAAGAAATTTGGCAGAGAGCCGCTTTGTGATCACAGCAGACACGGGATTCACACAACAGCCTTTTGGACTACAGGTACCTGTGTTCTTTGGAGAGGGGAGGTAGGGTACAGTCACACCATGTATAGCTAATTTATTTACAGGAAAACCTGTGTTGCCAGAGCTCAGGAGAGTCCTGTGGCAGCTGGAAGGCAACTAGAGGCATTTGGGAGGGTAACCACCCGTGTGTGCAAGCACATTTCATAGCAGGTGAAAGAGAAACCTGTCACTGCAGTGATGAGAATTTGTGAGGTGTGTGGCCACATCATCCATGGAAACTGAGCTGAGCTGACTCAGGTCAGTTCTGGCAGAGTTAAGGACAGAGCAGCAGTTGGCAGGACACCTGTGACAAACTCTAGCTGCTGGAGGAAGGCACTGGCTGCTGAAGCATCACCTCTTGCACTTGGGGACAATGGGATGTGTGGCAAAAAGAAACAGGAAAGAAAAGAAACAGGCATGGAAAATGGAGGAACTGAAAATGGGACAGAGATCTGAATTTGGGTGTGGCAAATGAAACAAATGATAAAAAGGAAGAGAGAAATGCTCGAGCCCTGGAGGAAAAGGTGTTAGAGCAGTTAGTTTCAAAAGAAGATTTTGGTAGCTGTAGGGAAGGAGGGGAAGGTCACCAAGAACAGGACACAGTTCTGTGAAGGTTTGGGAAATGGGAAGTAGAAAAGAGACCAGGAATGAAGGAGGGACTGGAACAGGATGGAGAAACAGAAAAGATGCAGGAAAGATGAGAAGGAAAAAAACAATCCATCCTTGTGAGGGTTTTATTCTACACAAAGCTGATGAAGTAGAATAAAGAAAAAGACATGTAAATTCAACACAAGGAAACTAAAATGATGGGAAGAGTGAGGGAATAAGGATAACAAAAATTTGAAATATTAATAAGTAGAAAAATTGACAAATTGGTAACCTGTATTTAGATAATGTGGGCTTTGTAAAGTTAGTTTCTCAAATTCTCACAGTCTAAGAAAAAGAGACACGATATATGGAGGAAACAGAGTTCCATTAGATTAGTTTGTCTTACATCTCAGGAAAAAAAGATCCATCGAAACAATAAGCATTGTTTTCTTTTTATTTCAGAGATAAATACGGAGGCTGTAATACCTTTAATGTTCTTCTGCCTTCTCTCCTCTTCTTCTCAATCTCTTTTTCTCAGTTTTGAGTCCGTGCCTCAGGGACTTTAATTTTGACATCTTTCATTCCACCCCCATGTATCAAATTTAACTTCTGGTTTTGAATTAAATGTTTTATAAAATGTCATACTTTTAGGCTTATGGGGGTTTGGCTCTCTTAATTAGTACCTTCACTGTGTATTCAGTGGCACTGGCATAAATCTGCATTTTTCCATTGCATTTCTCAGCAATCCAAGGGCATTGCACAGTCAAGACAAAATGTATTTTACCAGTGAGAAGGAGATGGCAGAGAGATTAAACTTCTTATCCAGACCCACAGAGTTTATGAGCATGAAAGTGAAAACACACTTTGGGCACTGTTTGTTTGAATGCTCCAACAAACAGCAGAGGAAGAAATGCTCACCTGAGTTTGGCTGAAAACAAATGCATTTTGTGCAGACACAGTGTTTATAATGTATAGTGGCAGTATCTGAGATACTGAATTACCTAGAAAGATTAAAAAAAAAATTTTTTATATTACTATTTGTGTTACTAGAATTAACAGGCTCTTAATCTACACTTCAACCAGCTTTATTGTAAATACACTCACGTTAGAATGGTACACTTTTATTTTCTAGTGCCATGAATGCATTCAATGCCATTTTACATACTCTGGTCAGTTATTCTTTTCCCTGACAAACTGACCACTTTCTAAAAGGTAATGCAGTTCCTTGCTATAATGCAAAATGATAATTTCTTTTTGTACTTGAGAAAATCCAGCAATAAAATGACAAAACCATGCTGGAGAATTTTTCTGTTTGTGTAGCACTTCCATGTGGAAGATTCAAATTACCAATCTGACTTCTAAACTCTTCATTTTTTAAAGATATATCAATATATAACTTAAATGGGTGGGATATGCCAACAGTGCTGTTCTGACCTGCCCAGTCTTTGCTGTTTATCTACTTAAATTTGTGTTTGATTGCCTGAATCTATCAAGGTTACGAGTTACTTTTGATGCTACAGAGTAAGGGAGGGAAATAAATTTACTTGTTTTTGTAGAACTAAATCTTAGACACGTGTAACATCTTTTATTAGAATGAACATAAACTGCTGTTCCAGACTTTCCACACGCACACACCACTCCAGCACTTTCTAGAAATGAGACTAAAACCCACACTCAGCACTGGACATAAAACTGAGAACTCAGCCCAAAATTCTTTGTCACTGAAGTTTTGGGGAATGGAGCAGTTAAGGAAGTGCAAGTACCTTTTATACCAAGGCTTTCTGGATCATGACTGGCAAGATGAAGTTATCCTGGCTAAGTAGGTGGTGATTTAGTCACAGATGTGGAAGCTGGATAGAATTTTAAGAGCTCCTTTCATGAAGACAGGATAGTGTATGTGATACAAAAAAGGTTGACAAAGTTGAATTTTGCAGTTTGGACAAAAGTTGAAGGATAAAGACTTTTAAGTCAGCCACATTCTAAAAAAGGCTTTCATGCTTCTATCTCCCATTGAAAAGAGTAAGAGGATTCAAACCTAAGTTTAGAAATAATTAGGGCTTAAAGAGGTCTTGGAGAGTGGGGAGCACTGAACAGTGCCTAAGATACTAAGCTCCATTAGGAGAAATTTCTTTTTTTTTTTTTTTGCTGCTTTTCTTTGGAATGTGTTGCACTGAAGTGAATGGCAAACCTCTGTGTATCTTCACAGACACACTGATGTGAGGGCATGGGATAAAAGTGGGATTTCATAAAGTTCTTCCAGGCATGATGTGAGCAAAAGGTGGATTGAAGACACACTGCAATGAAAGAAAAAAAAAGGAAGTAATAAATGGAGAAAGGAAGCAAAAAATTGGTTTATAGGGATGAAGTGCTGCAGAGGATTAGTCTGCAGGGAAGATTTTGTAGAGGTTCACATTTATGTATTAATTGGGAGAATAAGAATCTGTGTATTGAGCTTCATGCCCAACTTTCTGAGAGGTTCAAGAGCTGCAGTGATAACCAATGTTCTAAATCCACTTCTGGGCTGAGGAGAGCCCAAGTTACAACCAGACTGTCACAACTGACCCACTTGGTACACCTGACAGTATCTCAGAGCAGAGACCAAGGAGCAGATGGGAGTGCAGCCTGATATATCACTCTGAACAAAACCAAATGTTTTTGAGAGTACAAAACATGTTGCAGACCAGAAAATGTCACCATTCCCTGGACAGAAATCTACCTTCACCAGCTGGGTTTGGCTAGAATTCCAGAATTGTTTTTTTAAGGGCTCCTCCTTCCCTCTCTGGACTTTTGTCTCTCTCCAAATTACTGAACACATTCCAGCTATCAGTACTGAGCACTGTTTCCTTGGCACTGAGGCTTCAGTGGAGTTGAACCAAGACCCAGCTGCACAGCTCTTGCTGTGCAAATCAAACCATAGGGAAATAATGCACATCACTGGGCTGAGAATGTAGAATTCCTTATGTTTTAGTTCAGAGACCTCATTTGAATTCATTCTTTCCAGTGGATTCTTATTCAGCCAAAGAATCTCCCTCTCCTTACCTGTTTTACAAATGGATTGTAGATTTGGCTCCTTTCTGTTCAGTGAGGTAAGGGATCATTTTACCAGCATTGGCAGTGTGCTGCTCTTTCCCTGCACAACATCTGCTGCAGTTTTCAATCTTGAATTGTTCCTGGACTTGTTTTAAAAGGCATGTTTCAGAAATCTCTTTGAGGATATGAATTATTAGTCATTGTTTTATCTTCTAGGGTGTTCTTCATTTGTCTTTGTTATTTTCCTTTTTCAGACAAGACTAAAGAGGCTTTGGAGTTTAAAGTTTATAGGTTTTAATTCAGGTTTAGGCTAAAGATACCAAGAATGGTAAAGCAATTCATAGCAATAGGATTTTATTGCAGTTTCAGAAAGTAATTTATTTTTGTATGACAATAATGTGGGATTTAATCTCCTTCTAATTCATGTTTCTCCTTATCATTGTAGCATTTGTGTACACACTTTTCACACACATGTGACAATTCTGACATTTACTCATACCTCATTTCTCCATCACTTCATGTCAAGGTGTTTGATATTTAGTGCCCTTTTAAACCACATTTTTTTTTGTAAAGTAACTAAAAACGAGATTGGTTTTTCAATTTTCTCACCTAATTCTGATTAATGTGTTTAATTTTTTTCCCAGAACACCTCACATCTTCATCTTGGACTGTATTTTACTCAGCATCATCCTCAACATTTACTCTGCCTATGACATCACCTATGCCAAACTTCCAAAGGCTGTTTGGGACATACAGTTGCTGGTAGGACATTTTGAAGATGAAAAGATTTGTGCAAGTTTAACTTGGAGCATGGACTGGTGGCAGCAATTTTGTTATGTGGTTTTGGAGGAGTACTGCAAGGTACCCCACACAAACAAAGGTAGGTTACAGTTAGGCCCTCCATCTGGGTGTGTAATTTCCTTTGGGCTGGAAGTTTTCCTCATCTTGTCTTTTAAAAGATAAAATCTTTGTCTGACTTGCTTCAAAACATGCACTAGTTTCTTCAGGCAACTATGGGAACACGGCCCATATTTAACTGAGTTATTTGATTTGTTTGCAGTTTCCAAAATGGGCAAAAGCTTATGAAAGGAATAGGGGCAATTCCAGAATTCTCTCTGATAGTGAGAATGTATTTTAGGTAGTGTAAGAAAGTAACCTATAGACTGGAATCATATCCCTAACTGTTTAGACTGCTGGAGAATCCAGAAAAAAAAATAAACTCATCTAATAGCCTTTCTAGCTGTGTTTTCATTAAGTCTGAGACAGCTCAATAAGGAAGCTATGGCATGATTTATTTTAATCAGTTATTACAGAGGAGTCATTACAAAACAAAACAAAACAAAAAGTCGGCAAAATCTTCCCTACATACTTTTTGCATTCCAAATCCACAAAAAGTTTAGATAAAATCTCATTTCATTACAACCAAAACAAACCTCCTGTACTAGACTGCTTTCATTTTTTTCTGTAAGTGATGATGTTTCCACACCTCTTCTGCCCACACTGGCTTTCCAGTTCAGTGTCTTTTGTGTTTGCTTTCTTTAGAATCTCACTAAGGTTGGTCGGGAACTCTATTGTCTCCTAAGGCTTGGTAAGAGCATTTGGCAGACTGTGAACTAGAGATGGAGTAGAGAAAACGATTTAGCCATTTTTGTTATCTGAAGATGACTTTCAGAACTGCTTGCACACGTGATTATCCTTCCAGTTCAAATGCAAAAGAATCTGGATTTTGCCCCATGTACAGATCATATGCTGAAAGCTTTACAAACTTCACAGCCCCTTGGTTTCATTTGATATTATTGTAGAGCTAAAAAGCGTATTCAGGCACACACAGAATCTAATGAATATCTTAAAAGAGAGGAACCATGGGGCTACTGAATGATTTGGATAAAGAGTGTGTCCAGCTCTGCTCCTGTAACTTACAGTCTCTAGGCATTGTGATATGAAATTCCACAGGACAAATGTTTTCATCTACAACAACTGCTGTTTCACAGCTGATGTGGCATTGGCTGCTCTTAGCACTGACCAAGAACAAACAGAATGAAGATTCATCTTTGGTTCCTTCACTTCTTTTTATTTATGTATTTTTGAAGGCCAGTGAGTGGAGGCAAGCATATAAAGAAGGAGGATAACACTGATTTCCATAACTGGTAAATTGTTAAATGTGTCCAGCTCTGAATGAAGAGAGGGCAGGAATCCATTACTGGAATATATCATATACCATTAGGTTGTCTCAGGGCATATTGTTGATAAAACATCCCTAGCAGGATCCCACTTTGCTCACAAAGACTCACACAAAAATTGAAGCAAAACCTGCCAAAGTCACCTCTCTCTAGAAAGAAATATTTCAAACATATTCTAACAAATCCTGACTGCAAATTGTGCAAATTAGATTTCCAGTAATGAGACCCATCAGTAGGCACATTTTCTTGACATATTCTGTCTTGGAAATAGAGATTCAATTTTCCAAAAATCCTTTAATTTGCTTAGGGAGGAAGCATTTTCATTTTGCCTAGTCAGTTCTAATGACTGGCTAAAGTCAAAATAAGTGAAATTACTGAAGTTGGTTGTAGTGACCAGAAGGACCTCTCATCTTCTAATAATATTTTTCTTTTCCCCATGAATCATGCAGGCTTGCTCAATAAATTTTTCAGAACAGATAAAGCAAGTATCTTAGTTGACATCCCTGCTGCTTGTCTCTTCCACAGACAGAATTCTGGACATTTGCTAGTAATCTCCTTCAGAAGATTTGCTTTGGAAATCTCTGCTAGTCTGCTGGGGCGTGTGGTTAGAAACTTGCATTTTCTCCTGTGAGTGAAGTTCTGTAGGAATTCCCTTACAGATGAGTCTGGGTATTGATACTTCCTATCTTGGCAGCAACAAGCATGAGGAGCCAGATGAGAATTTTCCTGGGAAGGAAAAAGTTTTCTAACAGCTCTTTAATGCTGTAAAGCCTTGAAGGTTTTAAACAATAATCCTTTATCCCACAGTATATTCTCCAGGCGTTTTCTTCTGGGCACCGGATGTTGACTTGTGTGGACTTTGGAATGCCTCAGGAGAGCCACACATAAATAATTCCTGTGGGAATTGCAGGTAGCATGTTCCAGTCCCAGGAATACCTAGGAGATTGCCAAGGCAGTTGTGTGCTCAGCTAACATTTTAGTTTGAAAACCAAGCTCATAAGCAGTGTCCCTCTAACAGATATTTTCTATGTCTTTCCTAATTAATAACTAGGTATTGTTAAATACCTTGGTTTAAAAAAAATAATATCCCTTAAGTTGTCACATAATATATTTATTCAATCAAATATATTTTATAAGTGTTGTTTGGGGTTTTTTTCTGCTCTGCTTCTGAAGTTCCAGTAATTGCTGTGCAGATACAAACACTTATTTAAGTGGGTGCTTTTGCCATTTCTCTTCCCTGGCAGCATCATGTGAGGTTTCTGTCCAGAACACTGAATTGCAGTACAGGGCTGATGCTTCTGTGGCTGGCAGAAACATGGCAGTCCCCATGAGGACAGACACTGTCCTTCAGTGGAAATACGAGTGTAGGTAGCTATGGTTATCATAAAATAAAAAGGGACTCTACTCTTGCTCTCCAAATCTACTGTTCATCTCTTTTTATTTTACAGTGCAAGGGTTAAGACATTTTCCTGCAGCATACCATACTTAATTATGAATATTAATCCCTATTAGGAGCATTAGACTTCTTCAGAGATTCACCTAAGGACAGCTGAAGTACATAGGATGAGTTGAAGGCCAAGACTTTGACAGTATTTTGAGATTTCAGGGAGAAGACAATCAAGAGTGTAGACTACACAGGGCACTAAATTTGCTTTATTTACTTGCTTGTGCATGTCTGGAATAAAACTGCCCCTGAACTAAAAAAAACCCCAAACTTAAACCAGGAATATTTTTCCTATAGATTGTCATACATTTGTATTCTGGATGCAAATGAAGTCTTGCTGCTTTTGCTGATCACTTGCTAGTGGAGATTGACACTTGCAGAAGAACTTCTGCACAGAACTGCATCATCTTCAACCAGGACTTCATTCCTTTGCTCCTAACACTCTCTACTTACCAAATCATCCATTGAACTCCTGTGCTCCTCCAAAAGGAAAAAAATGGGAAATGGGGTACGAAGCAGAAAGGTAAGAAGAGATACTGGCTACAAGATTAATGCAGCATTATGAACCAACCCAAAATTCGGAGTTTTGCTGAACACTTTCCAGTGGACACTGACACAAGTGTGAAGTGTGTCATCTTGTTTGACTGAATTTTTGAAATCAAGGTATTGCTGGTTAAATCCCAACTTTCAGTATTTCAAATGATCCTGGGTGAGGAGCAGAGAGAGAGGAAGGAAAGAAGAGCAAGAAATCACCCATCAAAATAGTAAGTTTTTCATCTATTTATTGATGGGCCTCTAGTCTTCTGATGGGTCAATTAAGACTAAAACCATCCACAGGCTTCTCTGTTCTGTCCCTTGTCACCCCAATCCATACCTCTGCCAGATATTTCTGTAATGAGTTCTAGACTAACTTCATTTTTAGAAAACAAACAGAAGAAGGATGGCATTACCTTAACCTGAGACAGTCTGTGTCATGATCTACATTGTAGATCTAGGGAGGGAAATAAGTATTTTAAATAATAACATAATAATATAATGCAATTATATAGTAATAAAACAATATACTAATATAGTAATATAATTATATTGTATTATATTATATTATATTATATTATGTAATGTAATATAATATAATGAAAGGAGCTTAAAGGAACTGACAATTCTTCATTTTTCCTGGATATCTCCCGCTGGCTTCTGCTCTTTGACACACAGAGAACTCATATGTGCCTGTAATGTTCAAGATCTTTTGCTGTAACTGATGGGTGTTGATGGGTGAAGTCCATAGCATTCACTGGATATTGAGTCTGGCTATTTTTACACCAACATTCATAATTACCTGTACTCCATTACTAGAATTCTTGTGCAAGTTGCTTTTTTTTTTGTATCATTTAAAATGGAGTAGTGCAGCACACAGGAGCTGGAATCCCTGTCTTGAAGAATTCAGTCTAGAAACTTACTTCCAATGTCAAACAAGAGACAGAGTGTATGAAAAGATAAATTATTCAGTAATGAATCCTACATACTTATAATGCACAAGTTGTAATGAATCTCAGTTGCTCTTGTAATTTTGTAAAGTTGTTTACCTAATATGGTAGATGTGCCATATGGTACACTAAAGAGAGTGTTAGAATGAGGACGTGAAGATTTCGAGGTTTTTATTTCTAGTTTTGTAGGCATCTGTAAACTACATTCAAGCTGTCCTAGAATGTGAGGAGAGGAAGAACGCTGCTCTGCCCCTTCATGCTGACTGCTGCTTCCACCTGATAACATCCTCCAGCTCTTCCCTTGTTCCTCAGGCACTGTGGCCCAGCATGGGCTGTTCCCTGGCTAGATGCCATCAAAGAAAGTCTTCCAGCCACTCTGCACCTTTAGGCTGGCTTAGCTTAAGTCAAGCCTTTTCACCCTTAATAAATCACTTGAGCAGCTGAATAACTCTTCTGCTGGGTAGGGAATGTGACCAGGCTTCTATTCCAGAGAGTTCTTTGGTATGTTGCTTATAGAATTTCACCATAGCTAAAACTAGCAACGTGCTTGACTGTGGCAGAGCAAAAAGGTTGGGACTGCCCTGCTCAAAGCAGCATTTCTGTCTTGTAAGAAACTGGCAACATGACCTACAGTGACATCTGTAAAATCACAGCTACTTCGCAGCACTGTAATTTGTCAAAAATTGATAAAATGGGAGTTAAAATTCATACAGATGAAAAGGGCAGCTTCTTGCTCACCCTTGAGTTTCAAGTGATGACTAAGAAAAGCATTTGAGTATAAGAAGAAAATAATAATATAAAACTCAGAGGATGTAGGCAGTCTCTCAGGGTGATGCCACAGGGATAAGTGAGTGGAGCCTTGGGAAAGGCTTAACATTGTAAATTTTAGTTATCAGCCAAAGTTTACTGCAGGTGAGAAGAGGACATAGAAACTAGATGAGTAATATCCCTCACTGTGAGCTGAATTTCTAGGATTTTTTTATTTAAAGGTACTTGCACTATTATTTGGGGCCTGTATGTTAAGAGCAAATACATATGAGTTTTTATGTGAATTTTTGGCAAACAGCTTCTCCCTAGCGAGTATGTTTGCATTTCCATTGTTCATGGGGTGGACTGTCAAGCAGATCAATTTAATTCATGTTAGAGTATTACAAGTACCACAAACACGCAATGGCGGAAGTGTTGGCACCCACATCTGGGCAACCCTATGGAGAGAAAACTTGGACATATTTGAAGTGATCCCCTTTTCACAGACAACACATGGCTCTTGTTCTTCCAGGTCTCATCCAGGCAGCAGCTTTCAGGCCAGTCAGCTCCTCAGAATCATCAACCAGCAGGTGCTGAGCCCATCCCACTACAACAGAGTTCCAGCTCTAATGCCGCCCATTCCCAAAACATAAGAGCAAAGCTTATTTTAAAATCCTGATATAAGAGGTGCTATTTTAAGCTTGCTGCCCCTCAAAACTTGAAAGTTAGGTTAAATCAGGCATTGGAATAAGTTGCTTGGGGAGGTGTTTAAGTGGCATCTGGATGTGGCGCTGGGTGATGTGATTTAGTGGTTTAGGGGTTACAGTGGTGGTGCAGTTGGACTTGATCTTAAAGGTCTCTTCCAACATTTACGATTCTATTCTGTGAAAGATAAATCGTACCATCTGATAATATTGTTTCAATTGCACTGGTAATACTGTTCCAGTAATTCAGTTTTCCGGGGAAACAGCGCCTGGCAGAAGAGCGCGTTTATTGAAAGGCGGGTTGTATTTTTACGTTATTTACTTCCTTTATGATGGTTGCACAACAAGGTCAAAGTGCAGCCGCCTCCTGTAAGCGATCATGTCCACCTGCAGCCAGCGGCGGCCGAGCCCCGCGGGCCGGGCCGGGGGCTGCGCTCCCCGCCGAGCGCCGCTGCGGAGCGCGGCTCTCCCCCAAGGGTTAAGCGGCGGCGGGGGTGTAACGCGGGCTGACACACGGGCGGGGATCGCCCCGCCGTGCCGGCTCGCAGCTGCGACTGGACCGTTCAAAATTGCCGTCTCCCTCTCTTTTCCCCTCCGCCTCCCCTCTCTCTCTCTCTGTCTCCTCTTCCTTTTGCCTTCCCTGCGCTGGGCTCGCAGCCGGGCGCGCTTTCCCGGAGCTGGCCCCGGCCGTGCTGAGTCAGACCGCGCCCGGCTCCCGCCCCCGCGGCCCGGCCGCACCGAGGGGCTGCAGCCCCCGGCTCGCCCCTACAGCGGTGGCAGGAGGGAGGCAGGCGCGGGGGCTCCTCCTCACCCGCTGCCCCCGCCCGGGGCTGGGCGTGTGCCCCGCCCGCCCCGCCGGTGGATCAGTTACACGCAGCTGGCACAGGTGCGGGGCGCCCTTCAGACTCGCGCCGGCGGGGGAGACCCGGACGCAGGGAGCAGCAGGGAAAACATGCAGCCATTTTGGGCCGAGGCAGACAAAGAGCCGCCGGCGGCCGCGGCCGCTCCCGCCGCCCCGCGCGGCTCCCGAACCCCCCGCACTCGCGGCGCGGCCGCACCGAAGGGCCGCAGCCCCCGCCCGCCCGCGGCCGCCGGGGGGCCGCCGCCGCCGCCCGACTCCCAACTAAGCGATCGCAGCCATTTGCACGGCCTTTTATAGCGCGGGCGCCGGCCAATCAGCGGCGGGCGGAATCCCTGCCCGGCCGGTGATGTGCGGGCCGGGCGCTCGCGCGTGCGCTGTTGGGCGGGGGGGCCGAGTGTGAGCGGGGCGGGGGGAGGAGGGAGCCGTGAGAGGGGAGGGGGGGGAGGAGGGAGCCGCTCACAGGAACCCTCCGAAAAAAAGATGGCGGCGGGCTCGGATCTGCTGGATGAGGTTTTCCTGAACACGGAGGTGGATGAGAAGGTGGTGAGCGACCTGGTGGGCTCCCTGGAGTCCCAGCTGGCGGCCTCCGGCCACCACCACCAGCACCACAAGGCGCAGGAGCCCCTGAGGGCCGCTGGGGGGCTGCTGGGGAACCATGTTGTGAGCAGCAGCAGTAGCAGCAGCAGCCCTAGCCCCAGCCCTGGAGGAGTAGTAGTAGGAGGCAATGCTAATGCCCAAACAGAGAGCAGCAGCGGCAGCAAGATGGGACTGAGTGCCCCAGAGATCACAAAAGCAGGTAACGTGGGCAGGGGTGGGGGGCTCTGAGGGAGAGGGGCCCTCCCCTCCCCCCACTCCCCAGCTCCCGCTGCCTCCTTCCCTCACTGCTTTCCCCCCTTTTCCCTCTCTCCTCCTTCTCGTTATGGCAGGAGCGGGAGTGCAAAGGGTGGTATCGATCATACGGGGGAGAGCCTCCCCTCATCATGCCCCCTCGGTGTGTATCCGCGCCTCTGCTCCCTCCCCTTTATTTTCCCTCCTCGCCTGTGCTTACTCGAGGGTGTTGGATCATGTGTGGGGGCAGCCGCCCCGCAGAAGGAGCCGGCAGTGCCCGTCCGTGACTCTGTCGGTCCCCTCTGCTTTTCCTGCCCTTGTTGCTGGAGTGTGAAAGGGCTCTGTTAATCTCGGGGACTGAAGGAGGCTGAGCCCACCCCCTTGGTCATGGCTGTGCCTCCCATGCCGCCTGTGATTGCTCCCCTTGCCTTTCCAGGGGTGGAGGTTATGGGGGGGATTCCCTCTTGATAATGCCGCCTTAGCTGTCTGTGTAAATGCTCCTTCCCCTCCCCCTTCGCTGTTGCTGAAGTGGAAGGGGGTGTTATTAATCATGACACCTATTTCCTGTAGAGGAGGAAGCGAGGGGGGATTTCAAGGGGAGGAAGTCCCTCAAAATGCTTCCCCCCCATATCTGTCTGCCTTGATATTCCCCCCGCACCCCCTCCCTTGTTCCAGGGGCTTGGAGGGGGCATCTAACACCTCCCATTCCTCCTGTGCCCTCAAGGGGGGGTTGTCACAACGCCGGGTCCCGGGAAGGGGGGGAATTCAGGCCACAACACCCCACCTTGCACAGCGCCTTCTCCCACCCGCCCACCCCCGGAGCTGCCTGCCAATAGTCCCCCCTTGGTGTTGTGAGGCTTGCAGGGGGGCACTGTGAAGGGACTGAGGGCTCCCTACGTGGGAATGGAGGGAAGCTGTTTTTCAGGGGGATTGAAAGAAATGTCTCCCCAGAATCTCTCTGCAATTCCTCCCCTCCCCCCTTTTTTATTTTTGATTTCATCTTGCTGAAGTGTAAGAAGATACTACAGACCGACTGTTATGATTGATGAAGCTCTTCTAGGAGGATCTCCTTGACCCTTATAATGTGCATCTCAGTGTCTGCCTGTCACTATTCTTTTTCCATTTCTGTCTCCTTAGGGCCAGGACCTGGACTGTGTGTGATTGTACTTGTGCTAACACCAGGCCTGATCAAGGGGCATGAGGATTATTCAGGACAAGAAGCTACATCATCTTGTCCCTTCTGAAAACCAGCTTTGCTTTTTATTTATTTATTTTTAAGTATCTCTGGCTGTGGGAACTTCAGATCCGTCAAATCAAATTCTGTAATGAGGAAGAGGGGTCTTCTGGAAACCTACTCCAGGCCTTGCAGTGCTTCTTATCTTGCCAGGCCCATGTTTTTCTTTTCTTTCACTTTTCATATTTTGCTGTTGTTGAGCCTCCTGATCTGACTGACTGACTTGCTGGGAGATGGCAGGATTAGAGAGTAATGTGTATAGGGAATATGTCATAATAATGTGTCTTCTATGGCCGTTTCCCCCGCCTTGCAGTTGCAGTCCTGTTTCTAAATGGGATGTCAGTCTCTAGAATGGGGAAGAGGTCTTAGTTGATATTCTTACTCCCTTCCCTTGCTTCATATTAAATCTGTTTTCCCTGTTTTGTCTTGCTGTAGTGTCAAAAACAGGGGTGTTGCAATTAATACTGCATCTGCCAGTCTTTGGTGGGACATTGGAAGCTTTAAGATAATGTCTTAAAAGTCATGTTCAGTTTGTACTCTGTCCTGTTTTCCTGATTCCAGGCAAGTGGCTTGGGAGATGGAGAAGACTTGGTTATAAGGGAGAATATTCTGTCTTTGCTGGACTTCTCTTCTTGCTCATTCGCACTGTTTAACCTCCTTGTTGTTTTGCAGGGGCAGGAGGAGTGCAAGGGGGTGTTATTAATCATAACACCAGGTCCCAGACTTCAGCTCTGGATGGAGCCACCACAACGAGCACCAGCACCACCACTGCAGCAGCAGGAGGATCTGAAGTCACTGCTGCTCCAGGGACCCTCAGTCAGGGCAAATCGGTGGTTATCAGCACCATGGCAACTGCCTTGTCCACCAGGAATGGCAAGATTGGGACCACGACAGTGCAGACTTTGAATGGGAGTAACGTGGTGATGAACTCTCACCACACAGGAAGTGCTGCTTTCTCTGGGACTCCCGTGACTGCCAACCCTGCTCCTGCACCTGCTGTCGCCCCTCTCGTTAACAATGGACCTGGATCTGTGGGGAAAGGAAACGCTGTTAATGCTGTTTTGCCCTCAGCTTCTAACACTGTCATCCAGACTTCTTTCCTTAATACTGCTGTGTCCTCTGCGTCCTCCTCCTCGCCCACAGTGATCTCCTCGCAGCCCCCACCGAGCGTGGGCACCGGGGCGCCCACGGTAACGCTCGTGAGGCCCCCCATCCACACAGCAGGACCCACGGTGGCTGCAGCTGGTGCAGCCACTCAGAACGGGAGCAATACTGTGATCAATTCAACCATCAGTGTGGGGAGTTTTCCTGCTGTTGCCACAGCCACTGTGGGATCTGGAGTTTCCCTCCAGACGTCACTTGTGAACAGCCAGTCTGGTTCCACTGTGCCAGCAGCTCCTGCCACACAGGTCATCAAATCTGAGTCTCCTAAAACTATAGTCCAGGCAGTGTCCCAGCAGCAGACGCTGGCTACTGGTGGCCAGCCCAGTACTACAGGGGGTAACATGATTATTGGGCAAACTATGCAAGCTGGGCTCTCCAATGTTGCTCCCAATCCTGGTGGGATACCTCCTGCAGCTCCTGGCACCCCCACAGGAATGGCTAAAGGCACTGCCAATACAGTGGCACAAAGTCTGCCAAGGACTCCAACACCAACTACGAGTGGAATCAGAGCAACTTTGACTCCTACAGTTTTAGCACCTCGTTTGCCTCAGCCACCTCAGAATCCGACTAACATTCAGAATTTTCAGTTACCGCCAGGTAAGTCAGAGGATTGAGAGGTTTTATTTTGGAAGAGTATTTCTTGCAGGGAGGAAGGAATCCAAGTAAGATTCTGTGCCATTTAATTGTGAATTGTGGAAAAGGCATGACATGTAACAATGAGAACGGTCTGGTGTTGAGTAGTAGTAGCGTAGTAGCATTCCACTACTTAGTGTTTGATTTTGAGTGACCAGAAAGTCTTTTCAGCAGTAATTGAAAATAATTCCGCCTGGTATCTTTGTTCCAGTGTGAGTGTGGATGAAGCTGCAAACTGCCAAAGTATGACAATGGAACATTATCCAATGAAATGTTGTTACTTCATTAGCACAAAAGACATTTTGAATTTTCAGGTGGTTTTGTCAGTAGTTTGTAAGCTTTATGTGCTGCTCGGTTCCCTCCTGTCCCTGTATGCCCCCAGTACCACAGAGCTCTCATGAACAGAGAAGCAGCAGATACAGCACAGGAGAACTACCTACTTTGGCTTTAAATACCTTCAAAGTTGGACTTAAAAACTCACAGATTTGAAGCTTATGATCATCCTTTTAGTGACTGGCATTCTGATACAAAAGGCAGACTTCCTATGTCCTTACCTCACCCTGTTGTGTCTAGGGCTGCAGCTTTTGTAGTAGCTGGTCTCATGCTCAGTGCTGAGCATCTCTGGACAAGGAATCTGGTCCTGAACTCAGTGGATGAGTGAAAAGCATTTATGTGCTGAGAGTCATTCTGTCTCTCCTTAAATATCCTAGATTTGGAGATTTAATGTTATGTATTTGCTGTTATTTTGAGTCAGGCTTATTGCTTGTATCCACTTTGATTTTTAACTGCAAATACTTGTGTGAACCTACACATTGCTTCCTGTCCTCATAATAAGACATACAAGGGCTGTATTCTTTCTGCTCACTGTTTGCAGGGCAGTATGCAAAGAACAGCTAATTACATGTTGCTACTAACACTGAATGAAATTGTTGATGATTTTAGTAGGTGGTCTTAGTAAAAATACATCTCTTGGAACTCCTGACCAACCTCAGAGCAATGCACCTGTCACATAAAGTAGACCAGGAATTGTGCTGTGTCACTAAACACTGTGTTTTTGTGTAAAATGCTCTCTGTAGTATGTGATGCCATGTAGTTTGATGAAGTCTGTCAAATATTCTGTGTATCCAAGTAGTAACTGGTGTAAATGTTCCCTTTTTTTTTTTCTGTAAAAGATTATTCCATATATGAGTAATTTGACTGACATGTTGCTAATTTAAAAAATAGCAGTAAAACTCAGATCTTGAAATCATGGTGCTTTATTTGAAGGCTGTGAATTGATAGGTTGGAAAAGCCTTATTTTATTTATTGTCATAGTGTATCAAAGGATTGATCCAGTTTAGTCTAGTGCCAATTATACCTACATTTTTTGTTAACACTGCATTATAAACCTGATTATGAGGGAAAACACTGCTGTGGAGTCCAGTGGGACCCTTTTTCAGGTAGCTGTTGTTTTCAGACTGCCACAGCATCCTGAAATGTGTTGCTCTTAGAAGCAGCATTGCCAGTCCTTAAGCAAAATTGGGCCATAAATTGTTCCTTTGGAGTTCTGGATACATCAAAGTAATACAATACAGGTTCTGAGCACTTGGATTATTATGAAGCACTTTTTTTTCCTGTCCTACACTTAAAGAAATATTTATGACTTCAAAAGAGTAAGCATGGCTTAAAATAAGCAAGCGTATTTGACATAGAAATTGGAAACTGGGTTCTTGATAAGACAGACTCAATATTGAAAAGGATCTTTTTTTAGTGGAACTGATTAGTTTTCTTTTACATTGCTTTAGTTTGTTTTTTATACTTTGCAAAAGTATCCAGCTTTAAAAATGCTTTGCATAAACCATCTCTTTCAAAGCACTTAAGAATTAGTGGATGCTGGGCTCTTCCAAACATCTCAAGGCACAAGGGCCAAGCACCTCTGCAAATCTGGCCACGTGCAACTGCTGTGATCTTCAGCAGAGTGCAGGTACACTCATAGTGAAAGGAGAATAGGTGGCTGTGCTTTTGAAAGTGTATTTTAAATGACAGCATCACAGGCCAGCGTTTTGGAGGCAGTTTGGTAGTGTGAAGCTGAGCTGCAGTTCCTGTGTGCTGTGCACCTACTGCATGCATCGAATTTGCATTCACAAGTTTGTTTTTAAAAGTTAATAGTGTGTGCTAGTAAGAGTTTCTGAGGCAGTGCTTGAAATAGTTTGGAATCATACACTGCACACACCAAGAATTACAAACACTTAGAAAATTCTGATGGAAGGCTTGGCCACCACAGCACACCTTTTACAGTTATTTTCTTATCCAGAATTACTGTTTCTAGCTCTCCAAAATGCAGTTACAGTGTCACATGTATGGAAAGCAGAATGTAAAATGTCAGCAGGAGTTATTAAGCTGGGACTTGAAAATTAGAAACCTTTCAAGGTTTCAGATGTTTTCTTCGACAGACCACGTGCAAAATAAACTCCATCAATGGTCTTTAAAATTTATTACTGTCAGAATAATGCTTTTTGTGGCATCAAGGCAATTGTGCAGCAAACCTTGACTGACCAAATTGGAAATGTTTGAAGAGCCAAGGGGCCGTGATTGTTGTGACCTTGCTGGATTTTGGTGTATTTCTTCTCGAAAGAACTGAGCTGTTGGGAAGTATCTGTGTATTAATGATGGTTTTCCACTTCTGACATCTTTGAGGAAGAGGACTGATATCCCTAGCCTTTTCTTCAGGAGCCTGTGTTTGGAACTTTGTGCTCCAATTGGACAGATTTGGGTAATGATGGTCCCAAAATAACCTTATTTATACCCTCTTAGAAAAGACATGGAAATACTGTGAGATGATTTTGTAAGGGGGTGGGAACACGAGTTTATGCAATTCTGCCTTAAGGATGCAACACTGCTGAAACTGTCTGGAAATAAACTGAATGGAGCTTGGGTTTTTGAGTACTTCAGTAATGAGCAGTGTGTTGTGTACAATTATATGCTAAGAGGTAGCAAATCAGTGAGTTGGTTAAAGCAGCAAGTCAGTGTTCCACTGTTAGAGGTGCTCAGAAGAGTCTGCAGGAAAGTATAACTGGGATTATGTGCTAAAATTTATCTTTTGCATTATAAAAGTGTGTAAAGTGTTTAGAGGTCATTGCTGACACAGGGTAGAATCATCTTGTAAATTGGCAAAACTTGGGTACTTCAAAGTCATTTTTGAAGCCCTGTCTCGTCCAGCAGTGCTGTGGTACAAACCCAGCATGGGTGATTTTATGCTTACTTAGCAGTGCTGTCAGCTTGGGGTTCAAAGATTTGGTTTCTCTTCTTGCAAGTTTGTGTTGCTACTCTCTTCTGCTTTATCTGTATGTGCAGACATCCCATAATAAGGTTTTAAGGTGTCTGCTCAGAGAAAGGAGCAGGTTGGTGAGTGCTGAGGGTGTGCAGTGACAGTAGCATAGAGCAGGTAGGTCTGGACAGTTCTCTCTACTAGCTTAGGTGAAATTGAAATCTAGAAACTTTCACTTCCCTCTGTCCCTCTCTTTTCTTTCACCTTGTGAGTGACTGTTATTAGTTATGAAAATGTGGTGGCTTGATCATAAAGACTGGTGTTTTCCTGATGAAATGTGATCTGGGGACATGCAGTCCTGTTTGAAGATAGCAGATAGGATGGGTTGTCTTCATGTTTTTTTTTTTTTTTTCCACTTCTACAGTCATGACCAGTTTTCCCACTAGCAGTAGTGCAGTTCTGCAGCTGTTGTAGAAGAGAATTGTTTTGCCTTGTATCTAAAAATAAAACTTTTTTATTACTTTCTGAAAACTCAGTTGGATCTGCCAGTAGCTGATGATAGGGGATGAGAATACAAATTTCTTTGTCGCTTTCTTTCTGGAGGGCATCTCATGTGCCTTTGTGTTGGTGAGGACAGGATGGGCCTTTTGTAGACTGAGGCACTGCTGGAGCCCCTGTAACAGTGGAATAATGTTCCAGAGTTCTGAACTCTAGCAGTGGTTAAAACTTATCAGTGATGTTTTCCAGAAGCAAAGGATACCTGAAAAAACATCAGTGCTGTACATCTGTGCATCCTGGAAGATGTTCTATGTGAATATGCATGCTCAAGGTTTTCTTCATGGCCTTAGAGGCTCAAAACTTCATTTGGTGTAAAATTGGAGCTTTTTTCTGCAGAAACAGATTGGTTTTTAGCTTGTTTTTGCTGTCCAAGAAGGATTCTAACTCAGGCCATGGTTATAGGTGGTGGCTTTGTAGGCCATGATGGCTTTAGGATGGGAAAACTACCAGAATTTAAAGCATGGGTTTGAGTCCTTATGACTTGAGCTGTTGTACTTTGGGGAGCTGCAGTAACTGAAAAATAACTTCTGCAGGAGTAATTCTGTTTCCTTCACTTGGGAGTTGGGGTAGTAGGTGTTTGGGCATAGGAGTGTATAAAAATAGAGAGGGGTGAGAAGAATCAAATCAAGCAATTTGTGTTACTCTTTCATACTCAGTGTCTCATTGTTTGGGTTGCTTTGTACTTGAAACATGTACCCCAGAAGTGTCCAAAGGAGCCAAGATGTAGATAGATGAGGAAATAACCAAAATTCCATAATAGAAGGAATATAGAAAGGAACAGAAGAAATACTATGAAGTAGTGGAATGTGGTTGTTTCTATTTCTCACTGACTAGTAAGCGAGTTCAAACATATCCTCATTACAGTTTCCCTGTATGTAGCATGTGCTGCCAATATTATGCCTGTTAACTGTGTTGGCATGGCTTGATTTTGTTAAAAATAATGTCTGCAATGCACAGTGACAATGGGGGTTTCTTAGAGTACTTACAGTATGTTTCACTTGCAAAGCATTTTACAGAACTTAATTCTTGCAACCTACCTGTGTAGTTGGTAAATAAAGTAGTGTGAACTCTGCTTTAGAGCTGGGGGAAAGAGCAAGTTAGAGAAGTTCTGACTTGCCCAGGGCCATGCAGGAATCAATATTTTGCCAGGATTAGAACTTGGGACTGCTATACTTGGCATGTAAAGCAGTCTCTGTCTTTCTGGAAGATAACTGTGGATCTCTTCTGCAGCACTCTTCTAGTTGAGGGGTGGATTTTATCTTGAAATCATGCATCAGCAAAAGGAACATTCTGCTTTATTTGGAATCTGCTACATCAGATCTGCCATATGTCACCAGACTGAAAGTTGTGTTTGTTCGCATTGCAACTTCCATTACTGAGCACTCCTGCATGCTTGGCTTTGTACCCCAAAGAACCTGAGGCTCAGGGAGCTGTGCAGTAGGGTTTGGTTCTGTTCAAAAGAGGATCTTGATGTTGAGGACATCTGATAAAACCGTGTTGTTAAGTGATGGGATCTAATGGGACTATAATTGTGATTCTGTTAAGCTGTGAAAGCTGTTAACTCTGATTACATATTGTTCAGTTCTGTTATGAAAAATACTGTTCCCACCAGCCTTTGGAAGTGCCCGTATGGATGTGTCTGTATGATCTTTAAATGGTCATCTTCTGGGAGTTTTGGATATCACTAAGCTTGTGATAAAGGTTATTGGTCAATAACTAGAAGTGATTTATTTCTTTTGAGGTGTTTTGCACTCTGCAAGAAGTTACATGTTTTTCCATCTCTGAAAATCTAAGCAAGTTGCTTGTGAAACCTTGGTTTGAGAATTTGAATGTTGCCCAGGACTGGAATCCCTTATTAACAGAGAATGCTGCAGCCCAGTTAGCAAACTGAGGTGAAATCAGTTTGGGCCACTAATAAGAGACAAATTATATCACAACCTCTTCAAGTATTTTGGTGTGTGAGAACTCTTATTGTTGCCTGTCTTTCCTGTTTTGGGAAATGATGTGTGAATATAATTCTAAACAAATTTATGTAGCTCTAGAACACAGTTGAAAATACTGATATTTAAACTGTCTGGGTTCAAGGAAAGAGAAAGTACTGGTGTGTGGAAAGGTTGCTTTATGTAAAAACTGTGTGATCAATACTGAGTCTGCTCAGAAAGAACTGGACACAGAAGTCACTTAACACAAAAATATTTTCTGTTACTGTGTGCATTTTTTTGTCAGAAATATTCAAAATCAGCATTTTTACCTTAAAATAGCTGCTCTTGTCAAGATTATTGTTTGTGTTGAAACTTTATGAATGTTTGTAACTCCATTAATCTGGCTGAAACTTCTCCTTGAATTCGTTGCCATTGCTTCATGTAAGGAAAAAAGGCTTTTGCTGGTTGGAAGACTGTGAGCAAGTTTAGCTTTGTTAGGCACATTATGTCTTGTGAAAGGTTTGGAGAGGTAGTGGCATGAAGATAAGAATTTTGAAAATACAGTTTCTCAGAACTGAAGAGAAACACATACATCTGTCACAATGTAGAGAGGAGGTTTTAGTCCTGGTTAATACAGTTATTTCAGGTGTATTATGAAGCCTAAAGCTCGGTGTGAAGGAAGGCCAAGCTCTAGGGAGAGTGTGTTGCTCACAGGTGACAAAGGGCTTTTTCTTTGCACAGCCACAGGTCCCTTCCTGTGTGCAAATAATTGTATCAGCCCTCTTGCATCTGCTTCCTTGTAAGAGAAGTAAAATTGCTGATACAGCCTGGCCTGTGTACAGGTTGTAATTAAACAGGTGTAAAGATTATGTGATCATCCATATTTCAGATTAGATGAGGCTCTTTTTTTTTTTTTTTTTTTCCCATGGACACATGAATAGAGCTTGTTGATTGTTTTAAACCTTCTAAGATAGTTTTACGTCAGCTTACTCTGAAAATTTTTATGGCAGTTCTAATCTGTGGTAATTTCCTCCCAGAAGTGTTGGTTGTCTTCTGGAAGTGCAGGTGTCTCAACTGAGAGCCAGTTTTTTACCACAAACTCTCCTCTCTTGGAGTAACTCTCTTCAGGTGTCTTTAGCATAATATTTAATGTCAAATATAATAACTGTCCTTGAGGTCTTATTTATGCTTTCAAGGGTTTTTAAAATGTAGAATATTTTTTGTAAGAACAAAACATTGATTATTGTCACTATATAATGGTATAGATTATCAGTAATCAAGAAAGAGGTGATAATTGTAAGGGCTTCATACACCTGCAGTGAGATCTGTTCAGCCTGTCAGTAGAGCTCTCTTAAGGCATTGTACAAATGTAGCTGATCTTTGGGTCTGTAACTGTTGTCAGATTCAAAATAACATTTTAAAAGAATGAATTTCTCTTCTTAGATTACCAGTAATCAGAAAGTTGCACTTTAAATATCAAAGGCTGATGCTCAGCAAAATGTGTAAATGTGTTATAAAATAGGTTAAATAGGGATGCTGCTTTTACTTTGTACAGAATTTAGTGCAAGCTCCAGTTTGGATACCAAGCTCTTTTGGAAAAGCATATTGGTGAAAATTAACTAACTTTTTGCCATAGTAGATCTCTGTTTATGAATTTGAATTGTAACTTAAGCATGCTATGTATCTTAATGTTGATGCTTTTTCTCTTAAAATGCCTTACTAAAATGTATTTTTCAGTAACACATACCCAGTACCTAGACAAGGAATAACATAAAAGTCACAGCAGTGTGTAATATTATTTTACATGACTGACATGACTGTCCTAAGATTTGTATTGAATTGAGTAAGCCTCTCTTGTAAAAATGGTCTAACTTATGATTATAACTTGATTAATACATGCTTCTGAGAGTAGCTGAACTGTTAAAAGCTATCACAGTGCTTTTGTGCAGAATAAAGCACGTGCTGGATAGACTGTGCTGACAACCAATGCAGTTGAAAAATGTGTGCTCTAGATACCAGAGAATAAACAAAACCCAAGCAATGAGGTGTGCTGCTGTGCTCCAGTCTTTCTCAGAGGGTTTGGGGGGCAGCAAGGCAACACTCAGTTGTCTGCACTTCCTTCAGTTGATTAATCAACTATTTCTGCAAGGGAGGGTTCGATTTAGAGCCTCTCTCCAAATGTAACAGCAGCAGGTGCGTTCAGCCTGAGTGGTGGTGTGGCGAGTGGGACCAGTTGTGCTCACATGAGTCACAAGGGCCAGCTCCAAGGAGTAGCTGGAGAATTGCAGCACCTGTGGCAAAAGAGTCACTGCTGGGGACCAGAAGTGTTTGTGGAGGGATCAGGGTGGGAGAAGAGATCTGGAATAGGGAGGCTGACAGTGCCTGAACTGTGTGGAAATTAAAGACAAGCACGAGGAGTTATTAGTTTTTAACAGACATACATGCAGTCATGTTTGCTGTAGCATTAAGGGTGGATTGGAAGAGGATACAAGTGTTCATGCACTGAGCTTCAACCTCTTAGTTCCTTTCTTTCTTCCTTTTTTACCAGTGTATCATTTGATTTTCTTTCCTTCCCTGTCCTCCATGGGGGAGGGGGAGAAAAGGCACTAATTATTTATAAGTGTTAGTCATACCCAGTCATTAAGCTTAGTCATTACTCAGGACTGTGCATTTGATGGTTAGTAAAAATCAAAAGGAAACCTGAGTTTGTTGAAAAGCTTTCTGAATTCAAGCTTACAGGTGTGAAAATAATTCTGTTTCTGTGTTCAGACTAACTGCAAAAGCAGAGCTACTTAATAAATGTTGCTATCAGCCAAATGGCGTGTAATATCATGTCCCTGTTGATGGTTTGTATTGAACTAGCAGGCATAGTGTCTGGCATATTCTCAAAGCAGAATAATTCTGTATGGGCACTGAGAGAGGCATGAACTCTCAGAGGAGGATGTGGAGGGAATGTTTGTGCTGAGGCTGCCCTGGGGAGCTGTCAATCAGTGGAATTGTCCAGCTCCAGGACTCCACAGCTTCTGGTGAAAAGGTGGCATCAGCTAAAATTAAAGAGTGTGTACCTTGAGTAGGACATTCACAGTGAGGACAAATTAATGAAGTGTGTTCTTTATGGCTTCTCATGGATTCAGTTGTTTTAGGCTGTTGCATTCTGAAGGAAGAAAATATTGATTTAAAGCGTTACTCCTCATTAAGTATTTCTGTACAGACTGTAGTGATAAATGCAAAGTAAGTCAGCCATTCCCGTTTCTTCAGGTGCTTAACAGCTCTAATGTTGACACACCTTGGTACAGACAAACTGTCACAAATGAGGACAGGTTGAGTTTTAAACCTCCTATTTAAAATAACAGACATAAAGAATTAGTGACAATTTATTTAGTGTCTTCCTTTCTCAAACCCAAATCTGATTTTGGTATAATTGCTTTGTTGTTTGATCTAAGTATATTGAAATTAATGGCAGAGCTACGTCTGAATTGCTTGGAGATCAATAATTAAAGCAATTGGTTTAGCTCTTGATAGTGTTTTTTCTTAGCTGTTTCGACATCAGACAGATTTGTGTGATGATTGGGTTGCAGTTTGACAGAGCACTGGTGTTTTGGCTTTGTATGCTTGACTAGAAAGGCATGTTAACACACTTTCAAGGAATATAGCTTTCCAGAGAAGTCAAAATACTTTCACATCACATTGTTGAAGCATTTGTCAATTGTTGCTATATAAAATGATGTATTTTCTAGAACATTTCTTGCACACCTCTTCAAATGAGCAGGTAAGATTTTTTTCATATGGGATCACTCTTAAAAGCAGTGTCTTTTTGGCATTCCAACATGACATTATTCCTTTCACTGTATTCTTAAAAGGTTTGTGAATCAATGCTTTACAAATGATTCACTCCTTCACCTTTTAGACAGTACAGTTCAGTTGTGTTGTTTGAAACTGAGCTCTCCCATAGTAAGAGTAAGCAAAAGCTTTTAAAATGAAATTGAGTTTTTTGTCTGTTGACTCTTTTGTAAGAAAAAACAAGCCGTTTTTCATAAGGTGAACTTTTGTACTTGGTCTGTACAAAATGCAGTGAGGATTCTTGAGGATATTTGCAAATCCATCTTTCACCTGTGTTGACAACAATCATAAATCAGCTGTTGAAGAGTTAATGTTTCTGAGACCACAGTGGCTGGTTGGGATCTGTGTGTGCAGGTTGGATAGAGTGGTGGTAGCCAACAGTGGAGTGCTGCAATTTTATGTTCTACCTTGTCTTTAGGCACTGTGGTGGGTAGAATTCTCATTTACTCCAGAGTGACATGACTTGAAAAGGAAATGGAATTTGCCTTTGTGGTTCTTGTCTAAAACTCTGTGCCATGCCAGTCTTCAGTGCCTGTCAGGAGAAACTCCAAGTATTTTGTATTAGAGGTGCTGTGAAGCTACACCTGACAGTCATGCCATGTTTTTTTCATGGTAAATTGTAGCTCTCCTCCAGTGCAGCAGGTGCTGAACATGTAACAGGTCCTTGAGCACAGTGTGTCCTATGTGCTCAGCACAGCTGTGTGCAGAACCTCAGCCTCATGATTTTGGAGTGCCCATTACTCTGGAGCAAAGCACAGGGGAATTGGTGCGGGTTGCTCAGTGTGCTGGACAGCTCTGTTGCTGCCTGGCAGTTTTCTGGAGCCTGCAGCTCAGCAGGGAACAGATCTACTGCTGCCTCGTGTTTGTGCAGCCCGACCTTGTCATGCCAGTGCGGGGCAGCCACTGGTGGAGCAGCTGCAGTCTCACTTGGTCATGGGGTCATTTTGAGCTGTTGAGTTTGCTGATACCTCCTGACTTCTGCTCTATGGAGACTTCTCCTTAGGCACTGTGCTTATCGTGGTGCAGCTAAGTGTCTTTATAGAAATCACCAAACAGCCACGTTTGTTGATGAAACTCGAAAGCTCAGATTGCTGATGAGGTCAAAGGCTTTGGCTAGAAAATTCAAGTAGAATGTTTTCTGGACTTGTGCAGCACAGCTCTCCTGAGGTTCTAAGCACCTAAACTTAAGGTTGTCTAGTATCTGCTGAACAGTGGTGCACGTTTCTCCTCAGGTACAAAGTAGTGTGTCTTCAATAACATCTAATCCACACCTGTTACCATTTAGGTTCTGTGCTACTGATCTTGATTTGTAATCCCTGTTTCTCACGAGTTGGTGTATAGATGGTCCTTCATGGGCTACTATTCATCTTGTTTGTTACAGAGGCTGCTCTTTAATGTGTATAAATAATTGTAAGTCTGCTAGAAATTGTCTAGTGTTAGGGAAGATTTCCTTAATGACACAGATTTTCATGGAGCTGCATTGGACTAGTAGACTTCAGTATGTTCTTTCTGCTTTCCTTGGGCTTTCATTCCTGTAGAGTGGGAGTTTTTTCCAGGATCATTTACTGGAAGAGGAGGAATGGTAGATTGTTGCACAGCATTGATGGCAGTACTAGGGTTTTTTTTCCTTTTCTGCAGTAAGGGACCCTGTCACACATACCACTTACTCTGAAAGCTCTTCCTGTAGCTTGTATTTCCAGCTGTCTTTTTCTCCAGCTCTCTTTCTGGTATTCCAGCGTTTTTGTATTGGAAAAATCTTAGAAACTTTGTCCTTTTGTCAGGGTCCTGTCATTCTGGAGTCCCTGTGTAACCTGATCCAAGCAGTTACAGAGCATGGACTCAGCCCCTTTGCTGTAGATGGTTTTTATGGTGTGTATGATAACTTGCATAACCTTACTCACACATTCACTTTCTCTTTTGTTGCAACAGAATCTCTTCTGACAATACCAAAAGGATTCTCTCATAAAGCTTTCTCCTGCTAATATGGCACAGCCCACTTAGGATTACTGTCAGATTTTTCTGCCATGTCAAATGTTTGCAGCATCCTTCCACAAATGAGTGTGTGCTCAAGAGCTTAAGGCCCAAAGGGCTTTGACATGAAGATAACCTCATAGTGAACTTCCCTGGCAAACCTAGTTAGGTTTTGCAGATCTGTCAGATGTCACTGCACTGTATGATCAATAACCTCCTTTTCTAGAGATGTTTGTAGGGACTTTGGTTTTCCACACCAGAAGCATCAGTCCTCTAGCTATTGTTTTAGGCTTGGACATTCTTTCTGAACACCAGCACATGTATCTATTGATTGTTTACTGCCTGACAGTTCTGCCTGACCCCAGTTGTTTGTCCTTGGGAAGTTCATAGCTACCTTTTCACTTTAAGAAGAGAATTTCCTCAGGGGGTAGGAAAGGATGTTCTCCATGCACTTTAAAGATCATACATCCATTAATTATTCTGTCTCAGGCAAAAACAACTTATTGAGTGTCTAGATTCTTAGTGATGGTTCTGACTTGATCTGGATTAACCATGAACTACATTGTAGGTGGCAAGCAATATCTGAAAGCTTGAACCTTCTGTTCTTCCGTTGAGTGTCTGCAGCAGAGAGATGATGTCACATGGGGTCAGATAGGGTCCTGTGTAGGGTTTGTATTTCACAGGTGAGAGTTTTGTCCTTGCACAATGTTAAACCCAGTGAGAAGCACGAGCACACCTTGCTGTGTGCTCCCATTAGGTGCTTGCTAAGTGGAGATGGAGTCCCTTAGTGTGCCCCCCATGGTATGGATGGTGGCTCTGGGATATGGAGCATTGTCCTGAGAGGTGACTCTGGGATATGGAGCATTACCTGAGAGGTGGCTCTGGGATATGGAACATTGTCCTGAGAGGTGGCTCTGGGACATGGAGCATTACCTGAGAAGTGGCTCTGGGTTTGCTCCTGCTGGCTGTGGCTGTCAGTGGGCACTGCTGGATTGTGCACTTCATCAGAGCACTGATCTGAAGGTGCCTGCCCTGTCTGCAGATGGTTTTGTCTCTCTCTCTGGCAAGTCCAGCTCCTATAAATATTATTAATCAAGGTTTACCAGGAAAAACTGGTAACAAGACAGGAAACTGTTTCAGTTTGGTTTATTTTTTGGATGTAGGTGTTCTCTAGCAAGAAGGTTGTGTGTCTTTGGAATTACACAGATAATCAGAGTGGTCTGCAAAGGCTACAAAATATTTTATTATTCTTATCATTCTGTTGTTTTTTCTTTAGTTTTTGTTAAGCCAAGCTGTGTTTCAAAGAGAGATGGAAGAGGGAAGCGTTAGAAAAAAAGTCTGGTTTGTGTTTTTGTGGTATATCCGATGGCCAGAACACTTCACTTTTTATTCCAGTGCTTGATTTTACACGTTTTATTAATTAAAAAAATACTAACCACGAAAAAACCCCAAAGCACAATACTTTAAAAATGGAAATGTCATTAGCAAATGGAATTACAAATAAGCAAGAGGCAGAGACAGCCCTGCAGAATCATGCATCCCATAATCATGACACTTTCCATTCCAAACAGTCTTGTAATCAGGATTGATTTGGGAAGGTCTTCACAGCAAGAACATGTGAGGGGACCATTGTACTGGTCAGGAACACAAGACTGGCATCAGAAACATCCAGCTAAGTTTTGTTATCCTTCATTTGGATCCATGATGAATTGTCTAATTCAAACTAAAATATGAACCTCTTTCAGGATTCTTTTAAGCATCTAACTTCTAACAAAAATGGTAATTAATTTTAATTTTAATTCGTTTTTAAATGAGAGACTTGGAAAGAATTCTTGAATGTTTGCATTTTTAATAGTGAATATGATTTTAGAGTACACGTGATCAGACTTTCTAGGAAAAAGAAGGCAGAAAGATATTTAAAATGGCCAAGTTTTATTGTCACCTTTTTCTAATTGAACATTTCAGTGATGTTTATTAGTTGTTTGATCCCAAATAGTAATTAATCCATTAATCCAGGAACAAAAACCTGGTTGATAAAACGGAAAGATGTTTTCCATCTTTAAATATGTTGCTGAATTTAATTAAGAGTGAGATAAGTTATACAATTCTAGCTGTCTTCTAATACCTGCTAGTCAGTTGTGACCTGCTTCATTCAGCATTGTCAGCCTTATGCATTGGAGTTTGAGGTTATGATACATACATGTATTTAAGTATTTAAAATACAAGTTTTGGAAAGAAATTTCTTTTTCTACACATCCGGCTGTCAGCACTTCCTCTTCTCCACTGTCACAAATTGTTAGCTGAGATTCATGGATGGATGGAGAAAGAAGAGAGGGTCGTACAGTCCCACAGTGATTTTGTTTAGAAGTGGAGATAAATGGAATTTGTTTTTAATTCATAAGCAGTTATCTCCAGTGACCCTTCTGAACTTCACTGAAAATCCACTTAATGCCAGCTTGGGTGTAGTTTTGGGTTGGTGAGTTCCTTTTTTAGCTAATTGGGTTGGAAAAAGAGGCTGTAGTTGGACTGGGGAGAGAGGCTCAGAGAGCAGCTCCATCTCCCTATTTAAAGAATTTCCATCAAGCTGGAGGGGTGGTTTGTGTTCAGTCAAAACTTCCTTGCCTGCACACTGTAATACCAGAGAATTTCTGCACAGAAATGTTAATTTCATCACATTCTGAATTTTTACACCTTTTCCAAAGTCACCTAGATGCCAACAAGCTAACATTCCAAGCAGGTAAAATGTCACATCATACTGTGATTAAAGTTTATGCCAGACTAGTCAGATGGTACTAATTGTCTATGTTTGTATATAGATTGTGTGCATGGGAATTTATCAGTGGTAGAGGCTGACTTAATGACATGTTAGAAACTATATAAATTAAAAATAACTGTGTATCGAATTTGAGTGGGAATGAAAGAACTATTTAAATAGCGACAGATATAAATGTGGCTTTGTATGAGTTACTTCTTTATTAGGACTTCAATACTTGAAAGAAGTACTTCAGACTTCCCATAGTTAGAAATTTAGCAGGGTAGTGCTTAGAGTCAGGGTTTGAATTACAAATGATTGTTTTGTCTGTCTGCTGCCAGAAATTGAACTTTCTTGATACATTCTCTAAAGCTCACATTAATATGCTTTTCAACTGTCTGTTTGAGCAGTTGTGTTATGTTAATGTGTAGGCATGTTCTAATTTTGCATGTAGCTCAGGAGAATATTTCATTGTTCAGAGGTTGTGCTTGCACTTCAGGGGTATTGAACCTTCACTTTGTGGTTATTTCCCCTCTTTTCTCTCTCCTCATTCATAATTTGAGGAGCAAAGCAGTAAGTTGACAGTACTGGTGTATTGGTGTGTGGTGCAGACACTGCTGAGTCTGCTGATGGGTGTGTTGAGCTGGAGACAGGAACAGGTATCAGAGCTCTGGGCCACTGTCTGATGCCATAAAAGTCTCATCTGTAGGGCAGCTGCTTTGGCTTGGTGCTTTCAAATCACTTCAGTCACTTTTGCACTGAGAAAGAAGTTTAAACAACACCCCCCAGTCCAAAACTAGGCTCAGTATTTGTAATGTTGCTTCTGTAAGGAAAAAAAAAATATATCTCTTTGAAGAATTTGGATGGCATGTTAACTTTAGAATCTCTTAGGGAACTCCCAAACTGGTGAATTTTAGGAAAAGAGGTTTGCTGTGGGGTGTCAGTGTAGTACTATGATTTTTAAGGACTTCTGAAAGCTTGGCATTGGTAGTTGCATGGGGTCTTCTCAGCTGCTAGAAACGAAATAGTGCTCAACAAGCCTTAATATTTGATGCTGACTTGAAAATAGCTCCTCTAATCAGATTTCTACTGGTGATTTCTGTTATAATAATATTGAAAATTTCCACTGATTCAGTGTTTAGTCGCTTCAGCTGATCATTATGAGGGATGACAAAAGTGGGCAGTGTGAGTTCATTTCCCAAGATTTATGTTTGCACGTTGAAGAGGATGCCAGGTTCTGTTGGTGCAGGAATGAGGTTGATGTAGTAGCAGATCATTCTCTAGTCTTTAAAATGTTCAATTTCTCTGTCTTTTGTCAGTAGCCCCCTTCCCACAGTGTTAGGCTCACGGTGAGAAGGTAGTGATGGTTCCAGTGAGCAGCCCTCAGGATCAAGCTCTGTGTTCACTCTTAAGGTCCTTAAGTTTTTCTAAGATTGGTGGAGGTGGTGGTGGTGGTGTCTGCCTTTGTTTTTTAAAGGAAATACTTCTCCATGCATAAGTTATACTTTTTGGAGTGGCTTGGAAAATAGTTTTTTGGACCTGACAGCTAAACAAAGAGGATTTACTTCTACAGTCTGCAAGATAATAAATAAGTTTCTCCCCCTTCTCCTTTCCTGCAGAAAAACACTTAGAGGATATTTGTTTCTAGATATGACACTTGTCCATAGCAGTTTTTGGGTCCCACCTTAACACTTTTAAAATAAGTTTTGATGGAAAGTCTCATTTTGGATGTAAACGATTAACATCTCTATGTGACTCTGCTTCATTAAAAGAGAGTTAATGTAGAGAATGTAAAGAAAAAAAATCAACTAAGGCTTTTCTTTTGAACTCATTTTTGTAGAAATCAGTATAAGAATTTTGTAGAATTAGTATATTGCAGTTTACTTGTAAAACTGTCCAAGAAAACTGTTTAAGGCGTTGTCTGTAAACATTTCAGCACTTCACCAGAATAGAAAAGCAAATAAAAGCTTGATTCTTTTGAAGTAGTCATGCTCTGAGATGCAATAGACCACATCTCCAGATACTGTTGGGAGTGTGTATGGGCTTTTGATTCGCTGAACAACACTTCAGAAAAACTTTCTGATTTCACTAGTGCCTCTTGATTTTCATGGTGAAGGTTCTTCCTGCAGTTGCTCAGAAAAGCCAGCTAATTTTGAGTGCCCAATTTGTTTGCTTAGGTGGCTTTTTCAGAGCTGCTGAGGTCCTGAGGCTCTCAGGGACTGCGTGAGGCATGCTGAATGAAGGAGCTCTGGCAAGCAGTTCATGTTGTCCAGATCCTGTTTGTGCCTTCAAGGAAGAGAGAATCACTTCTGAAAATCTGCCTGTTAAAATCTGGTTCCCTACAGCTACCCAGTGGGGTTAAGTGTATTGATCTGAGTGACTGAGCAGGGAATGAGTTCCTCATTTCCCTCTCTGTTTTATTTGTCATTTGGGTTGTAACATGGCACAGTGCAGTCTGTTGTTGATGCACATGAGAGAGATTATGATTTTATAGCCACTTTCATTACTAAATTGGTTATGGGAAATTAATTTAGAACTTAGACAATTGTGTTGCTGTTGATGGTGAAGCCTAGGTTTGATTATTTTTTCTTCCTTTCTTAAAGACAAACTAACAGAAATCTTGCCCAAATGGCAGGATTTTCTTCTGTTTGTAGTGTCTCATAAAACAAATTTCTTAGTAAAGAGCAGGTAGGATTTTTACAGTATTATTCATTTTAACTTCTGGAATATTTGTGGTTGGGGCAGATATAATTCACTCTGTTCTGATGCACACGATATTTAGATAGAGTATTTCTGAAATTAAGTTATTCTAGACAAAATGCCATAATGCAGCTGGGTATTTTGCTTTTATTCTAAACCTCTTTTATTAGCTGCCTAGTCCTTCAGCAGTACATTAATTCCAACTTGGATTTAAAAAAAAAAAACAAACAAAAAACCAGAAAAATGTTTTTTGATATTTGCAAAGGATGTGTGTTTGCTGACCAGTCTCTGTTTTGCAGGCATGGTGCTGGTGCGCAGTGAGAACGGGCAGCTGCTGATGATCCCCCAGCAAGCCCTGGCACAGATGCAGGCACAGGCACATGCCCAGTCTCAGCCTCAGAACACTCTGACTCCTCGTCCTGCTACACCTACCAGTGCACCCCCAGTGCAGATATCCACAGTGCAGGTCAGTCCAGCGAGTTGTGCTGCTAAAAGCTGTTCTGTTCCCTTGGAGAATGCACGAGAAAGGAAGGTGTGGTGTTAGTGATTTGAGGAAACCTTAACTGGGATATACAGACTTTTTATAGACTCATAGAACTCAGAATTGTTTTTCTTGGAAAGGTGTTGGAAGGGACCTTAAAGTTCATCCAGTTCCTGATGTGGGACACCTTCCACTAGACCAGGCTGATTCAAACCCCATCCCAACCTGGAACTTCCAGGAACAGGGAGTCCACACCTCTCTGGGCAATCTGTACTGGGGCCTCATCACCCTCAGAGCCAAGAATTTCTTCCAAATATCTGATCTAAATCTACTTTCCACAAGACACAGGCATTGCATTTTGTTCCTAATTCTGTTACAGCTTGGCTGTTACTCATAAAAAATATTTTTACATATCTGAATCTCATTAAGTTGAAAACTTTGATATAAAGAAAACCATATATGGTTAATGTGTACAACTCTTCTCCCAGAATAAATACAAGACTAAAAGAAAAAAAAATTATATGGATATATGTACACCAAAATTTTGACAGCTGCATTAACTTCAAGACTGAAAACCCTTCTTGGAGTTTTCCAGTGGTTCAGATGCATTCTTTCATATTTACAATAAAGCAGAATCAGAACATGGATAAAGCAGATGCTATTTAACTGTAGACACTGATGTGTTTGTAATTTTTTTCCCTCATCCCCAGGCTCCAGGAACACCCATTATTGCACGACAGGTGACACCAACTACTATCATCAAGCAAGTGTCTCAGGCTCAAACAACAGTGCAACCCACGACAACGCTACAGCGTCCCCCGGTTGTGCAAGTGAGTGTACAGGGAGGCAGTGTGTGCATGGGGCACACAGAAATGCAATTGCTCATGCAGGGAAGAAGTGCCTTCTGGATTGGCTTTTCTAAAACATCTGCAGGTCTCAGTGTGTATTTTGGATATATAAGTATAATTTTTTTTATATGTATATTGCTGTTATTTCATATTACACCTATACATATCTGTATTTAGAAGTATTGTGTTCTTAGTTTGTACAATCACAGAGCTGGCTAAAATAAAATACCTTTATGCTTTCTGCTTAAAGGAACTGACAAGAATTCCCTTTGGATGTAGGGCTGTGGTGTTATTCCTGTGATGGATCTGCAGTCCTCTGAATTCTGCAGCAAAATTTACAATTGCAAAGATGACTGCCTTCTCTTCCCAAAGCTTTCTCCCTTTCACATGAGTCTCTGCTTTGGTCTGTGTCCTTCTGGAGACTGATAACTCATGGAGAGACTGATGTCACTCTGGGCTGGCCTCTATTCATTTTGGGCTTGCTTGGAAATCTTTTTGAGATGTTGAGAGTTTAAAAAACAGTGCAAGAGTGTGAAATTCTCCTCATGGCTTCCAGGCAGCAGTGATACAATATGATTGCTGTCGCCTAATCTGTCTCATTGTGCTTTCTTCATCCTTTGAGTAGACAGGATTAGAGAGTTTTAATTTAAAACATGCAGGTTTTGCTATGCATCCAGTTAACGATTTTCCCTTCAGAGAGCCTTTCCCTGTGTCAGTGATCTTTCTAGATCTAAGAGTTAATTTACCTAACTGAGTCTCCTTAATTTCCACTGCTGTTATACAGGACAAAAAAAACCCCACAATCATTCCATCTGCATATTTTGTGCTGTAACCAGCACACCATGGACTTCATTTATCCTGATTTCAAAAAAATGAGACAAATGAAATCCTTGTCTCCCTTGGTTTCTCCCAAAATAACAATAAAGTTAGCTTTGGCAGCAGGGGAGCCTCTTGTCTTGTGTATCTTTATATAAAGAGCAAGTTTACAAGTGATTTGTGAACATTCTCAGTGTCAGTTGTAGCTTGGTAGGAATTTGTCTCTCAGACTAGGTTGTTGTTAATAATTAGACTGTTGGAAGCCCATGAATGAGCTATGTATGTGAGAAGATCTTGCTTGCAACAGTGATTCTTTGGAGCTGATATTTCTACTTCAAATTACCAATTTGTCTACAAAAGTACAAAAATGTTTTGTCCCATTGTTCGTCACAAAGACCTCGGTAAGACCCAAGCTTTTGTGTCAGTTGTGCCTTTTTAGAAATTCCTCCCTTTGGAAATGGCATTTAATGACACAGGCAAAAAGATAAATAGAATTCACAGGAAATCTGCTCTTGTTTTAGCTGAGTTTTGAAACCTCGCTGGCTGAGACTGTGTTTATGGTATTTGATTCAGTGACCAAAGATCGCGCAATTTTTAATCAACTTCGGAATTCCCGTTTTGAATGTTTTTAGTGCCACCTGGTGGCTGTTTCCTTCCTCTGCACCACACTGCACACACAGAGCAACTTATTTATAGCATCTGTGAAAGGTGTTCTGCTGCCCTGTGGCTCATTTGCTGTTTGATGGCTCAGGAAGACAGGCTCTTGGTACGCTCCAAGGAAAACAATCTTGTGTTTTTATTCTCTGCAGCCTCAGATTGTTCTGGGTGGTACTGCACAAACAACCACGTTGGGGACAGCAACAGCTGTACAAACTGGAACTCCTCAGAGAACAGTGCAAGGGACAACGGCCTCCTCCACTGCTGCCACAGTAAGATACTGAGAAATGTAACATCTCTTTTTGTCCATTCACATATGCATATATACACATAGATGTAAACACAGATGGGAGTGGAGATTAGTAAAGATGCAGGAAGTCTGTGAGCTGTTGACCTTGAAAAGGTAAACTTTAATAGAGCCATATAATTTACAAAGTGTGGGTACAGGTCACTTGAATTGTGATAGATGTTGAAGTGTTTTTGTTTCTGGAACAGTATTAAAGCACATGTTTAAAAAATATATTGGAAGTATTTTATAGAACAGGGAATTGTTCAGCACTGTAGAGGAGAATCAGTATTAGAAGGGATAAGCAGTTGGCACTGATTGATTCAAGCTGCATATTTCCAGGATTGCAAAACAGGGAGAATTCATGTACTGTGCCCTGTGAGGCAAGAGCGTTGCTATTTTGTCCTGCTAAAACACGTCTTTTCCTATATACAGTGTCCATTCTTAAGATACTTGGTGATTCCTAACTCCATGAAGAATCATAATTTTGACAATCACATTTTGATAACAAAAATGTACAATACATATGTATATGTGAAGCAAAATAATAATTTCAGTCTGCTTATATTTTAATTATTGAAGGATGTATATCTATAAATATTATTCTGCACTGATGAGCTGAAGTACTTTATTTCATGGAGTATATGGTCAGATCAATGTATTAAGAGGAGTTTGTCTTCCTTTCTGTGACTATTTTCCTTCTACCCTTCCTTCTAAGGAAACTATGGAAAATGTGAAGAAATGCAAAAACTTTCTGTCCACGTTAATAAAACTGGCATCATCTGGAAAACAGTCCTCAGAGACTGCAGCTAACGTGAAGGAATTGGTACAGAATCTGCTGGTAAGAGAAGTTCATCACAAGTTGTAACATACAGCATTTGGGCAAATTCAGACTCAAAACTGGTTTGTTTTGTTTTTTTTTTTTTTTTTTCTTCAGAGGATGCAGCTCATAAAATCTGAGCTAAATCAAATTAACTTTGCCTCTTCTGAATTAAAATAGATGCATACATTATCCATTAAGTTTATAACTAAGACCTTACTGCTTATATTCCTGCATGGGAACATGAGTTCAGTTGAAGTGTGAGTAGCAAGAGCAAGTAGTGGCTTTTTAAAGTCTACATTTTAATAAAACAATGGATGAAAAGTTTATTATGTACTTGAGGGAAAACACTGGTGCAATAGTTGATTGTAGGATACCACAAGTTTTTACCAAAAAATATAATTAATGTCTGATACCAATACAAAAGCTTGACATATTTAATATTTATAGAGTGAATACTAACATTGCTTAGCCTACTTGTTAGCAACCTTTAAGTTATGGTGAAGCTGTGTATTCCATCATGCAGTAACTAGAGGCCTTTAGGTCTTACAAGTTGAAATTTGTAATAAAGTTGGTTGCCACCATAAAGCTATTGGTAACTAAAAATACTAAGGAATGATAAAATCACTTATTTTCAGTACGTTCCCAAGTTTAAATTTTTTTTGGTGTTGGATGTCTGTAAAAATTAATTTCTACAAGTTTGTTCATTTGGATTTTCTGTTTTGAAGGATGGAAAAATTGAACCAGAAGACTTTACCAGTAGGCTCTACAGAGAACTTAATTCTTCACCTCAACCTTACCTTGTGCCTTTCCTGAAGGTAACTTATCTTCACTACTCTTTTCTTCTGTGCTTGTGTATCAGCATCAATGAACACAAGCACATCCTTTACCATTACAGGTGGAATTCTAAAATGTGTTAAAGGAAGTTTTAAATGATGCCTGATTAGTTTTTTGCTTCCTTAAATACTTTTTGCGTCTTTGTTCCTAGAGTTTGTTACTGTGATTCGTTGTAATATAACTCCTATCACAGTGACACATTGTAGCTCTTGTGAGAAATCTGAAAAGTTTTCTTTCTGTGACTTAAACCAAAAACCTGTGAATTGATTTATTGCTCTCTTTTTAGTATAGAAAGCAAAGGGATTCAATGATATAGAAAACTGTACCTTCTGGGCAAGTTTTGCCTGTGCTGTAAACTGATTTGGAGAAGCAGGAAATTTGTCACCTCCCAATGATAAATCACATTTGACATAAATTTAATAGTAGTTGGACAAATCTCAAAATAGTATTTATTGCAAAACATTTGCCATCAGTGAAATCACTGAAAATACAACAGCACTGAATGATAAGGATGTAATTGCTTGACTAATCTGTGAGTAAGGGCTATAGTTGTAGGTGTGTGTTGACATTTCTGGGTTCTTAAATGCTTGTTCAACCTTGAGCTGTTCCTGAGGACAAAAATTGTTGCCATAAGAAAACAACTAAATTAAGAAGCCACTGGGACACTGTGGTCTGTTGGGCTGTTCTGAAATCTTCCCTGGTGTTCCAGTGTGACCTTTAGCCATTGGATGACAGTCAAGGAAGGCAGCATGGGCTTGGGTTGTTAAATACACGCAGGGGTTCCAGATAGGCTGCATAGCCCAGATGCCCGTGATATCCCAAAGGTATTGTCCTCTGTCCTGCTTATTGAACAGGAGCAGGTTGGTATTTCTGTGTGCTCACCTTTCCTCAGGTGCGCACAGACCAATCCAATGGACTGAAACAAAACGCATCGCTTCTTTACAATTCATATTGTGGGAGCCAGGATGAAACAACTCAACCAAACTTTCCTTTCCCCTTTTCAGAGGAGTTTACCTGCCTTGAGACAGTTAACACCAGACTCTGCAGCTTTCATTCAGCAGAGCCAGCAGCAGCAGCCCACGACGCAGGCGACGATAGCCACGATCCCGTCGGCAGCGGCCGTGCTGCTGAGCTCCTCGGTGCAGCGCACGGCGGGCAAGGCCACTGCCACTGTCACCAGTACCCTCCAGCAACCTGTCATCAGCCTCACCCAGCCCACACAAGTTGGTGTCAGTAAACAAGGGCAGTCCACGCCACTGGTATGTGAGCTAAGTGCAGCGTTTGTTATTGTAAAGGGTTTTTTTTTCCTTTGATCGTGCTTCTTGAATTGGTGGTTTAGCTCAATCCAAGAGCTGAGAAAAAAAAATAACTTAAATTGCATTTTGGTTAAAATGCTCTTAGGGTTTGTTCTTTCTACCTGATTCTCAGATTATTTACAGTTCTTTTTTTTTTTTCCTTATTATTTGCAGGTTATCCAACAGTCTCAAAAAGCAGGGACATTGATAAGGCCTCCACAAGTGACGTTGACACAGACACCCATGGTGGCATTGCGGCAACCACACAGTCGTATTATGCTCACTACTCCTCAAATCCAGCTGAATCAACTTCAGACAGGTAAGAGGTCAAGGTACTTGTGATATGCCATATTTGATTGCATTCCCTGAAGTGTGGTTTAGGGATTGCTTGTCCAGAGAAGTTGTTGATATCCCATCCCTGGAAGTGTTCAAGGTCAGGCTGGATGGAGCTTGGAGCAGCCTGCTCTAGTGAAAGGTGTCAGAGGGGTTAGAATGAGATGATCTTCAAGGTCCCTTCCAACCCAAACCATTCTGTGGCTCTGTGAATGTCAGTTCTCAAGTGCCATGTTTGTACTACTGCTAAAATCGTCCGCTGTGTAGTGGCTGGGGATACAGATCTGTCAGGGCAGCATTGCCAGAGAGATGGTTTGGCTGCTGGAATTGTTTGGGAGCAGTCCTGTTTTTACCTGTGTGGAAAGCTGACAGAAGCTGTTGAGGTCCACTCTTTGTACCAGACCTATTGCCATAACTACCTGTGACTGGCTTGCATGTGTGAACTCTTACTGATGGAGTACAAATCCTGTCTGTCTTCTTGCAGTACCTGTGGTAAAACCAGCAGTATTACCTGGAAACAAAGCTATTGCCACTGTTTCGACACAAGTAGCTGCTGCTCAGAAGAATAAACTGAAAGAACCTGGGGGAGGCTCTTTTAGGTGAGGAACTGTTTGTTTGTGCTTGTGCTGCTTGGGCAGCTGAACTCAGACTGTCTGGGGAAACTCACAATAACCTAGAGGCAGATTTTCTGGGGGCAGGTTTGCTTCTTCATTAAAGACTTCAACAAACAGCACTGGACATACTCGTGCCAGACTTGTTTTAGCATTTAGCTGGTACTAAACCTCATAAACAATTCCTGCCCAGACAAGCAAGTGGAATTCATTCCTTCACTTCTCCCAGCTCTGCTTGATTTACTCAGATGTACAGCCTGTCTTGGTGATGAGGCAGATTATTATTGTTTTGTAGTAGTGATTTGTCTGGTCTCTTGTTTCTCAAGGTGTTGAAATATTACATAAGAAAGGCTCTTGGAAAAAAACAGGAAGTACAGAATTAGCAGTCTTTGAAGTCAAAGCAGTAATTTCTCATTTACAAACAAATGAGCTGTATTTTATTATATTAGAGAAGCAAATAAAATGTAAAATTAAGTATTCAGGGTTTATGGTGGAATTCATTATATGCAGCTGTGGTATTATAGCAGTGTGTGCAGATAAGCACTAAATGTTATGATTATAATAAATTTCCCTTCCTTTAAGGGATGATGATGACATTAATGATGTTGCATCAATGGCTGGAGTCAACCTGTCAGAAGAAAGTGCTCGGATATTGGCAACAAACTCTGAGCTTGTGGGCACGTTAACAAGGTCCTGTAAAGACGAAACCTTCCTTTTCCCAGCACCTTTACAAAGAAGGATATTAGAAATAGGTATGTTGTTTTATCTTGAACATTAATAAAAACAAATGTCCCTACTCTTAGGTTTAATTGAAGGCATTTTCCATAGAAATTGGTTTGAATAATTAAAAGTTGCTGAACTTGTTACCTTCTGGTATTTTCTGGTGTATTCAGATCCTTGTGGGAAATCATTTGTCTTATGGAAGTGGAATAGTGTCAAGGAATAGCAAACATGGATTTGCCTTCTAAAGTAGTGGCAATTCAACATCAGAACTACTCAATCTGGCTGAAAGTCTGGCTGTATAAACTACTAAGGTGCAGCAAGCATGACACAAACAATGAAATAATTCCAGAAGCACTCTTATCAGCTTTGCTTAGTAATTTAGAATTGATGGTGGAACAAAAAGCAATCTTGAATTCTTTGTTACACAGTAGTACACAGCATTTATTAATAGATTGTCAGTGTTGTTAAACTAATATGAATTTTAATATGTGTCTAATTTCCTGTTTAATCCTTGTCTGAGAAAAACCTGCAAATCATATTTAGAAAAAGGGATTTAAATTTCTATGACTGAGATTATACTCATATTTAGTTGTATTGTAAAATGATTTTTTGCAACCCACTTGTGTTCTGATCGTAGGTAAAAAACATGGAATAACAGAAATCCATCCTGATGTAGTTAGCTATGTATCACATGCGACACAACAAAGACTACAAAACCTCGTGGAAAAACTATCAGAGACTGCTCAACAAAGGAATATTTCCTACAAGGTAACTGTATTTAATTACTCAAATCAAATGGCAAAATTGCACAAATGCAGCAGGCTGTGGTGCTGACTGTAATGCAGGAGTTCAGGTGTTCTTTGTTCTGTGAAATCAGGTTGTTTATTCTCTTTGACTGATTCACCTTCCATTAAGATATTAATACACATGGGTGACTGGAACTTTTCAGCTTGCATATACAAAATGGTTTTAAAACAAATGCAGGAAAGCTGTGCCCGCCCCTTTATTTATTATGTCAAATGATTAGTGTGTGAGTGATTGTAGAGTCAGACAGATAAAAGCAGTGCTTTGAATTCCCAGGAGACTGCTATCTGACAGATGTGTGTTCCTAATAGATGCAAATGCCTGAGCAGCATTTAAAAAAAACCACACAGCTCTATGAAATATGTTTGAGAGGTTAAAGCTGTGATGATATTAGTTTAGAAGTCAAAATCTGATGATTCATGGAATAGAACAAAATGCTTTTAAGAGTTCTAGCTGGTTTGACTGGTGTAAATACACTCCTGCTATTTGTCTGAAAAGGACAAAGTGAGCACTGGAGCTTTGAGTGTGTATGTTCTTCCCCAGCACAGTACAAGTTAACAGCTTTGTTTTTAAGGGAGTAATGAGAAACATATTTGCTGTATTTTCAGGATGATGAAAGATATGAACAAGCAAGTGACGTTCGGGCACAGCTCAAGTTCTTTGAACAACTTGATCAAATAGAAAAGCAGCGTAAAGATGAACAAGAAAGGGAAATTTTAATGCGCGCAGCAAAGGCAAGTGCTCGGCTTTCACACGTGTTTGCAAAGTGTCATTTCTGACATCAAAACCGCAGAGTTTCTTTTCATTCTAAAACACTTGCAATGAAGGGGAAGACTAATCTTCAAAGATGGAACTTGATGAATGTGTTCATAACTAGAGCTCACTTTTGCTTTTCATTGTTAATCATGGGAAACAGGTTCTTTGCCGCTCTCACTGCATGTTGCCAAATTAAAAGGAATCTTGAAATTTAATTTTTGTGTTGGCAAAGAAAGATGAATGGTGGTAATCTTAAATGTAATAGAGAGGCTACAGGTATTTTGGAGACTAGAAATAGAATTCAGGATGATTTTACAAATTGGAGAAATGCAATGAATAGGAAACAGTTGATGTAAACATGAATGTGAATATTAAACTGAGTAATATTATATTACTCAGCGAATATAGCATGAATATGATAAGAGCACCCTAGAAGTAATGCACAGAACAACTTGTGTTTTCTGTCAGTTTTGTGATCCAGCATGACTTGACAATGTCGAAATCTAAATTTATTTTGTTGCTGGCCTGAAGAATGTAAGGGATTAACAACACTCAGGATTTGATAGGATGAGAGGAAATAGCCTCAAGTTGCGTCAGGGAAGGTTTAGATTGAATATAGAGAACAGTTTCATCACTGAAAGGGTTGTCAAGCCCTGGAACAGGCTGCCCAGGGCAGTGGTTGAGTCACCATCGTTGGAAATATTGTGTAGATGTGGCACTTGGGGGCATGGCAGTGCTGGGGAAACAGCTGGGCCTGATGTTCTTAAAGGTCTTATCGAATCTAAATTATTTCATCATTCTAAAATATGCCACACACCAGGAATGGCAGGTGCCCAGTGAGATGGGCAGTTGCTGATGTAAATGGTCTTGGGTCACTCAGGTGCACTTTGTTCAGCCTGCAGCCTGACCTGTGTGTGTAGGTGTAGCAGAAAGATCTGCTCTGAGTGCCTGGTTACCCAGCAAGGGGAGGAATTGTTCCAAAAAGTGCAGGTCTGATTCCTTTGTTCATATGCAAAGTGTGTAATTCAGTTCACAGATCTGTGTAATTTGTGTCTTGTAATGCTTGCATTTAAGGCATAATTGCCTGGCTACTCCTTTGCTATCTTTAACAGAGCAGAAAAATGGGATGCCTTTTCCAAAAATAGTTATGTTAACAAAAAGAAAACTTAATTTCTAAAAGTTGTTTGCCTCTGTTGCCGTCTATGGGAGTGATAGGTATTCCCCACTTCCTGCTGAAATTTAAGAAAAGCTTTCATATATATATAACCTTTAACTGCTTTTATAACTAAATTAATTTATTCTTTCTTTTCCTCCGACCACCTGCTGCTCATCCTTTATGAACACAGTCTCGATCTCGACAAGAAGATCCAGAACAGCTTAGGTTGAAACAGAAGGCCAAGGAGGTGAGTGCTGAGCTTAACATCAACTTTTATTTTGGGAGTTGAAGGAGAAATAATGACCCATGCTTGTTCTGGCACACACAGATGCAGCAGCAAGAGCTAGCACAAATGAGACAGAGGGATGCCAACCTGACTGCATTAGCTGCCATCGGTCCCAGGAAGAAAAGGAAAGTAGACTCACCAGGATCTGGATCAGGGACAGAGGTACAGTATCATTGTCACCTTTGGTGTTGCTGCCTCAGCCTCTGTGCAAACCTTTCTGTTCAGAGCTTTTTTCCCAGTTTGTGGTGCAGCAGAAATGCTTTGTGTTCAGATTTGCTCGCTCCAAGGCCAGGATCAATTTTTAGCACCTGTAGTGGCACAGGTCATTGAGTTAGAAAAAACATCTGATCTAACAAGTCTCAGCTTTTTGGACCTCCATAGTTTTGGAAAGATTTTTGTGGTTGTAAGCAATCTTACTTCTTGTAGTGCAGAGTAATCCTAAGGGTAGGAGGGGTGGTAGAATTCAGTCACTGCTGAATTTGACAACAGGAGCTTTAAGTTACAGGAGCTTGCCTAATTTCTCTCTTCAGCAGCTGCTTGGCCTTAGACTTAGTGTCTTCACAGCAGATCAGCTTGACCAGTTCCATCTGATCAAGATGTTCTTGTACATCCTCTGTGTACTCTGCTGTTGAATCTGCCTTTTAAAAAATTCTCTGTAGACTAGGTATCAGAATGCTCTGTGTCTGATCATTTCATTTTCATTCTGGTACATGATTATCTGCTGTATTTCTAAACAAGAAATGCATAAAATTGCTTTCTGCATGAGACATTCAATGTGGGATTTCTCTAATGTTTAAAAAGAGCAAAATATTCTTGAAAATTGTCATTTGTTGGACCAAAAGCTCTCTTCATAATTTGAGGATTTTTCCCTGTGGGGTTTTGTGTCTGATAGCAAGTGACAGAATAGTGATAGTTTAATAATTCTGTTTATTACTCCTGGAGCATTCTGAATTTTCAATGCTGAAGCATTTATACTCAAAAGAGTTCACCTTGGTTTATACTGAATTGCTGGAAGCAGTAATTTACATGTGCTTGATATAAAACGGTAGAGAAAAATCTGAATACTAGCAAATGTTATTTTTGTTTATAAAAAATCAAGCCTCTTGAGCATCTTACAAAGTAATTTTAAGTTTTGAAATTTACTAAAATGTCTGCTACTGAGAATGAGACTTGTTTTTATATAAGCTGACAAATTACTCTATTAAGGGTTTATAGATGTGGTTTAAAATTATGAAAATTGCAGAATGGGGCACTTTGCAAAGATAGATGTGTACACAAATGAAGTTGTCTCAGAGGAATATGCTGAAGTACCTCATGCAGAGTTAATGCTGGTATTGCTTACTCCTGCATGCTCAGCTGTGCCACCTTAATGGTCTGTTAATGTCACTTAGGTTATGGGATGCTTTTTGCATCTCCTGTGAACACTTGTTTGTATTTCATCTAAATCTGACTAATTTAGTTGTCTTGGATTAATCACTGGTTAACCAATTAACTGCAGGTTCCCTGGTAATCTAATCTTTTTGTCTGTTTAATTAAGAAGCAGCTGCCTTTGATCTGATGCTCACAGCTGTGCTTTTGCTGCTGTGTCACTTGACATTTTTAAATTGGGCTCCACTTGTCACCATTTGTATGCAGTTTGTGGCTAAGGCATATTACAAGAAGTGTGGAAAATAAGGTTTGCTGTTACTTAGACACAGTTTTGTAAATGGAAGCTTTTGATGTCTACAAATGCTGACTCTTAATTACATGTAAAAACACTTCTAAGTAGTAATTGCACTGTTTTGTTTCCAAATTCAATAAAACAGGTTGCTGGCAGTTTGAGACTTTTATGTCCATGTGATTTTACTGAAAGTTACCAAAAAGCTTCTTAATTTATTCCATATATAATTCTGTGTCTTTAAAGACTCCTGAAATTTTATCTTTGCATTTCAAGTGTTGTGGTCCACATTAAAAGGTGAGGCTTGAGTTTTAACTAAAGAATATCTCAAAATCAAGAATAAAACCCCTTCCAGCCATTCTTTGTTGTGTAGCAATCATATATATGTGAGAAAATTTAGTTAGCATCTGATACTTTCCTGCATCTTCTAATTTCCACTGAGGCTGGTGAAAATTAGATGGCCAAATTGTCAAAGTGCCTTAAAACATCCCTTGAAAAATCCAGCCTTTGACCTGCCCTAACTACACGATTTTAGTGATTTGGTGTTTGCTGATCAACAGAATCCTTGAGAATCAAAAATCTGACCTTACTGTTAGCACTGTGGTGAAGCAAGTCCACCTGCACTGAGCAGAGTTCTGCTAACCCAGCATGATAATTTCCTTTAGCTTTAGGTTGGTTTGATCATTAGTAATGTTCATTGATTAAATACATTATTTTCACACATTAGTGGGAGCCTCAGCAGCTTATTCACATGGTTCATGCACCACTCTAAATTGGGGCTTTTTTCAAGTCTAGGGTGTATTTATTAAGAAAAACTATTGAAAATTCTCCAGACTCAGGGGCAGACAAGTCTTTATTCACTACTGGAGTGCGTTTGGCGTCACAAAGTACAAAAGTTACATTATAAAAAAAAAAAAAAAAAAAAAGAAAAAAGATAACATTATCATAGTAAATTAAATTAGAGGGCAGAATGAACGCATAGCTGAGCCAGCGAAACAGAACCCTTTTCCAGAAGAATTCACGATTCAGGTGAATCACCTGAGAGCAAAGAAAGATTCCCGGCTGGAGAGTGAGGAGCAGCCCGGACTGCGCTCTGTGCGTGCCACCTGCCGGGCACTGCGCGCTGCTGCAGCTCCCTGCCGCACCTTCCTTTCCTTCTTTTTTTCTTTTTTTCTTCTTTTTTACTTTTTTCCTTTTTTTTTTTTAAGTGATAGATAAAATAATACGCTGTTTGGTTTATGCTGCTGCTTAGGGAGACTCGCAGTGTGTGCCAGAGGGATGAGTGATGCTGAGAGATGGAGAAGCATTCAGAGGTCATTGGAGAATGTGTGTTTGTGTCTAGGAATGCTTCTCCTAGATCTAGTCCTGAGTTTGGTTACAGAGAGCACCCTGCCGTGGGGATCAGGGGAATCTAGGACATGATTCAAGGCTGCTCCCACAGCTCCAGGGCTGCCCTTGGCGTCTGTATGCTGGAATTGTGAAGAATCCTGTCCTTTCTGTTTGGTTTAGTTGCTGGGATTGCCTATCCTTAGCACCTTCCTAAAAACACAGACAGTGCTCTGAGGCTTTTTTGTCTGTATTGAATGCTGCTGAAAACTTCTGATTGTTCAACTGTTGTTAATGAATCAGAATGAGGAAGGGACTCTCTAATCTGGTAGCATACAGCTTCCTGACTGTGTACAGTTGTTAGGTCACATGTTTTCTCTGAAAACTTTTGCAATGCTTTCAGGCATGGACTGATGGAGCTGTTCTTGTGCTTTCCAGGGATCTGGTTCGAGTGCAGCAGTCCCAGGCAGCTCGGGAGTTGGAACAACCAGACAGTTTACGCGACAAAGGATAACGCGGGTGAACCTCAGGGACCTCATATTTTGTTTAGAAAATGAGCGAGAGACAAGCCATTCACTATTGCTATACAAAGCATTCCTTAAGTAAAATGGAAAAGATCAAGGTATTTTTGACGGAGAGACGCCTGAGGACATTTTTTAATATATTTGCAAATGACGCCTTTTTGTAACAAGTGAATGGGATATTGTTTAAAAAACAACCTCCTCTTTACATGGAACAGTTTTATATTCCTGTTTATAAATAAACTCTTCAGTATAAGAGAAATACATTTCTGTAACATTGAGGATACTTACAAGGCCTGTGGATACTATAAAAGGACAATTAAATTTTAACTCATCTCTTGATTGAGTGGCCTTCTTGCCAAACAAGCCATATATAAAGACTGATGGAATCGTTTAGCAAATAACTAGCTACCCTTTGTCAGCCCTGTAGCAGTTTCAGCATTAATTGTTCATTTTGGTTCAGTTTCATTCAACTAAATCCATTACATAGGCATATGTCTACAGCAAATGACCTCATTTCATTTAGCTTTTTTTTAAACGGTCAGTTAGCAAAGCAAACTGATTTTTTTAAGAATATTTATCTTTCCCCCCCCCCCAAATGCTCAAAATCTAGAGGGATATACAGTTAATTTTAAACATAACCTCAATTTTAATCACATTATTGCTTATTAGAGGCCCTGAAATCCCATAAAGGAGGGTTACTTCTGAATGTTTTAGCAGCATCTGTAAAAATGCATTTTATTTGCTATAGTTTGTAAAGCTGTAAAGTTAAAAAAGGAAAAAAAGGAAAAAAAGAGAAACCTTTTCAGCATAAATATATTTTACTTGCACTGTGTTTTTTAGCTAAAGTGAAAGCTTAGATTAAATAAAATCAAAAGTTGAGAGGAATCATCAAAAGACTGTTTCTCAGTGTGAATCAAGTGTTGAAAAATGGTTGGTGTATTTTGTCAGTAATTGTACATAATTTTTGGCACATAACATAAAAATGGCTATGTAAACTATAATTATTTTGCTAAAAGACTGTATGCAAGCTGTGGGCCTACTTTAAAGATGTCCAGAGCAAAGTCCCTTCTTTGTACCTATTTTTTTATTACAAATATACTAATTGGTTCTTTATATTTTCAGAGGTTATTGTATTAAATTGTCTATTGATAGTACTTTTATGACTGTAAATACTTTGGCTTTCTTTGTGTGAACTCTCATGGTAGAATTTAACTCTTGCGTGTAAACTGAATGCTGATCAGTATTTTTATCAACACCTGACAACTGTTACAGCCCTTTTATTTTGTCTTTTAGGAAATCCTGTCTTTCCATTTTTTTTTTCATGTAAATTTTGCACAGTTACTTGTTCATATGTAAATATTTTACTTTCAAAAATGAAGTTTTTAATTGCTATTGTTTTATATAGGATTGAAAGAAAATTAACTCCTTTATTAAAAACAAATTTATCTGTATTTGCTAATGTAATTTTCTCTCTAAATCTTTTCTCCACTTGGATTTATTTTTCTTGGTACAGTAAAAGATGAGTCTACCTGAGGGGATGGTTTGCTAAAGATGCACTGTGGGATGTTTTTATACTATTTTGTTTTATCAGTGTTTTTGGGGTGATTTCATGACTCTTGACATTTGGTTGTTGTCTTGGAGCAGCATCAGGAGACTGGGTTTGGTTTGGGTGGTTTTAAGCAGGGAAAGGTGTCTGGAACATCTGAAATATTGTGTTTGTCTAGTGAAGGTTTAATAAAACAGCCTTTCCTTGAGGGCAACCTGCTCCCTCAAACACAGCTGAAGTGGTGTGCAGAAGAAGGTAGGACATAAAACACAATTTGGAGAACAATTATAAAGGAAAATAATCAGGAACACTTTTAATTATCAATGTGAAAATCTGAGAAGCATCTGATGTTCTGTACTGAATATGTAGCTTTTGCCTTGTATTTTTTGTAATTCCTTCTCTCATGGGCCACTTACTGTAATAATTTTGAGGGCCTAATCCTGCTAACACATGAATTTGATGATTATTCCTTGCATACAGACAGATGTGTCCCCAGGCTGCTGGCCAAGCCCTGCTGTGGGAGATCAGTGTCTGTGAAAAGAGCTCAAGCTGCTAAAGGGATGTGCTCACCTGACACTGTGACACCGACCCCGAGACTTTAAACTCCAAACAGCCTTTGTGTCCTGTTATTAAGTGGAAAGCAACACCTTTGACTTTTGGCCAAACACTGTCAGAGTTACTGGTTGTAATTGTTAATCACCACTGGCCAGGCAGTGACTGAGCACAGTGTCTGTAGCAGGTAAGTGAGAAAGAAACTGAAAAATTAAAGTTATTGCAATGGTATGCTTTGCTCTCTCTGCTCAGTAGAAGCTTAGAAATATTCTAGAGAGGCCAAGGGAGGAGGGAGAGATCTCTAAGAGAGCTTTGGTTTTGTTTTAATTAACATTGGCTTTAAGTGCACAGGCAGCCCTTCACTCCATATAATTTTTTCTCAGCTAAAAGATAAATGTTCCTGTTGTTAGTCAGTAAAGCTGGTAGCATCCACATAAATTCAAATTCATGGAGTTTTGGACTGGGACACTGGCACTCGTGAGGAGTTCTCGTGGCACAGCAGTTGAAGACTTGTTCATTTGCTGTTGGTTTGAAACTTAACATTTCAAAGTCACAGCTGAGGAGGGCAGCATTTACAAGACAATACCTGTGTACAGCAGCACTCCTCTTGTGTGTAGAGAGAGAAATTATAATTCTTTCCTGGCCCCAAAGCTCCACCAGAGAATGAGGATGAACATGGAAGAGAATTTACAGCCCCTTTCCTTGGGTCTCTGTACCTAGACTGATGCAATTTTGGTGTAAGCAGCCCCAAACCTGAAGTTTGCCACAGCTGGGATGTTCTATGTGTGAGTCAGTGAGAGTTTATTGTACCTTTATTTTATCACACTTTTCCAGCTCCATGTCAGGGACAGGTTCCTTCTGTTTTGCCTTGAAGTCCGTGACTTGTAATGGGCTCTCTGCCCTGTTTTGCAGAAATCTGTAATTTTGCTGAACTGTTGATAATTCTTTTCCCAGCAGAAAAATTGATCAGAACAAGTAGAATAGAATAATGCACTCTGAATTCAACCTGTTTTTCTTATTTCATAGGTTTATAATTAAATAGATATGTTTTCAGGAAACCTTTAATATCTATAGGGAGAGATGCATGCATGATAAATAACACCAATTTCACAGTAATTAAGATTTTATTGGAGATTCCTCCACACTCGAGATTGTCTAAATTACAAATTTAAATGAACTCCAGTGATATTTTTAACCATTTTCTTAGGTTTACAGCTGTTGGTCCATCTGCAGAGAAGAGTCTTGGCCTTTGGGGTAAGTGAGCTGGGCTGGGGTGGTGGCACTTTCAGGAGGGACATTTCCCTGCAGTGTGGGAGCGTGGATCCACCTGCGCAGGTGAGTGCAGAGCTTTGTGCTCGGATGTGCAGGGTGGGATGGCTCCTTCTTCAAAGACTTCAGTGCTTGTGCCAGGATTTTTGCACAGCAGGGCTTTGGGCAAGGACAGGCCAACCTGATGTGTGAAAACATGAGGTGCCAGGAGGAAAATTTAGGTGTGATCTCAATCTTTAGATTTTTGGGACTGCCATGTGAGCAGTCCCAGGGCAAGGATTGCTCCTCAGTATTTGAGGAGGTTTTTTAACAAGTGACATCTCCCTGTCTATGGAAGGCTGATGAATTTGGGAAATGTTTGTTGGAGGATTAAAAAGGGAGGGCAGCACCCTGAGGGCTCTGGTGTGCTGCCCTGCCTTTCATTTGCCCAACACAAAAGCTTCCCCAGGTAAGAATATCCTACAGGATGACAACTGGGGGTATTAAAACTGCATTTTAACAGGCCAGATCTGTCCTGCCCCTGCAGATCTGCTGTGGCCAAACCCTGCACTCTCCTCTTCCACTGGAGTCCTGGGAATGGTTGTGCCACAGCCCAGCAGGGACAAGCCAGAGCTCCTTCATTTTCTGTGTTGTTAGATGCCATAAAGCTGTGAGAGAAAGGGAACACATTCTTTAAAACTTGCTTGTAGGAATTGAGTCATGTTTTCTTGAGTCAAATGAGAGAAACTTGCCCAGTGCTGCTGCAGGTGTGGGAAGGCGAGGGGAGTTCTGAGCACAGTGCAGCGAGGCCTCATAGACACTGCCTGATCTTACTTTGTTCTGCCCCTTCACAAATAACTTTCCTGTGAAACAGTTTATTTTCCCTTTGTTTTCCTGCTCTGCTTATTTACTGTTGTTCTCTGGAAGCAGCTGGGTTGCACCCTGTTTGGTTTCCTCCTGGGAGTATCCCTGTTCTGAAGTCAACAGAGGACTTGTACAAACAACACGAGCAGCGTTTGGGCTGTGATACGGTACCATACTGCTGTGAAAGTGCTGAATAAATGCATAACAAATCTGGCTTTTACTGCTCTCTAAAAGTACTGCATGGTTTAACTTCAGCACTTACGTACTTTTTTCAATCCAATAACAAAACAAAGTTGCCAAAAAAAAAAAAAGGGTTGCGTGTGCTTTCTAGTTTGCTGTGATGCATTTGGTGCTTTAATTTCAAGCAAACACGTTGGAGAGTTGCCCAATTATGGCAGATTGGAATATGAAGAACAATATATCTAATTTCCCAGGAGAGCAACGTGCTGATGTTTAGGCACAGCCTCTCTCAGTGAAGATGAAAATCCTCATTTCTTGTTGAGTGTTTCACCGTTCAGCTGGTTTGCTCCACTTTGAGAGGGACAGGAGTAAAATCTGGCTAAGTTATAGGTAAGGCCCTTCACTTTGAGGTGGGAATTGGTGGGATTGATAGTTTGTATTTGAGAAATAAAAAATTACATTCTGACTTTCCATGCTGGTGCACGGCAGTAGTGTGTGATTTGAAGTTGTGGGAGGGTTTCCTTCCTATAGTAGTTTTTGTTTGTCCTTTTCATTCTGTTTGCATGGTGCAAATTCCTACTTTTCCTACTTACTCCTACTCGAGTGGTAGGAATATATTTTTTGTGTATTTGCTTATTGTTGATGGAGATATTTCAAGGTCTCCATTTAGAGCACAGCTCTAAACCAGCTGTGCTGGTGGACTGAGTGCACCAGTGGAGGTGGGCACTAAGCCCTCCCCAAACCCAGGGGAGGCCTGTCCCTCCTGTCCCTGCAGCGTGAGTCCACAAAAACTCCCCAGAACTCAGTTCCCTGATGGAAAAATGCCCAGGAGCTGACATGGGCAGGAGCTGAGGGCTGGGAAGGAGAAACTGAGAGGACAGCTGAGGTGTGAGGCAGTGCAGGCTGGGTGAGCTGGAAGCTGTAAGCACATTCAAACTGTGGGAACGTGCTTCGTGCTGCCCATAAATTTAATAAAGAAATAAAGAAATACATACATACATACCCTAAAAATAGCTAATCCTGGTACCTACACAACACAAAGCAGGTCTGTGTGAGCATCCCCATCTCCTTGGCAACAGAAGCACTCAGGGAGCAGGGAAGGGTGAGTGTGGTGGGTGAGTGTGGTCAGCAGTGGCCGTGGAGAATGGGAGGGCTTGTGATATACACCATATTGTAACTCGTGTTTTGTATGAAATAAATTTGTAAAATAAAAAAATAAAGAAACGGAGAAACTAGCCACGGTTGGGGAAAGGTTGCCTCACCACTCGGAATTAGGGAAATTAACAATCTACAGGCCTGGCTAGCAGTCCAATGGTCTGTGAAGAAATCAGCGACCAGAAAATGTCAAGCACGATCTCCAGGAGAATCCGAGAAACTTACAGGGGAGCAGCATATCAATAACATTTCCCCAAAATCTCATCATATCCCCCGAGAGCAGCACATTCCCAGATCCTGGTTCCTGTAAGCAGAAATCACCCACACAAAGGCAATTACATCTCAATACAAAAATACACAAAATCCCATCAAGGTTCATCAAGGAGCAGGAAGGACTTTGTCTGGTGTGGACACCAAAACTAAATATGAAAGAAAAAAAGAACTGTCCTGCTCCAGGCTACGAAAACCAGTATAAAAATAGAACCAACCAAGACAGCAGTATGAACACAGGGGGATCTGATGGATAGAGGTCAGATCATCAGTGGTGTGTTCACCCAGCACTGACCCTGGCTTCAGTGTTGCCTTTTTCTGTTGTGGCTTCCCAGGACTGTATTTTTGGTTGCAAAAATAAAAATTGCTGTTTAAATATTTCATTCTGCTTGATTCGTTTATTACATATAACAGGCTCAACCCCCCCAGTGCCAACATCACATTCTCGAGATGGGAAATGCTGTCTGGGAGGGTTTATGGGCTTGGGTGGATTCTCCTGTGAGTTTATGAAGTTGCTTTGTGGAGGGAAGATCAGGAAGTTTGGGCTGCTCCTGCTCCCAGCCCATCTAATTTATAGACAGATTCAGAAATACATGAAATATGTGTGTCTCTACAGATATTTTTTATATATTTGTGTATAAATGCATGCATACACTGAGAGATATTTATAAAAGTCTGTTTTATATGTATTAAAGATGCACGTTTATGATACACACAAGGTGGGGCAACTCTGTGACCCACCAGCTCTCCTGTATCCCTGATCAAAAAAAAAAAAAAAGAAAAAAGTGTCACTCAAAGCTGCTAAAAGGTGTAAAATGGAATAATTCTATAATTGTCCAGCAAGGAGCCTCTCGGATGTTTCATCCTGCACATGGAAACTGCAGAGGGATGCTCCCTCTGAGGATGGGGATGCTAACGAAAGTTTTCAAGGAGAACTCCTGGCTCTTTTCCCCTTACATCCAGCGAGCACTCTGGTTGTATTTTGTGGCTGGATCTGGAAAGGGAATGGGATGAGAAAGCGTGAGAAGCTGAGAGAAGAAAAGCAATCAAAGTGTTGACAAAGCAGTTCGACACTCGGCAGGAGTTCAGTGGCAGAGAGCCGGGCACTGCGGAGCCGGTGGGGGCGAGCAGAGCTCAGGGCTGGGCTCTCCCTGCCCTGGGGTGAGAGAAAAGGCAATAATGACCCCTGGGAAAAATGATATAGAGAGGTGAGAATCGGGCAGGCAGCTGGTCCGTGTTTTCCCGTGCCTTCAGCTGTCAGAGGGGATTCACACCGACTGCATCCCATCCGTGCCTCGCTGAACTCCCGCTGAGGGAGGGCATGGAAACCCTCGCCTGGGAAACGCTCTGTAATTGCTGGTATTTCTTCAGGAAGCAGCCGAATCCGTTTTCTCCCTGCACAGGGAAAGGGTGTGAGCCCACACGGGCGGCAGAGGGTGCTCTGAGCCCGGCTACGGCTCCATCCATCCCCGCTGCATTCCCGATCCATCCATCCCCGCTCCATCCATCCATCCCCGCTGCATTCCCGATCCATCCCCGCTCCATCCATCCCCACTGCATTCCCGATCTGTCCATCTCCTCTGTATTCCCGATCCATCCCCGCTCCATCCATCCCCGCTCCATCCATCCCCTCTCCATCCATCCCCTCTCCATCCATCTCCGCTCCATCCATCCCCACTGCATTCCCGATCTGTCCACCCCTCTGTATTCCCGTTCCATCCCCGCTCCATCCATCCCCACTGCATTCCCATTCCATCCCTGCTCCTCCATCCTCCCTCCATCCATCCATCCCCACTGCATTCCTGATCCATCCATCCCAGCTCCATCCATCCCTGCTCCTCCATCCCTGCTCCATCCCTGCTCCATCCCCCGCAGGGAAGCACAGCCCTGCCCAAAACGCGGCCCGCGATCGGGGCAATGCTTTTTCTGCTTAATGCCAAATATGAATTATTCATTTGCTGACTGCTAAATCATAGAAAGTGGGGAGAGGAGAAAGGGGGATGTGGCAGGAGTTCCCCCTTCCCCAAAACTTCAATTAAAAAACAATTAAAGGAAAGGAATGAGGTGAGAGCACCGTGTGCTTCAGTAGGGTTTGATCAGAATGGCTGCCCCAGACTATTTATGTATTTAAGTCTTTTTGGGGGACAGTCACTGAGTGGAGCAAATGTCTCTGAGCTACAAGAGCAAAAGGCAGGTGGTGCAAGCGAAAAAATGCAGAAAATGAAACTGTCAATTAGGAACATTTACAAACAGGACAGAGATGTTCAAAGGGAACTTCTAGTGATGGCAAGATGCAAGAAAATCAGTGTCAAGAAGCACAACACACACAGAATCACACAGAATTTCAGCCACCAGCCCTTAATTTCCCCCCTTCTTTCAAGTGCTGCAATTCCTGCAACTTGCAGGAGGGTCACAAATGTACAAACGCATGAGTGTCCATGTGAGTTGTGTTTGGAGAGGGCGGAGGTAGCTGAGCAGGAGCTGTGGATGCTGGAGGTAAAAAATCCCAACTATGCCAGGAATGTGCTTTGAGACTGCGGGGCTGCAGAGCAGGGTCTGTCTGGGTTCTTCTCCCAGTCAGCTTCACTGCTGCTTCCTGCCCTGACGCTCACCTAACTCCTGCACGGTGTGGGAGCAGGCTGCCTGGATCCAGCCAGGATTCCTGTGGCACTTGGCCCTAAACCCCAGTTAATCCATGCTGAGCTGTGCATCAGAGGGATTTCCCTCCCCTCATCCATCAGAGAGGGATGGAGAGAGATGAATGCAAGGCCAGGCTGTGAGGACAGCAATGAGGTAATCCTGCTTGCATCCCAT
>VRYO01001272.1:2844446-2913613 GCA_009812075.1 Sialia sialis
AACAGATACCTCTGATCACATCCTGTATTGTAACCCAAGACACCAAGATGGGAATCTGCTGGAGCGGCCAGGGATGAGCTGTACCTGAGCCCCTCCTCAGCTCCTCCCCATCCCACCATGTCCCTGGCAGTGCCCAGGCCCTTCCCCTGTTCCCTCCAATCTTCTGTGGCTGATGGTCAACCCTGCTCTGTGCCAGGCCCAGATGTCCTGTCCCATGGGATGTTTTTTCAGTGTGTGAGCCTTCAGGAAAGTTTGGAGGTTTTATTAAAAACTTACCACATAACATCCATAACTAATAATTAGGCTCTAATGCACCCAGTGGAGGAGTTCCCCCTTTCTCCAGGCAGTTAGAAGGTGCCTTTTACCCTGAAACATGAGAGTTATACATATAAAAGTGTGTATAATGTTTCCCTTATAAAATTTTTATCCTGTCTAATGTATCCCAAAGCTCTTTAAAAACTGAAAGCAGAAATTGTGGAGGTTTGGCTGCAGCTCTGGGGAAAAGGAGGGCTGTTTAGGTGGAGGCAGGGAGGACACTGTGTCCCAAGAGGGCAGAAACCTCATCCATGAAAGGCAGGATGGGACCAACCCCATGGGTCTTGGACAGATGTGTCAAGATCCTGAGGCATCTTTAGGGGTCCAGAGCCCATGGCACCACACAGACACGCCCTCAGCTCATTGATGGACAAATACATTACCTGTGAGTTAAACTGACAAGGAACTGGTGGGAAAATAAAAATGAGACGAAAAAAAGAAATGCTGCCTGTTCAATTACTTAAATTAAAGCTTACTTGAAAGCTGTGTTTGCAGAAAACACCCACCTTCCCCTTTATTTTCTGAAGAGCTGGGTTTAGGGTAGGGCTTGAGAGGGTTTGAAGAGCCTAGAGCTCCAGGAGCACTGGCCCTGGAAAAATGAATAAATGTGGCACTTCACAACATGGATGAGTGGGCAAGGTGGTGTTTGGTTGGACTTGATGATCTTGGAGGTATTTTCCAAGTTTAATACTTCTGGGACTCTATGAATGCATCTGCTGCTGCTCTGTGGAGCTGGCACAGGGCTCCTGAGGTGGCTTTTTGTGGGATATTCAGAATGTTTTTCTTGGAAATGGCACGTGTTTTTTGAAAATCATAATGAGTGATTTAAAATAGAGCCCACTCATCACAGATGACAGGGTAGCTACAAAATCCAGTGTTCCAGGAGAGAAATGCCAACACAACAGCCCGAGGGCACTTGGAAAAATCGATGGGTAAGGGGTGAGTGGCTGTGCTGGGGCTGTGCCTGGCACCAGCCAGGGCTGGGAAGCTGCTTCCCCCTGCCAGGGAATGGGGGCAGAGGGGTGAGGGATGGCATTTCTGGCACAGAGTGAGCCCAGGTGCTCTTGGCTGCATGGGGCGGGCGTGGGCACTGCACTGGGAGCAGAGGAGAAGCACAGGGGCGGGTGGTTTCCCACCAAAGCCTCGTAGGGATGCTCCAGGGCTGGTGGTCCAGCCAGGGCACCCCCTGCCAGCTGCCATCTCTCCACAAAAGCAGAGTAAACGTTTTGGCAGCTCATCCCCCTGCACATTTGGCTGCTGCTGCTGCCTGAGCCATCGGGTGCAAGCCTGGGGGTGCTGGTCCCTTAATTTAAGGGATACTGGAGGGGAAAATACAGCAGAGATGTGCTGTTTCAGGGATGTTTTTCCAGCGGACCTGCCAGAGGCAGGTGGCTCGTTCCCCATCCTGGCTCAGACGTGCAGCCCACGCCAGGCAGAGCTCAGCTTGTGCTGCTGCTGCCTGCAAGCAGGGAGCAGTGTCCCCACGCTGGATCCTCTGCAAACCTTTGGCTGCTCTGTGCTGACTCTTCCCCATCAGAAAAGCTGTCCCTGGATGCTCTGACCACTGTCCCTCTGTCCCTGCCCATCCTCACAGAGATGCTCTGCTGCTCCCACACCCACAAACTGGGAGGAATGCCCCCAGTTCTTTGCTTTCTTTCTGTTATTATCAGATAGGTTGAGTCACACTGAGATAAATCCTGCAGATATTACAGCCCGTTTGTGCCTGAAAAAAAGATGTGTGTGGATGTTAGCATTGCCAGTTGTCACCATGCTATGAGGGATGTTGTGGAAATAGAAATGGAGAAAATATAATAGATACTTCAGATTTGCAGCCTTAATAGCTTTACAGCACATCTAATTATTATATATCTATCACATCAATATACTGCAGCACTCGTGGTATTTTTATTTAGCTCCATCTGGTGTATGATAACACGCTTCTGGTACCAAACAAGCATGAATTGGAAAGGAATTTAATACATAGCTCTGCAGAGAAGTCCCTTAAAACATATCCCAAACCAAGCACGTGTCATGCAAAACCAATGTTGAAGTTTGGACAGAGAAAACACTTCTGGGTGAAAAGGGGGGACGTGAGCAATTAAAATTACGCCCAGGCAGACACTCTGCTCCAGGTTTCTTGCCTGCAAACCTGATGCTGGTGCTGTGTTTGCCCATCTCCCAGCATCTCGTGTGTGCTCCTGGGAACAGAGGTGTGGGGTGATTCCGGGTGTTCTTTAGTTTTGAGAGAGATTCAGAGGTGACAATGACAGGCGCAGGAGCACTGGAGACTGAGAGATGAGAGGGGAAGGGGTCAGCAGAACACCCTGGGGCTGAGGGAATGAGAAATACTGAGCCCTGCTCTCTGAGGGCTCCTTCACCAGGCATTCTGACTTCCTCCTGTGGGGAAATCACAACAAAATGAATTCCCTGCTTGCTTTCCCCTCGGCTCTCCAGGCAAGGGCAGCAGTGAGTGGATGTGCCAGACATTGCGGCCCCATTAACTGCAGGCAGAATAACTGGGGGGACATATTTTAATAGGGTGGAAAGGGGCTTTGTGAGGGATAAAAATCCATCCCCAGCTGTGTGATGTGAAGGAGATGATGCACAAGCTGCCAGGATGCCTGGCTGGGGAAACCTGCAAACCCCTGTGTACACCAGTGCTGAAATCCTCCTTCCTCTGCTCTTGCAGAAATCCACCTTTGCTCTCCCAGACGAGCCCTAGAAGATGTAATTGCACTGGAAAGCTCCAGTAATGAACTCCTGGTCTGCAGAGGATCGGTTTATGGCCAGGCTGGCCACGAGCAGGTGTTACAAACCTGGCTGCATGTGGCCCCAGGTGCTCTCAGGATGTGCTGGCACCTTGCACTGACCCTGCAGGCTTTGGGGCTGCTGCAATGGAGGGAACAGGGCTGTGCCTGTGCCCTGGAGGAGCCACTGAGCTCCCAGGGGCTGCTGGTGACACTGGGGAAAGAGGGAGCTGAGTGATGACCTCCCCACCTCAGCATCTGAGAGTTCAAGTGGAATTTTCCAGGGAAATCTGCCTCACCAGCAGCACACCAGTGAGTGCAAAGCGTTGAGGCTGGGAAGGACAATCACAAGCTTCTGTACAGAGCTGAGCTGTAGCTGCATGCAGCTGGTCCAGCACTGGAGGCAGAGATGTGCCTGACTAACCTGTCCCACAGCAGGTGACAGGGGAGCTGTGCTGTATTTACTGCTGGATTACTTTTAATCATATGTTTTCCTCCAAACAAAGGATTGCCAGCTTGGTACTCAGAGATCAATGCATTGTATTTATCATCTCCAGGCAGGCACTGTTTCCTGTTAACATTTTCCACACTTTACAGCCTAATTAAGGTCATCTGAGCAGCAGAATGCTGCTGTGTGTGTTTTAAACTACTGTACCTAATTATTTCTTTTAAACCTTCCATGGAGTAGCCAGTGTCTGACCAGCAGGTCCCTGCTGCAGGCTGGAGCATCAGCATTGGCTCCCTCCTGCTCCTGGGCAGGAATCAGCACGTGTGGGGACATTACACATGGTCTCTGATGCTGATTTTTTTTTTTGTTTGTTTGTTTTTTTAAAGAATTTATTTATTTATTTATTTATTTATTTATTTTTAAGATTTGGAAGCTCAAAAAAAACCCCCCAAAAACAAAAACACAACCCTGAAAACTGCTTGACATTGACCCAGATTTCTAGCATGAGCAGCACCAGTGACCTCTGTGCAGTGGGGAATTCCCACCTGAGCCCAGTCCAGACACACCTGAGCTGTGGTGCATCTCCTGCAGTTTCCTTTGGTGTCATCCCCATCCTCCCAGCCCTGATATCATTGAGCTTGGCTCAGTGTCACATCTGATTTCACTGCAAATGGCCTCAAAATTCTTTGAAAGGCACGGCTTCCCCTAAACAGATTGTGGGACCTGCACCTACCTCCCTGCTACCTTTAAATCAAACTTCTGTGAATATATTACACTGCAGAGCCATATGTTCAGTGCCACTTCCCTCAGCGTGTCATGTAATTCACTGCCTATATGCTCCCCAAGATATATGGATGTTGCCAAAAATAGAGAATGCTGGACCAACCCTCCTTCCTCTTCAGCAAAAACGTGATTTCAGCTGGATGGGGGAGAGGGGCAGGTGGGAGTGGGCTTGGGGTGTGACTATACATGGGAAAATCCCTTAAAATTTTGTTCTGCAGGCCCCATTCTGTGGAGGCTGTGAGGATAATCCTTCAGCCCTGTCCCACTGAGGATTTTTCATGGCTTTCAGTCTGCATTTCCATGTAACACTCTGCTGGATAGAGAAATTGGAGTGTGTTGAGCAAAAGGCATCAAGAGCATCAATCAATTTTTGCTGCCGTGAGGGGCCAAACGTTCTCCATTTGTATCTGAAGAGAATGGGATCTGCTAAAGCTCTGGTTTCATCTTTATCAATATGAACAGACTCAATGGGACCATCAGATCCCTGTCCCCATGGTGTGTCCTGCTCTTCTCCTGCTGTCCCCATCCTGGATGGGCATGGGACAGCTTGGGTTGGAAGGAGCTTTAGGGGTGAGGCTCTCCTGGGTTCTGTTCACAGCCTCCTTTATCCACCCTGGGTTTTACACCTTTGTCTGAGGCTGCCAGCCCATTTGGGGGTGCTCAGGGTGTGAGGAGGTGCCAGACCCCAGAGCAGCCCTGGGAGCAGCCTGGCTCCGTGCTCAGCCCCAGCTCCAGCCCTGGCACTGCCAGCCCAGCTGAACGGGCACCACCGAGTGCAATTCCAGCTCTGTGAATCCCTTCCAGGACCAGCTAATATATGCTCTGATATTGGCACTTCTCTCGCTAATATTGCTGCCAGCAAATTCTCTGCTCTGCTTGAATATTCATGGGAAGCGAATGTGAGGAGAGGAACAGCCCAAATGAGGTGAGTACGTTTAAAAATTCAGCTCCCAAATTCAGTGGCTATTTCTTGCAGTACTCACCCAAGCGTTAGCTCCCATACTATTAATTCCAGTCTGTGTTTCAGACTTCTGAGCAAATTTTCTGTGTTTTTCCCTCACTTGGTCTGCAAACTCTTCCCTCCCTGGAGATCAATAGCTTTGTATAAAAACAGTAACTCTCCTTGATGAACTTTGCAGTCAAAGGATTTGTTTTGCCTGATTTTTATTTAAATTATTCTGCCTTCACCTCCCCGTGCATGGTTCAGAGCGTGTGGTGGCTCTGCGCTGGGATTGAAATGATTCTTGCTTAGGCAAACTCTCATTCAGACTTGTCAAAGGAGTTCGGTGTGTTTGTAATTAAGTGCCTCTCACACCTTCTTTAACCTTGCTTACAAGGAGCTGAAGCGTTAGAAAAGCCTGCAAGAGGCAGGAAAGGCTCATTTGCACCTTGAAATGCCAATGTTTTGGGAGATCAATGCTGTCTGTGTGGAACAAAACCATAAGCAACTTTCAAGTGCTTTTTTTAATGCAGTGTCTCCTTTGCATATTGGATTCATGTCTGATTACATGGTGAGTGAGGTGTGAGATAATAGGCGAGCAGCCTCTAAAGCATTACAGTAATTTCACGACTATAAGCCGCACCTGAATATAAGCCGCACTACTGGGGTAGGCTGGATTCTTCAATGATAATGGTGCGGCTTATAATTGTGAAATTACTGTAATTCCTCCACACGTGCCATGGCTCCAGCTCAGCTCTGCTTTCTTGTGCCTCCTCTCCCCTAAATAGCATCACACCCAACCGGATGATGGAAACATCACTGTTACCAAGCTGAGCGTGGGAAGTTCAGACTGTATCAGAATTAGGGTAATTAGTGTTTGCATTATTTCCCAGCCACACAACAGCTTCCATGCATGGCAGGGAGGCAGGGAGGGCTGCTCTCCTTTCTCCTGGAGGTGGCACCAAGGCAGGATCAGCAGCTGACCCGTGGTGCTCTCCATGGTGCTGTGAGCCGTCCCACACCTGTCCCTGTGGGCTGGGATGGGGTGATCCCAGAGCTGCCACTCTGCTCACAGCACTGCCAGGGCCAGCAGAACCAGCTACCTTGGTAATCATCCGTGGGCCACTCATAAAAAGCTGTGAAATTCCCAATTAGCCCAGAATAAAATGTAGATAAGCGTGTAATTCTCAGCCCAAATTAAATCAAGCGTCCAAGCACGCTCTTCCCTCACTGCTATGCTTCATCCACCACCTCCATCTCCCCTCTGCATCCTTTAGCACTGCACATTTTTCTTTTTAATTGGTGGCACGCTTTATCCTTGGAGTTTAAACTTTGCCAGTGGATGGAAGGAAGGGGCTGCCTTCTTTGTTTGATTTAAGGAAAGGCTTTGCTGCTGTGAGGATGTAATGCACAGGATTTTTGGGGGTTTCATATCCAGCCCCAGGGCTGTGTGAGACTGGATTTACTCTGATGCAGCAGAGGAAAGCAGGAAGCTTAGCTTGAGATACAGGGAGGGAACCTGGCTCGTTTGGGAAGCTCTGCCATAGGGTTTACATTAGAAATGTTGACACTGCTGAACGAGGGAGTGCTAATGGTCCATTTATTAAATATCTCGAAGTCCATTTAGGACCCCATAGAGACCTTGAGTAAATTAGAGCTCAGGAGGCAAACTGGTGCTGTTGAATATGCAACAGTGAATCTGTGTGTCCAGCCTGCTCCAGTGAGGGACAGCCCTGCTGGGACAGGTGCCACCAGCGGGGACAGAGCCCAGTGCTCCTGTGCCACCAGCAGCTCCCAGACAAAGCCCAGGAGATGCTGGGCATGACACAAATCGGAAGATCTGTTACAAAAATAAGGAAATGTTGCATCAGGCCACGGCTTGCCTCACTGGAGCACTGTTTTGGTGCTTGAGGTGGCATTTGCAGAGGCAGACACTGAAATTGTTCTCAGTCAGAGCAGACTCATCTCGTCCTTCCCACCTGGAGTGTCCTTTCCCAGGGCTTTCTGATGCTTCCACATTTCAACATTAGGAAACAAAATTCAAAAGACACCCTTTTGTAAATTTCTATCCCCATACAAAACTGTGAAAAATGTCCAGATCACAGAGATGGCCAGGGAGCCTGTTCCACCCCAGCTCAGTTGTTCTCCCAGTTGCTTTCCCAAAGAAAAACCAATCAATTATTTTTCTGTCTATGCAGCAATTGCTCCTAATTGCTGTTTGCATTGTGTGCCTTCTTGTTTGGAGCATGTTTAATGGGAGATTTGTGCTCATCTTGAAAGGATGCTGGCTTTAATGATCAGGGAGAGCATCAGTGAGCTGGAAGTTCACAAAGTGGTGCCCTTATTTCTGATTTCCAGAGTGAGCTCCCATCTGCAGTTCCTGCAGTTGAATACCGAGGGGAACCCAGAGCTGGTTCAGCTGTACCAGGGCAGGTGGGAGGTCAGGCAGACACAGAAATCATGGACTCATAGAATTGTTATGACTGGAAAAAGCCCCAAGCCCAGCCCCTGAATGGACACCACCAGGCTCACTGAACCATACCATGAAGGGAATGCAGCAAGGGCTGGACAGGAGCTGGACTCAATCCCTGTGGGTCCTTCCAGCTCAGCTTATTCTGTGATTCTCTGAGCCCTTCACTCACCACAAGCACATCAGCAGCTCCTCCACTCACTGCAGAGGCTTGGCTTGGCTTCAGCTGGAGAAACACAAATCCTCTGAGAATGTGTCCTGTGCCCAAAAAAGATCATTTTGAGCCTGGTGGGAGCAAGGTGACCATGTCCCAGGGTGTCCTGTTGGGAGAACCAGCAGGGATGGCTGTGGGTCATGGCTGGGACAGGATTCTGATGGATCTGGGGCTCCACAGACAACACAGAAGAGATGAAGGGGGATCAGCCAGGCACTCTGGAGGAACCTTGTGATGGAGGCACAGGGCTCAGGGCTGAGTTTCCTGCTGCAGAAAGCTGGGGGAGAACTCACCTGTGTGACCCTCTGCTTCTTCCAGCTGTGGGTCTCACTTGGTGGGGTGGGTTTGGACATGAGCTTGGATCAGTGATGCCTGTGGTGGGACAGGGAGAGGCTGGGCAGGGCTGGAGGAAGGGACTGGTGTTCTCACCCTTGTGCCAGAGGGAATCCTGCAGCCTCACACCTGATTTTCTTCTGTAACTCCAGGGAAATGGGAATGATTGTCTGTGATTAGATGGTTTGGGGGGAGAGCTTTGATCCTGTCAGCAGAGACAGGAGAATGATGGAAAGAGAAATGAATGCAAAGAAAGGAGAGGGGAGGAGGGAAACACCCCCAGGATGGTCCTGACAGACGGGGAGGAGGTGAGGGATGCGGCAGGAGATGTTTGGGGAGGAGGTGAGGGATGAGGAGATGTTTCCCAACGCTGCTCAGACAGGCAGGGGGAGGACAGGAGCTCAGGCTCCTTCTCAGGGACAGCTTTCTCTAAATCTAAGCTGTGATTTCCATTGGTACAGTCAGCTCAGCCCTGAAACCCTGTCAGGAAGGGCAGTTTGACATCAATTACTGCAGCCCTGGCTCTCCCTGCTCTGGCAGCAACCTGGGGAGTGCACTCAGGAGACAGATGTGTTTGACTCTCAGACGTGATGCAGAGCACAGCATGAGGCAGTGCACGGAGTTTGGTGCTGCTCTGGCTGTTTCAGTGGGAACCCAGACCCTGAACAAGCTGGGTGCAGTGCCCTGCACAAATCCTGTTTGGGAGGCAGAGCTCCACACAGGCACAGGGAGCTCTCAGGGTGTGGGGACAGGACAGGCAGGGGATGGCAGTGCCCAGGCTCCATCTCAGAGCTCCTCAGAGCTTCATCAAACCATCCCACAAAGCAGTCTCAAGCAGCTCTAGGTGTGCAGTTCCCCAGGAACTGAAGGAAAAACAAAGTGCAAGGCAATATCAGCCCTTCCTCTTGATCTTCCTCTCTTTGGGGAATTCTGTGTTTGGGTCTCACCTGCAGCTTCCTAGCACAAAGCCCAGGGTTATCCTGCAGCTGCCACCATCCCACCTCCCTCTTGGCCTCCCCATCCATGGTGGATCCCAGAGGATGAAGCAAAACTTGTCTGGATCAGATCTTTTTGTAAGCACAGCCCTGACACCCCCTCACTTTAATACAGCGCTTCCTGTTCTCTGTTGGAGGCTCTGTAGTGGAGGCTTCTAAAAAAAGGAGAATTTCTGGCTTATTTACAGTTAAAAAGATTGTGTTTGACACATTCATGGCTTAGACAGTAAATATGACTTATGGCAAATCAATTCACTGCATTTGACTGTGACATTGGTGCTGCCAGGGGTTTGATTGGGGATTGATGGGGTTATTTGCCAGAGGGCTGGGAGATGCCATCAGCCTCACACTTTCCAGGGTCCAGGCTGCAAAATCGGCGTTCTGGCAGCATGCAGAGAGCTCAGCCCACCCTGGCCCACCCTGCTGTGACTCTCCTGCTCTTCCAAACCTCGGGAATCACCACTGGGGCTGTGACGAGGCTGATCTCTCTGTGCTGAGCTGGTGTTTTCACAGCTTCGCCAAAATTTCGGGTTTGCTTTCCATCCCTCCCCCTTTTCCTTAGAGTCCATTTGGATGTCTGAGAACAGAGATGCTGAAAACTGAATTTATGCCACAAGGAGAAGCAGCAGAGATAAGGGGTGTGTGTGTGTGAGGGGGGAGCTGGAAAGGCAGCCTTTTTATTTTTTTAAAACTTTTTCGCTGATGGCAAGTGGTAAGCATGTTTTATTTATGTATTCTGAGATCCGCCAACGTTATGTTTTTCTCTTGACTGATGCCTTGGCTGCAATGACAGCTTACACTGAGCTGTGCACGAGCCTTATTTACCCTCCACAGACACCTCCCCAGACTGACAGTGAATTATTCTGCACCTTGAACTGCTCCTCAGTTAATGCAACACAAATTTGGCTCCTTTGTTAAAAGGTTTTGTTGTTTTTTTTTTTTTTCCCCAAATGTGAAGATTATTTTTTTCAATGAAAAGGGGCTGGAGGCTTTTTTGAGATGGTAAAAATAAAGCATATTCGAAATTTTAGTGAACTCTGCCTTCACCTGCCTTGCTGTTCCCTGGCTGTGGTGGGGTGGTGCCTGTGTTGGGTGGGAGCTGAAGGATGGTGATTCCTCTCTTCTCCTCTTGCTGCTGCAGAAGTGATGGGCTTTGCCTGTGAGAACCATAGTGTGCACTCCCAGTGCCTGCTCACCTTTCCCATTACATTTGTGAAAACTCACCTGTCTCCAGAACACTTCTTGGGGTGGCCAAAACCCGGCCTGAGCAAAGATTGAGGTACAAAACCAGAGAGAAATTGGAGGATGCTCACTGCAGGCTGCCAGGCTCTGCAGGAGATGCTCATTCCCTGTGTCCAGCAGCACGTGTGCGTGTCCAGGAGAAACTTTTACCACCACAAAGTTCCTGCCAAGGCTGTTTTGCTGGGTCCAGGCAGCTCTTCCTGACAGAGCACGGCTTCAGCCCTGCTTCAATCCCAGCTGGGGAACAGCTTTGGCAAAATTATTGCTAAATGAGGTTTTTAGCAGTGTGTGGTGTGGAAGGCATCCAGGATTGTGGTTTTCCAAGGTAGCAGCTGAAGGAAAGAAAAAAAACAGTAAAAAAAAAAAAAAGTAAGTCTGAGCTTTTGTTAAGTAATTAAAGAATTCCGGGTTGCTGGAAAGCCTCAGGGCTGTGCTTCTGTGGCTGATCGGAGTCTTTGTTTGCACAAGGCTGGTAAACAATTTGCAGTTCTTGGCAATAACCTGAATTATGTCCTACCATTAAAAAAAAAGGAAGAAGTTGAAAAGACTGGGTTTATATCATTATTTCAGGGCAGGGAGAGGAGTGGGGGAGGCTGATGGGCTGGCATTCACTGAGGTCTGTGTGGAGATGCCCTCACTTCTCCAGCTCCATCCATGGGATGCTCTTGGGTAAATAAATAAAGTTCAGCAAGAGCAGAGAGCCCAGGATTGCTCAGCACAGGGGTTGCTTCCCTCAGGCTGGGTTTAGCCACGGATTCAGGCAGGTGGGCTCACTGCACAAAGTATTAATGTGCTCCCTGTGTACCCTGGCTGTGCTCAGAGCCAGGAGATTTGCATGTGAAATCTCTGCTCCTGGAGCCTCTACACCCACATCCTTAATTAAGCAATGCCCCACGTTTCTGCTCTATAGGATAAGTGAATGTATGCAACTGCAATGCACAGGAGAGAATTTTGTAATGATTTTGCTGTTTGTTTAAGTGAGGAGGAAGTTTGCTCAGTGGGTTCTCCTGACCGCCAGCTACACTTGGTTGGAAAAATACACAAATAAAAGCAGGATGAAATTGCCCATTTGGGGTGAGCTGCCAAGAAAACACATCCTCTGGCACGTGGGGAGGTCAGGAAGGCCACAGCCCTGCTCCCATCTCCTGCTGGCAGGGCCAGGGCTGGCCCAGACCCTGTGGGCAGCACTGGGTTTGGGTTTGTGCATGTTCAGGGGAGGGGAAATGGGAAAATGGGGATAAAACCAAGAAGCACATGTAAAATATCCCCTGTCTTGCCCAGCCCTCTGAGAGTGAGGTTTGAAGGAGAGGATAGGGGAGCACATCCCCCTGTCTGGGGGTGCCTGTTGGTGTTCCTGTGTCCCATCATGCTGCCACCACAGGGTCCCAGTGCCTGTCCTGCCTGCCATGGGGATCCCCCCTCAGGGACAGGATGGCAGGCAGCAGGACACTCACTGCATCCCCTTCAGGCTGAAAATCAATTGAGAAACCTCTTTGGACCCCTCCTAGGAGGAGATGCTTTTAGGAGAGTTAATTTTCAAACAGTGCCAAGTCCTGCATCAAGTGGAGTTTGATATCATGGTAAAGGACATGTTCTTTATGGCCTTTGTGATGCCACAGGAGATATTTTTTTATTAGCCACAGCCACTGAGACTGGCAAAAAACTTCTAGAAGAGGCACCCTCCTCGTCGTGCTGCGGGAAAGATCATCTGAATTAACATGAGCTCCTTGGCTATTAAACGGAAATTTTAAATGGGAAGAAAATTCTGCAGTGACTGCTAAACTCTGTGTCAGCAGAAAGGGGAAAAAGCAACGTGTGTCATTCCTATTATCATCTTGAAATCCATCTTCCCTCCACAGCCATGACGGTGGATAATCCCCTGTGCGACGCCTGCATCGCGAATGTTTGCACAGGCAGAATTCCTACTTTGGGAGAATTTTGCTCTGCGTATCTTAGCCCCCACCTTGAAGACATGGTCTGAGGTGGTTGGAAACGCTGATCACGCTGTTCCTGGGGGTTGAGTTTTGCCACTGGTGGCAGCAAAGTGGCCTCTGAAGTCCAAGGAATCAGGAGATTATTGAATGGCGAGTCACTGCTGCGTGTCCCTACATGGCTGTGGGCTAGCCCTGCTGACAAGGACAAAGGGGCAATTTCAAACCAGGAAAACTCTGCCAAACCCAGCCAGGGTGAGGGCAAAAAGTACCCAGGGCTGCAGGAGCTCATCTTCAAAAGGAAGAAGAAAAATCTGTGCTGCTTTTTTATTACCTGTAGAAAAGCAAGGAGATCACACAGGAATGCCAGGGCATGATGAATTTTGCAAGACCTGCACTTTTTTAACCCCTTGGTTGCATGGCATGTGATCAGATGTTTTCTGTGGTGGGTTTAGATGTGAAATGAAGGTTGTGGAGAGGTCTCTGCTTCTGACATGGGGCTGCATCTCCTGAAGCTTCTCCTCAGGGATGGGGACCTGGGGCTGCTGGTGACACAGCCCAGCTCGAGCTTCCCACCCTGTAGGGTTTGTCATGGTCATCAATCACCCAGGTGGCACGGGGTGGATAGGCTCGTGCTGGTGGGAATTCAAAGGGCATCACAAATGAGTGATAAAGTTTGGCAGCCTTGGGAACCAGCCATGGCCTGGCACAAATCTGCTCTCCAGACGTCCCAGTGTGTTGAGGGAAGTGGTGGCTGTGACCCTGGTCACAGCTTTGGTTTTCCAAGCCGGGCTTTGGTGTTTTCGTGGTGAAAGTGGGCTGTGTGTGCCAGGTACCACTCACTGGGCAGGTTTTGGATACTGTGGGAGAGGAACTGGGGTGGGTTTGTTTGCACTTGAGGAGTCAAGACATGGGAATGAAGTGAGTGGTGGAGAACCAGACCTTGTATGTGCTCATCTTTGCATATGGCACAGAAAAAATCCCAGACCAACTCCCTCCTTGAGCAAAAAGAACCTCAGCACTAATAAATCTCCCCCTCCAGGTCCCCACTCCACTTTGCCTGACAGGGAGAGGAGCATGGGGATGCCCAGGAGGAGAAAAGCACAGAGGGGATGAGATCCAGGGCGAAAAAAAACCAAGCTAATGATGTAGACATTTGTGCAGAGGTTAAAAATGAAGCAATAAAGCCTTTACACAAACTTCCAAATGCTTCAGCAGCCACACGCCGCAGCTCAAAGTGGGGAATAAATAAGGGAAGGAGCAGGCAGGCAGAGGGAGGCTGATAGAGACATCACTCCTCAGTGGCAGCCTGAGAAATACGTCCCCATGGTGTCCCCAGAGCCACCGAGGGGAAGGGAGTGGGGAGGTGGAGGTTGGGGTGTGCTGATGCCTCCTGATGGGTTTGGGGAGCAGAGGGGATGAAACCTGAGCCAGATTTGCCAGCTCCCCTGATCTCACCAGCAGGGCAGCCCGCAGGGTGGGTTAAATTCCCTGGCAAGGGTAAATTAAAGTGGTGGGATGGAGAATTTACTGACCACCCTTCCAGAAAGTTTGAGAGAGGTGGGTGCAGGAGGGACATGGGGGAGTTTACAGCCCTGCTTTTGCTTTGGCTGTGTCTGGAATGGGAGTGCTGTGGCAAAGAGCTAAAGCTCAGCTAAAGCCCAGCATTTCACTGGTCCACAGCAGCTCTGCATCCCCACAAAGGTGCCATCCACAGGGCAGGGGGAGCAAGGAGCAGCTCCTGGGAGGACGGGGACAATGCCACTTCCTATCTCCCAAGGCTCTCGTGGTGTCTGCACTGACAGCAGGATTTTCTGAGCTGTCTCTGACTGGACTTGCTGTTTGGAATGCCCTTGGACTTCCTGAGTGGGTGCAGCCTCCCTCCTCCCATCCTGCTGGACTTTCTGATGGTGAACCAGCAGCCACAGACATTGTGCTAGAGCAGCACAGTGCTGCCTGGAGAAGGCAGACTGTGAAAAAAAAAGGCTTTTTATCCAAATGAGCTTCAGTTTGGAGCCAAGGGGTCTCTGGTCCATGGGGAATGCAGCCAGGAGCTCTGGTCATCCTGCCCTCACTGTGCTGGGGCTCCTGACTTTAAACCACATCCAGCACTGCTTGGAACCTTTATAAATGAGTGTGGAAAAGGAAGGTGAGTGTCTGTAGCCTCCCAGGAAGCTATTCTGCAGCCTCTGCAGATGAACTCACTGTCTCCTTAGCTTAGGGCCTGGGTAAAGAACTAATTATTTGGACCTAAGCTTAAATCTGTACCCACAAAGATGGATTTGTGACTCTTGCCAGCTTCCCCTAGAGGATTGCAACCTCATTTTGTTTCTCCTGAACTTCTGCTGAGGTGTAAAATAACAACAATCTTGAGAGCTGAAATCGCTGAAGGATGGATTAAATTATAATGCAATCAGTCCAAAAGACCTTCTGTCTGCAAGGAGCAGCATTAGGCTGTCCCAGCCTGTCAGGATTACCCAGCCTGTTTTGTCTCCACCAGGAACTGCATTTCCTGGGCATTTTCTGTTATCTTCTGCCCAATGCTCCCTGGAAGCCTTGGCATCACCCTGCCCAGGGCAGGACTCTGAGAAGAGCTCTATAAACCCACGACAAGAAAAGACAGATGGCAATGCATATTTTGAGGTCTGCAGCATATTCCTGGGGAAGGATTGCTCCCAACCTGCCATTCCACACAGACTTTAAATCGCAACTTGAGCAGCAAGCCTGGTCTGGGGTCGTTAATATGTGTTTGGAGAGGATTTAGCATAGCAGGGCTCCAATCCCCACTGAGATTTTTGAGAATAAGCTCCTATAAATAGCTAGGATGGAGCCCATGGGATGATTTTCAGACATTTGAAGAACCCTGGGCCATGGCCTGGCTGCCCTTGCACAGCTTGGGGAGCAGCTGGGGAGGCAGGAGCTGCCTGGCTGGGGCTGACCCTGCTCCCCATCCTGCTGAGCCCTCACCCAGGAGTGACACGCTGCTCCTCCAGATGCCCTGTGCCACCAGGTGTCCCTGCAGGAGGAGCAGGGCTCATTTTGGGACCCCAGGCACCTGGTGGGATGCTGGACAGTGACCTCATAGCAAACAAGGCATCCCACAAGTGCCAGTGCAATAGATGGGAGTTCCTCATGGCTGCAAGGCCCCTTGGAGGCTTTGTTCCTCTTCAGGGCAGGTTTAAAATCTCTTTTCCTTCCTGAACAAAGGTAACAAGTGATGCAGGGGCCGAATTATCTTTCTGGCTTTGTCCAATTCAGCTTCTCTTTGTCAACGAGTTCAACAGCTTCTGTGGAGCAGGGGAGTGGGGTGCAGGCAGAGCACAGCTGAAGAAACCCTGCTAAAAAGACATCTCCTTTCTGGAGATAACCCAGCATTGGCCTCTGCCCCCTGCTCAGCCTGCTGGGAGCCTCTGTGCTGTTGGGCTGTGCTCATTGCGATGCTCTGAGAAAAGTCCTTGAGGAGCCTGCCCTGGCGCTCCCCTGCAGAAGGCAGGCTCAGCCTGGGCTTGACCCTTTGCCTGCTCACCTAAGCTGTTCTTAGGCAATGAAAAGTGGAGTTTCTCTGAAAAGAAGCCCTCTTCTGCTTGGGCTGAAATCTATAGGTTGACTGCAATCTCCCCTCAGAAGGAGGGAGCCCAAATGATGGGGACAGGGGGGTAGCACAGCCAGGGAATTCCCAATGACTGGACATAATTTCCAATTCGGCCAAAGCCTCCTCACTTGTCGTTTCTTTGATAAATCTGGACGAAAATATTTTTATTCTTTTTTGTCCATTTGTTTCAATGCTGTTTTGTGTTTCTTTTTTTTTCTTTTAAAGAGGTTGCTGTGCTGAAACAGTTGTCTTTGTAAAACATCACGTTAAGCAGATCCACCCCTGCCCTCCCCTGCACATCCAGTTGCCTCAATGCCACCAGGGTCCTTCTGCAGCTGCAGAAATATAGGAACAAATGGGAGAGACAAGCATGAACAGAAGCAGAACAAATGGAAAAGTAAGATGCTCAGTGAAAAATTTAGAGAAGCATTTTAAGCAAGGCAAAGGTTGTTCCTTTTCTATTTGTTATTCTCCTTGGAAATGAGGCACTGGCTGCTTGCAGGGGGCTGGGAACCTGCAGCAAAGCCCTGCTCTCCATTTGCATGTTTCCTTGCATTAAGGCAGTGAAGATGATAAAATGCTTTTCATCAGAGGCACTTAAATAGCAGGATTCTGCTGCACAAACATCCTTTCCTGCCCTGATGTACTCAGGAGTGTGTCTCAGCCAGGCCTGGGGGCTGTGCACAGCACTGGGGCAGGAGGTAATGAGAATTTCTTGTCAGACTTGTCCCAGGTCCCCTGAGCCAGCACGGCTGTGGCACTGCAGAGATGTTTGCTTGTTCTGGGATGGATATTTGCTCTTGGCTTCATGCCTTTTACAAGAGCACAAATGTAATGTCAAAAGAAACCACTTTGGTAATGTACTTAGAAGCTAAATATTTTATACAGTACTATTGTGATGTGATATATTGCCTTCCTGACATTGCTTTTTGCTGAGATCTAGAATTTGGGGCCATCTGTGGGGCTGGATTCCTGCATCCTCTCCTCTGTGGTGCCTCTTGTGCCTTTTTCTCAGGGTGCTGAATCCCCTTCTGTCCCTAAAAAATGCTAAAAAGCAGCTCAATCCTAGTTCCTGGCAAAATGTGAATTCTGATAACCCAATGGTTATTGTTTGGGCCCTTGGGATTGATAGCACTGAATTAAAGCAAGGTACTCACTCTTCCTCAAGGCACAATGTGGTGGTAAATGTGTCATTCTGTGAGCTGTGTGCCAGGATCTCAGCTGGGGAGCAGCAAGGAGGCTCAGAGCAGAGAATCTTCACACAGATGTGTGTATCTGTGTGTCTGTATGTCTGTATATCTGTATGTCTGATTTGCGCTCCAGCCGAATCAGTGTGGTTTTCACAGACCAGGATTAGCTGGGTTGCCCTTTTATACTCTGAGGTAACTCAAATCACTTCATAAAGCTGTGAGTTTGGCTATGGGCAGCACAGGTTAATGGCATGGTTGTTATGTACTCCGTTCAAAGCTTCCATGTGGCCTCAGATATTATAAATCTGGTTTATGAAGATTGGGAGTATTAACAGAGACCTGGTTCTGCTTTATTCCTTCTGCAGCCTGCCAGGAATTTTTGACAATCCACGTTTAGCAGCTTCCAGCACAGGCAGAGAGAGACTTTACCTCTCGTAGGGAAACTTCTGGGTGAACTCCAACTTGTTGTTTATTTGCCAGCATTAGTGAGTGTTTGGAGGGTAAAACAGAGCCAGGATAAGCACAGACTAGAGGGGCTGTGCTAATTCTCCAAAGCAAGGTAGGTTTGAACCATTCTGAATGACACTGACTGGACATGCCCAGCACAGATATCTGTCCTTCCATCTCACCTCCAGCTCATCCTCGTGCCCAGCTGCCCAGCTCAGTTCAGCAGCTCCTGAGCATCCAATGATGATTCTTCTGCGTTTTTATGGCCAGATCTAAGGATAGATTTTTAAAAGTGCCAGTGTCAGGCCAGCAGCAGCACCAGGGAAGTCCATGGCAATGGAGCTGCTTACACAGGGATTTAATGACTAAAAAAGCCTTGAATAGCAGCTACTGCTCTAAATGCACTTCTTGTAGGGTCAGTGTGTGGTTTGGGGTTCACAGCCCTGCACACAGTGAGAGCCTGGCCCCAGCTGTGAATTCCCACTTTGCTGGAGCATTTTCCTTTGGCTGCAGGTGGAAATGACCCTTCCTAAAGCCATTGATCATTAATTAACACAAAACCTTGAAGCAAAGTTTCCCTTCCAACCCTGCATACTGAATGTGGCTCACCAATGCCTCCAGACATTTCAGCAAAGGTTTGGGGTCATTTGGATTAGGGTGGCTAAAAGAACACCTTTACAAGGAGGTGGATGAAAGGTGCTGATGGAGATGTCCCTCCTCCCCAGTCCTCTGATCTCCATGGAGAAGGGGATGGATGAGGGCAGCAGCAGGGAGGGCAAACCTGTCAGCAAGCCCTGGCTTTTCACAAAACCCCAGGGTAGCTAGGAGGGTGTGTTAAATTTGTGTCTTTAAGTCCTGGCCATGGCACAGGTCCCTGTCACCAAACTGTGCTTTTCTGAACCCTGGAGGTGGACACTGCCCTTGTCACAGCCACCCCTGCTGCTGAGGCCCTGCTTGCAAAGAGCACTGTAGCAAAAAAAAAAAAAAAAAGAACAAAATTCTGTTCTCATTAAAAAAAGGAAGTGGGGAGGAGGAGGGTGAGGTGAGGAGCAGGAGAGATGGATTTTGCTGGGGCACTGAGTGTGGAGCAGCTGTAATTAATCATGGGGAGAGGCAGAAAATCCTACAGCTCTATTGGGAGGAAGGGTTTGCTGGTGTGAGATGATGCTGCTGCCCATGTCCCAGGGTGCCTGTGCCTCACTCTGTGCTGGAGCAGCCCCATTGCTGGCGAGGCATCCCCAGCTCCAGGCTCAGCTTCAGCTCCCCTCTCTGCTTTGCACCCACATCCAAACCCCGAATGTCTCATTAACTCTTTCCCCACGCAGATCTGCCCTGAATGGGAGCAGAGGGCACCATAAATAATAACTGGAGCTCTGCCGGGGCCATCTGAGCAGAGGGCAGTGCCTGCTGAAGCCCATCCTCTCTGGGTGCCCTGCTTGTCCTTGCCCTTTCAGCTGATCCCAGTTTTAGGAGGGAACTCCTGGAACTCAGGAGTGCTCCTGCTGTGGTGCTGCAGAAGTGCCGGGGGTATTTTCAAGTTACAGTAATTTCACGATTATAAGCCGCACCTGAATATAAGCCGCACCACTGGGGTAGGCTGGATTCTTCAATGAAAAGTGCGGCTTATATTCGTGAAATGACTGTAAGTGAGTTATGGGAGCTACTTAGCTGGGCTTCCCACAGGTGTCTGGGTGTCCGTGTCTGCCCCACCCTGGTCTTTTGAAGGATTTTAGATAGTACTGGTAACAATAAATGCAGGGAAAGAGGCTGAAGCTCAGTCTCAGTCAGCAGCAGGGATTGCCAGTGCAGGGCAGAAGGGATGTGCTCAGCAGGGCACTGGGAAGGTGCTCAGCTGCACACAGGATCTCACCATGCCATCACTACAGCTGAGCACATTTTTCTTTACATCTGGAATGAATTTGCCAGAAAACAAGTCTTTGGGCTCTTTTACCTTTTATTAATATATATTTTTTGAGCCCATTTAATAACTTGGCCAGTGACTATTAAAACATTTCACTTCCCAATGCTTCTTCTGCCCTCACCCAGGGACTGTTTTGACAGTATGGCATACAGAGTTAGGGTTGATTTTTTTTTTTTTTTCTTCTTCTGTCTGTTAACTTTTGGTGAAAAAATCTGCTCTGTATTTCAAAAGAAATTGGAGGGGAGGGATGGGCAGGAAAACGTCTTGGCAATGCAAAGGTTTTAGTTTGGAAAACAAAGAAAAGTTTGGTTATTTCATTTATTGAAAAATAAAATCATAATCCCTGTGTGCTTTGGTTTGATCTGAACCAATTTCTATGTCAAATTCTGGTGTATGACTTGGGAGAAAAACCCCAAACCAAGAGCCTGTAATAATAACTGTAATAGTAATTGTTGTTATTTTTAATTTTGGTACAAAAGTCCCTGGATTTTGGGGAGGGCAGCTGTTTCCATCAGCTTAGGAAAACTATTCACATGGTCAAAGTTAAGCATGCAGCTAAATCATCTGAGGAACAAGACTTTCTGCAAGCAGATAAGAGCCTAATAACACGATGATGAGAGCCCAGCCCACCACCGATAGCAGAAACTAATATTTGTGATGCAACAGTCTTGCATTATTCAGTAGTTAAAGATAATTCCAAGAAACAGAACAGCTTGAGAATTAGCAAAACTAGCAATAAAATATTCTTAGCTGACTCCGGGGGGAAGTAAATTGCCATGTACAGGATTTGCATTCATCTTAAGGTTTATTAAAAATGAGACAGCGCTGCTTTCCATGGATCACTGGAGTGTGACCTCCTGGCCTCACCCAGCACCTGCTGGGGCCTCTCTGGCCATGGCATCAGTGGTGGTGTTGGGGTGGGAGTGATGGAGACCCAGCTGCCCACCTGGACAGGTCCCCAGGGCACTGTGAGTGATGCTGCCAGCGCTAATTGCTAATTGCTAATTGCTAATTGTGGGCCCAGCACTTGCTGCTCAGCCCAGCACCAGGGTTTGTCCCCTCTCCCAGGGGTGAAGCCACCAGGGAACAGCTGGAGAAGAGCAGGAATGCTGGCCCTGGAGGAGATGTGCTGCTGCTCACAGCAATGCTGACATGAAGGGTTTGCACACTCCATCTCCAGCCTGACTTCGCTCCTGCACGTGCAGAGAAGGCGCAGAAATTCAAGTGGGAGAAGCAAGCTCAGGTTTCCTCTGCAGGACATCAGCTTTTTGGGCCATTCCTGTGCCCTGGCAGTCAAAGGGCAGCGAGCAGGTGGAGGGGATGGATGGCCCGGTGCAGCAGTCAGCAAGTACAGATCCCTGAATGTGCTGGAATTGTGCTCAAGCACAAAGATCCGCTGCTGCAGGAGTGAAATCACCACCCAACAGCAGAAATGGATCACTGGGCTGTGGGACAAACCTGCACCACTTCAGCCACAATCCAAACAACAACATGGGCCAGAGGGAGCCACGCTCCTGCCTTTAATGAATGCAAATTTCTGCAGGAGCACCCAAGATCTCCAAAAATCCCTCTGATGTCTGTGCACGTGCACCCACCTGCAGCCAGACCAGCCCCTGCAGGCTCACTGTGCGTGTAAGAGCCACCAACAGTGACTGAGCTGGGGTGGACAGGCAGGGAAGGAAAATGAAACAAACAAATAAAAAAAAATCGTTAAAAAAAAGCAAGTGAGACTATTCAAAAGGGGGACTTTATTTTTATTACACTGGAGCCAGGCGTCAGTGCGCCAGTTCAGCTTTGATACACAATAAATCAGCAAACCTGTCACTCAGTTTGGAAACCAAGATTGCAGTGGCACTAAAAACACATTGAAAACATTTACTTCCTTCCTTTTTTTTTTTTCCCTCTTTTGTTTTTGGTACAAAAATGGTACAAACAACAATACAAAATATTTGTGCTGTTGGCGGTTACAAAAAAAGGTTTTTGAACTTTTGCTTTTGCGCTTCAGCGTGAATACAGCAGAACAGCAGAAGTCTTCCTTGAGAACAACCACAGTCATGCGGGCTGCTACACAGCTTCTCCATCAGAAAGGAAACATGCAAAATCATCATTAAAATAAAAACTAAAAAAAAGAAAAAGTGCTCCAATTATACATCTATATGTTGTTCGTGTTTTTTTCCCCTATTAGATTTGTAGCTTCAAGCACTAACTACATTATGTACACTGTGTGTGAACAGTTGTGTGTGGGGTTGGTGTGGACTGGAAAGAATTTTTATTTTCCCCAAGAAAACGAGTTATTTTGTGTGGGAGACACCTACGTTGTCTGGCTGCTGTTTTAAACACTCGCATTCATTGTGACACAGCATTCCCCCCTCCCCCGGTATTTTTTTTTCACACTTAAAATGAAGAGCTCCAAAAGACATCACAAATAAAAATTCTGTATTTTATCTTTAATTATGGGGTTTTTTTAGATTAAACAAGTTGCAATCTTGGCATATTGTGTGGTACAGATGCTGCACTGACCATTACTGTTCTTCAATGCCCGAGTGTCCACCCTGCGTGAAGCAGTTACAGGTGACACAGCCACCTCTGAAACCCCACTTGTAAAGGCTGGATCTGGATTTGGACCTGACTATTCCAAAAAACCCACAGAGAGAAAACTCCCCATCACCATCGTACAACTGCCAATGGCATCACCTGGTCCAACGAAAAAGGGGAAAAAATGGAAAAGAAAAAGCAAAACCAGAAATGAAACCACGACTAGAACGTGGGACACCTAGAACAGACTTGCCTATTTACTGCCATTAATTAGTTGTTAATTACTTGCTGAATCTCCTCCTTGCCTTGCAAAGCATTTCTGTGCCTGATGCTGCTCCCAGTTTTAGGCTACACGATGAACAGACCGCCAGGACTGTGGGTCATGTTCTGCTGGGGGTGCTGTGGGTACACCAGTGACACTGGACCTGCACACTCCCTGGTTTGGGGATGTGCAGTCCTCACCCTTAGGAGGCAAGGATGTGTCCCAGTGTCCTGGGAACTCACTGTCCCCATCCCTTAGACGGCAGGAGAGCTGTGGTGGTGTCCCCTGGCAGGGCTATGGGGTAATGGGGTGGGACAGAGGTGTCTTAGGGATGGGATCCCCTCCACCTGCCTGAAAACAACTCCTTCCCCACTGCCTTGTACTGTACAAAGAGTGGGGATCACTTCAAACTGCTCAATGTTTTAGTTTAGATTAGTCAGGGAACAGGGACTCTGGTCGCAATGCATTAACCTTTCCTGCAACTGCAGGCTCAGCCAAAGAGTTTTTTTTAAGTCACCATCACCTCCAGCTGCAATTGGTTGTCACCGTGTCACATCCATGAGGATCAGAGGGGGACAGAGTGATGGCAAAGCCACCTTGTCAATGGGACCCTGTGGATTAATGTAGATTTTCTTAGCTGGGTTACACACCATCAGTAACTTAGCAAACAAAAAGGTTTGTAAAAAGTAATCTGTTTTCATTGCTGGATGTGCCCCTTGCTTACCTTCCACTGGTCCCACTGTGAGAAAAGGGGCCTGCTGCTGCTGCTGCTTGTGGGGCTGAAAAACTGGGAGAGGGAGCATGCAGGGGGCAGAAAGGGGAGGAGGAAAAGAAGGAAGAGAAGGGAGAGGTCCTGAACAAGGAGACTGAGTAGAACTGGGTCAAAACACAATTATCTGGTTGGTTTGATTTATAGGCTCGTGGGATTGGAATGGCTGGATTGCAAACGCTGCAGAAAAAATAACCGCTGATTTTAAAAAGAGTCGCCAGTGGAAACAGGTTGGTTTATTTTTAATTGCTCGAAGAGTTTTGTTTGATTTAGGTTGCATAAATGTTCTTGAAAACTGAAATGTTTAGACAAGCTGAAGTCAGACAACATCCCCTCCATGGCTAAGGGGCTCCTTTCATCTCTGGGGAGAGAACTGATGGTCTGGAGCCATGTCCCACATCCCTGCCAGCCCCTCCCTACCTGGAATCCCTCATCCAGCCAAAGCTGCAGCAGGTGTTCAGCACAAGGAGCTCTGGAGCAGGGAATGAGCTGCTCTGGCAGGTAAGCAGTGCCAGGTGATGGCAAGGCACAGCCCACAGCAGAGCTCGGCTTTGCAGGACCCACATGAGCATTCCAGGAGCAGCACGGAGCACACAGGCAGTGGCACCAACCCAAGGGATGGAGAACCATGGGCATCACCCTCGAGCTGAATCCTTCTCCTGTGTCAGTGATGAGGCTACAGCGACGGACACCAGCAGCAAGAAACACCAAGTGCATCTTTATTATTCACTACACCTGTGCCCAGGCAGCTTCTGCAGAGGTGCAAAGCCCTGGTGGTGAAATGTTCCAGCCCGTGGCTTTTCCAAAAGAAACAGGGAAGAACCAAGAGTGCCATGGGTGAGGAAGAGAGGCTGTGGGGCCATGCAGCCTCTGTGCCAGGCAGCTGGGAACAGGGGCTGTGGGGTTTGCCAGGAGTGGTCAAGAGGAGGGGATGGCACGTGGCAGAAGCAAACCGAGACTTTGATGGGGGTCACGCAAGATGACTGAGCTCACAACGATGGAAGGGGAATCTGGAAGAGTGTCAGGTGCTGCCAGCCCATGCCTGTGGTGTGGCATCCTCACCTTGCTGCTGCCATCAGCGCCGTCCCTCTCCTCTGAGGGCCACACTATTGCCTCCTGGTCTCCTCAAGAACCTTGGGTGAGAGTGAGTTTGCTCTCCGAGCCGTGAAAGACAAACTGACCCATTGACTGACCAACTGACCGACCAAGACAAAAAGAAAGATCTCACCCTTGGTAGTTAATAACATCCTGGAAGTGCTGAAGTCCCCTCGGGCAGACTTTTACCATATTCCACTTCATACAAGACACATTTCAAATGCTCATTAATTTACAGAAATTGCATTTTATAGAAAATATGATACAATGAAATATAAAATGCACTAGGAGCATTTCAAAAATCTATAGAGACGATCTTGCAGCCCAGTTTACCCTCGGAAAGGCGCCCACTCATCACTCAAGCTCTCGTCCTCTCATTCTCGCTCTCATGTGCACGCGCTCGCTCCCCCCGCCTCCCCCCCTTTAACTCTTAGCATTCAACTTGAGAATCAATAGAGATATCAAAAAAAGCGTGATTATCCCCTGGATAATCACCTTCCAATACTGTGCACATTCTTGGATTTAAAAGGAAAATATATCTAAGCACTTTTACAAGTTTTAGCGAACCCACTGCAAAATCGTCTGCAGAATATAAAACACAGGTAATCCAAGATTTCATAGCACATTAATTAAGTGGCTCATAATCCATTAAATGTGGTTTATATTACACATCCATGCAGTCTAAATCATTTTACAAACATTAGACATAAACCCACTAGTCCAAATCAGTAAAGGAAAAAATGTAATAAAAAAAGCTAATAACTATTTGTTATTGGTTAAACTGACCCTACATATAAACTAGGTAGTTTGCTACCATTTATAATACTGATGTTGAATTATGCCTGGATGCTGCGAAACCTCTTGCTTACTTGGCAATGCTTGAGCATATTAACCACAAGATACTTAACAGGCCCTCGTTGCACTTCTTCTCCAAAAAAACACATTTACTACAGATAGCAGCGCCTACCCATCGAATAGAAAGGACACACATTAGCTGAGTTACACGATGTTGTTGAGCTTTGGCTACTAATGCTCCAAGGCATTAATGTGGTACTAGACTAACTCCATACTTAGGGATGGGAAAAGTGTGGGTCACCTTGTCCCTGTCCTTGGCACTGCACAAACCCTGCCTCAGCCCAGGAGAGCAGCAGCGGTGCTGGGCATCCTCAGGGATGGGGGACACCAGCAGCAGCACCAGCAGCACCAGCAGCACCAGCAGCACCTCCTCACCCCGCCGGTGTGTCCGTCACTCACGAGGTCGTGGGAGCCAAAACACGGCGACAGCAGAGAAACAAACAGATGGGCCTTTGGTCATGTCACCATTTACTTTGTAGGGTTTAGGCAAGGGCTGTCGGAGATTTCTGTTGCAATAACCAAAGGCTTTATCAATGCTATAGTTCTATGCAGCTACATTGAGTGTGACCAGGGGCCAGCAGAGCCCTCTGGTCAGTATTTTGCATCTGGTAACACTGAATTATATACAACATGATGACTAGTTCACCACCTGCTGAGGCTTAAAGATGGCTGTTAAGATTTTGACTCAAAACATCTTCCCCCTCCCCACCCCCCATCCTCTTCCACCCCAGAATGAGTCACCCCTTTAAAAAAAACCCAATAAAACAAAACAAAAGAAAAAAAGGCAAAAAAGAAACAATCTCCACAGTTCCTTTTTGTTAACTCCTTCCCAGCTAGAACTGGCTTAGGGTCACAGGGAGTGCTGCCCAGGATGGTTGTATGTTTGTTTTCATCACTCCTGAGATTGAAGGGAATCTGACACATGCACCAAAAGGCACTTTCAAATATATATATATATATATATATTTTAAAAACAGTGCTTCTGTTCTAAGAAATTCAAGTTAAGACAGAGTGCCTTTCACTCTCTTTAGTCATAAAGCAGGTAAACGAGCAATATCCCAGCTGACATTAAAAAAACAAAAAAAACCCAAAAAGAAACCTGCAGCAGAGACAAGTGTTCATGCGAGACAGCTCAATATTCTAGGAAAAAAAAACCAAAGAAGAAAAGAAAAAAAAAAAAAGAAACCTCCTATATCACCACTAAAAATAACAATACAGTCAGCAGGGGATATTAATTAAAAAAGCTGCCACATCTGTACAGTTCTTGCTCCTGCATCGGCTCTTTTTGTTAACGCTGTCTGTGGGTTGTTTTTTTTTTTTCCTCCTAAACTTTTTTTTCTTCTTCTTCTTTTATTTTTTTTTATTATTTTTTTTTTTTTAATAAGATGAGGTCAGTTTAATCTTCCTCTCCTCCCCCGTACATGTCCGCCAGTTTCTTGAACCTGGGCCCCCAGTCGTTCAGGTAGTCGTAGTCCTGGTCCCCGGAGCTGGAGGAGTTGAGGGAGCTGACGGAGCCGGCGGTGGAGCCGCTGCCCTCGTAGTCAAACACCAGCAGGGAATCGTAGGGGGGGGCTGTGGGGTCATTGTCTGCAGCACGCAGGCCCTGGCGGAGAACACAAGGGGTTAATGCCCACCATGGGGTCTGAAGGGCAGTTTGGGATCCCTGCAAAAAAGCTAAAAGGGAAAAATGAACATCCTGGAGTTTCCTGGGTGCACCTCTGGGTAGAGACCTTTCAGCAGAAAACCCAGTTACAGCATTTTCACTACTATAATGTGCACCCTTTTGATTAAAATTTTGATCGAAATCCGGAAGTGCGCCTTATAATCCGGTGCACCTTATATATGGACAAAGTTCGGAAATTTGCCAACCTGGAAGTGTGAGCCGTGAGAGCTGCGTCAGCCAGGGTGGGTGGGAGTACCAGGGCCCACGGCATGGGGAGGGCATCTGGGGCTGCGTTTAAAGGCTGCGCCGATCCATGAAAAATGTTTGCAAATTGAGCACCTGCCAGTAAACCCCACAATTGTGCCATTCCGTTACTATTTCGTTACTTTGATGTGCACGGATCCTCGCCGCCAAAAAAAAAGTGTGCCTGATAGTCCGGTGCGCCTTATATATGGACAGAGTTTGGAAACTTGCCGACAACCTGGAAGTGCACCCTATAATCTGGTGCACCTTCTAGTTGTGAAATTACTGTAAGTCCCAGTGTCCCTAAAACAAGTTACAGTAATTTCACGATTATAAGCCGCACATCCAGGTAGACCACGGGATTTGTCTACATATAAGCCACACCTGAATATAAGCCGCACTTTTTTTTTTTTTTTTTTTTAAGCGGGCATCCATGTGCGACAAAGTAACTAGTCAGTAACAGAATGGCGCCAGCGCGGGGTTTGGTGTCAGGTGCTCAAGTTGCAAACAGTTTTCATAGACCAGCGAAGCCTTTAAAGGCAGCCCCAGGTGCCCCTCCCGGCCGGCTCTCACTTCCGGGTTGGCATTTCACTGGGATTTGTCCATAGATAAGCCGCACCTGATGATTAGCCACACTACTGGGGTAGGCTGGATTCTTAAATGAAAAAGGTGCAGCTTATAATCGTGAAATTACTGTAAATTGAGTGACAGGGGAGTTATTTCCACTGATCCATTTCTGGATCTAGAAAAATTTCTGTCCTGGCCAGTGTGCCCTTTCTGAAGCTGCCTGTTGAGATTTCCAGCTTAGCCAATGAAACAAAAAACAGCACCCTTCCTCTCCCACCAGTATTTTAATCCTGATGATTTTCACTCCTTTAGGAAAACAAAATAAAAAAAAAATCACTCCCGGCAAAATTCTGCAATTAGGACAGACGTGGGGTGTGGAATCCTGGGCAGAGGTTGGGGAGCATTGCTGCAGTGTGGGTAGCAGCGTAGGCAGGCCAGGAAATTGCCTCGGGATATGGAAAAAAAGAATTGCTTTGCTGCAGAGCCCAGCTTCAGGAAAAGCCGGATGGAATAGGCCTGCAATAAAGCAAATGTTCCACATTCCCACCTTCAGAAAGCCTGGCCTCAGCGTGGGGAGATGGAACTGCTTTCAGCAGCAGGGGCATGTGAGAAGAGTGAGTTTTCACAAGCATGGATGTGTGTAAATGGGAGTGAAGGATGGGCAAAGGGACAAAGGAAGAAGGGATTTTAATGATCAAAATGAGAAAAGCACAGCAGGAAATGCATGTAGTAATAGAATTAAATGGCTGTAACATTTATTTTTCTGGCTTAGGAAATGGATGGTGTGCTTTGTCTCGGAGGAAATAATGCATTGATTGGTTTGTAACCACTCAATCATTCAAAACTAAAAATGAGATAAGAAATACCAAATGGATAGATATTTGTACAGGCAGATAAAGGAGCGGTAATCTAACAAAAAATAAAGAAACTCTCTCTGATCTGAGTCTCTCTGTGCTGCAAACTCTTTGAGGCTTTACAGCAAATGGCTTACAAGGAAGGCACAGACTGCTGAAATAATTACAAGTCCAGGAGCCACAAATGGCTCATTCTGCCTGGGTGTTGAAAAGCATGGTGTTTGTGACACCCACAAGACAGAAATCTTGTTTTTTTTTCCTGGTTCAGTGCCTTCATTAAGCCAAACCCTGCATCCTTTGCTCACCCCAATCCTTTCCCTGGCTGCCATCAGACTTCTGGCACGAGCAGTAGCATGGTTTGGTCTGTGCACTCAGGGAAACCTGACTTCAGCTGGCTGCTCAAGCTTTGAAGATGTGACACAGGACCCCCTACAGAACATACCTCATTAATAAAATCACCAATATCCCCTGGATGTGGGATTACTGGTCTTATAGGATACTGTGGTTCAGCACCAATAGGTCTTTCATCCACCCTTCTGACTCCAGGTGTCTTGTTCAGCACGTGATCCATGGTCTCTGGCTGCTGGAGCTGGCTTAAATCGTAATCCTGTGACAAATGGGAAGGCACAGTGTGAAACCCAGAGCTTTTCCTTCAGATCACCTACTCACTCAATGTGCAAACAAGTTGAGGGCTCTAATTCTCCTTCAGCTGAATTTTGACAGCAGATTTTATCCCTGGGTATGTGGCACCTCCATCTAAATTACAGATGAACCTGACCTCTGAGCAGCTCATAAAATTGACCTCCTAAGAGTGTATCTTATAAGTTAAATCAAGTATTTAAATACCTTCTGAATACTTCACACAGCATCTAGACATCTGGGATAAAACCCTGGCTTTTGTTTGTGTGTGCATAGGTGTATGCATAACTTTTTTGACAAAATACACAATATAATGTAGAGACACAGTGTTGGTAGACATATTATTGCAATTACATTTCTACAGAAATAAAAACATTAAAATGTGTTTTGCATTTATGCACGTAGGCTTTTTAAAGTAATTATGTTCTTTTTGCTTGTGAAAAATCCCAGCGGAATAGGTTTCTATCACAAAATAAGAACCAGGTAATATTTCATTAAAAATATATTCATGTAGGTAATGGTGTTTTGCTGCTCATCCTTTGCTGTTATTTTTAACAAATCCTTCCTAAAATATTTAAGCCTACAGTGTAGTTGCCTGAAACCAGATACTTCAGCTACTTGGAATGCTTGGAACAGTACTTTGTTCTACCAGAAAAACTATCCTTGTGCTCAGACAGGGATGATTGAATCTCCAGGAGCAATATTTATAAATAACTTGACAGTGACAAGACAAAAAAAGGAATGTTAATTGCTGGGATTTTTCTGTGGAATAAGAACTTTTCAAGGCTTGGATAAACTCCTGTCTCAGTTTGCCATGGCAGCTCTCACTGGGCTTTTTTTGTGGGATCCCTAAGCACTGACCTGGAACCATGCAATCTGATTCAACAAGCAAAATAAATAAAAATAAAGCCATTACACAATGTACAGCCACATAATCTGCATGAACATCATATTTGAGAATGTCCTGGGCTCTTTGCTTTTGTTTGGTAGGAGTGAAAAACCGGCGACTTCAACACGAGTGACCAAACTTTGTTATTTTAGCTGAGGAATTGGTCATGCAGAGTGGAAAAGCACATCCCAGGAGTGCAGGCAAGGGAAGTTCTCATACAACATCAGCACTGGTGTCTGTAGGAAGAGCCACTGGAGGAAAGCTGACGTGCTCAGGCAGCCTGTGGCTCAGGGCTCTGTCACCCAGCAAAGCTTTGCCACCGCGCGCTGCTTGGTGAAAGAGAAAATCCCCAAATCTCTTTAGACATTTCTCACAAACCATGTCCAGAAATTAAAAGAAATTAAATGCACATTAGAGATGATGAAGTAAATGCAGGGAAAGCCCACAGAAGCTCAGGACTCAAGCAAGCCAAGGCAATAGACTGCAGCTGGGCAGGGCAGTAGCTGCTGGCCGGTTTTATGAAGATCTCTGGTAAAATAAACAATTTTAATGACGTAAGGAGTGTCAATGGGGTGACACTCCATGGAGTGACACAGGAAGCTGCCTAGGGGGTAGAAAAATCTCCGTGGCACTGGCATCCTGGCACTGTCCTGCTTGCACAGGTGGGTGTCCCAGTAATAACCTGAATCTCCTGCTCTCTCCACCACACCAGTGAAGCCAATAAAGCTGCCTGGTCATAAATAAAGAAACACAACCCTTTGCATGTATCTAACTAAAAATAACGTGGTTTTTGCCTTTTTGAGAGCACAGATCGCACAGCTGCTCCTTGGCCACAGCTCAGGGGCTCTTCTCACCTGATCCTCCTCTCCACCTCCCTCCTCGTCGTACTTGAGGATGTTGTCCCTGACGTCGTCCTCGGGGTCGATGAGGAGCTGCTTGGTGTGGCGCTCCTTCTCCCGCCGCTTCATCCACACCACGAACAGCAGGACCATGGCTGCAAGGGGAGCAGGCTGGGTCAGTCCTAGCCCCTCACCTCCCCTGCCCACTGCAGAGAACCTCACTAAACCTAACTGAAACATCAACCTATTGCAGGGTCTAGTTTTAAAAGGAGAGATCAGTGAGAGCTGTAAATACTGTGACAGATTCCCACTACAAACATTTCTTCAGGATCCATCACCGATGCTAATTGAGCTGATATTAATCAGGAATAAAACACAATCAAAGGAGGAGAAACCAGAAAGTGTGAAAGCTGCAACTTTCTGAAAGTATTTGATCTGAATGCTGAGTTTTCAGGGTTGGATTTCCACCTTTATTTTATTCAGGGGAATAAGATGCAGGGAAAGGAGCTGCAGAGAAGGAAACAGGTGCAGATACCAAACATTTGTGCACAAGGGGCAGTGTGGCACAGGCTCAGCCCATTCAGGTCTGTCTGTCACAGTCTCTGCTGCTTCCTGCAGCTGGCCAGGCAAGACTGATCTGGGAGGATGCACAACACTGGGTCCTGTAATCCAATTTGGCCTCCCTCATATTCTTCTTTGGTCCACGAGGAAGGCTCTTTAGACTTCTGAGATCAGATTAACCAGGACATTAGCACATGCATTTGGCCATCGACTTGGAAAGCAAACCTCAGATGATCTGAAATCCTTTCAGAGAGCAGGGCTAGCTTTGCAGAAGGAGGGAGAGCAAATCTGGGAGCACACAGCCAAGCTCCTCAGGCATCAGCATTTGCATGCCAGGCTTGGCGAATCTCTCTCTGTAACAGGGAGAGATGAGCAGTTCTTGAATCATGAGATATTTTTCCCTTCTTAAACAACTTTAGCCACAGGGAACACTGGCTCACTGCTCCACAGCCTCACCCTTCAAAGGGACACCCGTGTCCCAGGGGCTGTGTGCTCCCTGTGAATTACTGCATGCAAGATTATCTGGGAACTCAAGTCTCCACTAACACGAGGCAGCCACATCTTGTCTTCTTCAAGAATGTGTTAATGCTCTCGTTTTCATTCTCCTACTCAGCAGTTGTAAATAATGCCCTGAGGAATGCAGTTCAGCCTGGGCAGCCTCTGCAGTTCCACCTCCCACTGTCTGCTCTCCTCTCCATTCTCCATGCACGCCCCACACTGAGCTGCAGTGGTGGCAATTTGCAGGAGAAGGGAGCAATGGATGGACAGCAGAGGCTGGAACAAGAGTCCCAGGTTCATTTCACCTGGGTCAACCCTCAACTGTGCCAAACCAACACAAGCAAATGTGGGCAGGATGTGAGAACCCAAAGTTTGGGGTTTTAGCTGACACCAGACCCTGGGACATGGTCCAGCTTGAAGAAGGAGGTGGTTAGGAGGATCCAAACTCTTCCTCCCAGCACCAAAGTGTTTATACCCAACAGGAATTCACTGAAGTGAGTGAAGAGGATGGGACAGCCAATTACTGCCATTGTGTGCCAACTGGCAGCCATCCCTGCCTGCCAGCTAACAGAATTGTTTTCAGATAGTTCAGCATTTCTTTAATGCTTATCCCAGATCTAGTCAAGAAAGAAAAAAAGAAAAGGAAAGAAAATGTAACTCTCATCTGTAATATAAAACCTCAGCTATTTAGCAGACTATTGAAGTCCTTTTTTCATTGTTCCTTTTCAAGTCTCTCACAACAAGATACCTGACTGGTCCACAAAGACAATATTATAATGGTTACTGGGGTTTATCTTTTTATTTCCCTTTTTTTTTTTTTTTTAAATGATACATTTTCATGCACTTGTGGGAAAAACGATGCCATTAATGCCCTTACAGGTACCTTGGGAAAAAAAAAGACCTTCAAAGTGTCAATGGTGGATATAGTGTACTCTCCTTCCTTTTATTCACTCTGCAGAATGGGAAGTGCTATTACTGCTGTTAGAACCATTTTCGCTCTGCATGTAGTTTTCCTTGAAATCTATTGTCTTCTCCCTTCACAATTTTTTACTGCATTGCTCTTCTAAATGTGTTATTTGTGCAGCTAATACATCAGGTAGCAAGAAGAAGGAAAAAACCCCTTTGAGCAAAGGTAAAGGCATAAACTTCCTTCACAGGAGCAATCTTGGATCTGCCCCCTTGTTTCTGCTTCCTTTTAAAGTTGTCCAACTTTGACCTGCTGACTCTAAAATGGACAAGAAAATCCCTCGTCTGCCTTTTTCTAGGCTACTGTTTAGAGGTCATGATACGAAACAGATAGAAAGGAAGCAAAACACTGGAAGGATGTAACTGTAAAACTGCTCATTGCAAATTACATTTTTCATCACTGATACAGTGCTTTGCAGCTCTCCAAGATAAAAAAAAAGGTCAATTAGAATTACAATGAATGTAAAAATAAGCTTTTGTAATAAAACCCGTAATTTAAAATGGGATAATGTATCTGAAAATGGAAAGAGGAATCTCTTAAATCAAATGTCCTTCAGCTGAAGTTAATTTCAGTCAATAGGATTTTCAACTGTTTTAAATTGTATTTTAGCACTGGATTTATACAAGAGCAGCAAAAAGAAGACCTGTGTTTAATCACCTCTGTGGCTCCAGTGCAAACTCTGAGCCCAGGGGTAGCAGCAAAAGGAGGTGGGGCTGATGAACACCCTCATCTTCATCACTGGCAGCCTTTGTGTGACTGTGGCTCCCTGGGACAACCACCCTGGCTGAGGGGAGCAGCCAAAACTGGGAATGAAGGGCAGGAACTGGGCACTGTGGCATGTCCCCAGCAGGTGACATTTGGAGCATACGCTGCTCTCTGTTAAACACACTGGGGGTAAATATTAAATGTGATTTAGCACCAGAACTCCTATTAGCTTTAATGAGAGCCCCATGGATTCATCCTGTGTTTCTTGATGAATATTTACCTCATTGTTCATTTCAGTGCTTGTTTTTATCTATTCCTACTGTGCCAAGTCCTGCTTGAAGTTATAATGATATAGTTTTTACTTTTTAAGTGTGTGCACACATGGTTATTGGTAATGCTCATGGAAGCTTGGGACTGACAGCACTCCTGGGCAAAAGGGATAGTTTTGCCTTGAGGAAAGGGATGGCCAGTCCTTCTCTGTGGTATATCCCCAGTCCTCCATCATTTCTGACAAACTGGGAATCCTTCCTCTAAGAACACTCATAATGCCCCATGATCCCCAATCCAAGGTAATTTTAAGAGCAATGGGAATAACTAACATTCTTCTTTTCCTTGGAACAACCAGAAAAAATCAGCTATGCACTGGCTCTGCAAGGGTCTGGTGTATCTGGTACTGGGAACCAGTATATCCACAGCCAGCCAGACACGAGAGCTAGGAGAATCTGACAGAGAAATTTGGAAGAAGCCTTCAACCTCTTCCTGCAAAATGTGGACGATCCTATCACACTCACTACTTACAAGTTGTTGTCAGGTGTAATAATGTTTGCAAAGCTACTGGAAGTCTTAGAAAGACAGGTCTGACACAGGCAGAGCTCATTTTGCTGATGCTGCAGTGAAGGAGGTTTGAATGTAGATATGTGAACCACCCCCACAGCCCAAGCTCGGGGACCTGCCCTCTGCATGGAGCTTGAAAAATACAAGTTATAGGAAAGAACAAGAGGGAGCAGGGAAACATGAGGGAGGGTAGATTTAGAGCAGATTTTGGGAAGAAATTCCTCGCTGTGAAGGTGTGGCACAGGTTGCCCAGAGCAGCTGTGGCTGCCCCATCCCTGGAAGTGTCCATGGCCAGGCTGGAACCTGGAACAGTTCAAGGAATCTGGGAGAGTGGAAGATGTCCCAGCCTGTGACAGAAGGGTTGGAGCAAGAGCTCTAAGGTCCCTTCCAACCCAAAGCAGTGTGTGACGTTAGGGCAGGCCCTGTGGTACTCACTCAGTAAGATAATGATGCAGATCAGGATGGCAATGATGGCCCCAGTGCCCAGCCCCGCAGCAGCCACGGCCCCGATGGTGGTGCAGTCGCCGTTCTCGTCGCACGGGCACACCTTCACCTTGATGACAGAGGTGTTGTACAAGGGGGGGTTTCCTGAGTCTGTCACGATGATGGGCACATCGTACACGCCTGCTTCCAGGTACATGATCCTCAAACTGAGCTGGGCATAGTCCCCTGGAGACCAAGACAGACAGACAGATGACAAACACTGGTGGAGCATTGCAGCCACACTTGTGCAGGTTTCTCTGCTAGAGCCCTCTTCTGAGCCCTGCAGAAGGGATTAGCAACAACACAGCTCCAGACCTCTGCCCCAACAGTCTGCCAACAACCAGCCTGTGCTTTGCAAAGTACTGTGTGTTCTCCCTGCTGCATTACCTGGGTGCCATTTGCAAATCCAGCTGCATGTATTCACAATGGCATCAAACACAAATAGGAACACATGGATAATGCTTCCTGAGCCTGGGCTGCCCCTGGCCACTTGTGCAGGTTCTGTACTCACCCCTCCACCAGGATTTTGGGAACTCACTGATGACAGGCAGGTAACCCATTGCGACTGAGCTCTGTGCTGTGAGGGCACGGGCTGTTGATTTTGGGAACTCACTGATGACAGATAGGTAATCCCATTGTGACTGAGCCCTGTGCTGTGAGGACACGAGCTGCTGCCCCTGGTCTGGCACTCTCTGAGAGAGGGACCAGCACTGAAGCCAAAACCAGCCCACAACTCCACGATATTTTCCATCCTCTGCTGAAACTACCAATAAGTAGAGCAATTAGGGCCATTTGTGGTTGCACGCTGCAATATAAAAATCCTTCACATACTGGTAATTTTCACACTTACCTAGCCCTCCTGGTTCCATGGTAAATTAAAAGGCTGCCTTTATGCAATTATGGTCAGAGAAATGAACATTGATCCTGATTGTGGCTTATGACAATTACACTGGAGGAACATAAGGAAGACTGATAATAGCTTTTTTCCCCTTGGCCATTATGGATGATTTATACTCTGTTCACTACTGATAACTGTTCATAATTATGAACTGCATTAAAAAAAGCCAAGTGCCAAGGCTCTTAGAGTTATGCTGCAGGTCTGATACAAATCATTTCTGATTAACTATCTTGTCTATAATGTCAGCCGTAATGCGCTATAAAAAAATAAAAATCACATTAAAAAAGTGGGAAAGTTTTGAAGTTGGATGTCACACGTGGGGCTTATCAGTGAAGCAGAGCCCAGAGGTGCTGGGGACTGCCTGGCCCATTTACCATTAAGGCGTGTGATGGTCCAGTTCTTCCTCACTGCAGAGGGCACGCTGGGCAGCTCGAAGACGAAGGGCCCCACGTTGGGGTCGATGTCGGCGTCAGCGGCCGTGATGTTGATGACGTTCAGGTTGGGCTTCTCGCAGATCTGCGCCTCCTTGGGCAGCAGCTCCGGGGCGTTGTCGTTGATGTCGATCAGGTAGATCTGCAGAGTGCCCGTGCCGCTGGCAGGGGGGATTCCTGCGTGGGAGACACGGATCTGTCACCACCACCTGGGAACCAGCCATTGGGATTGGCCAAGCACCAGCCGCCTCTCTGCCTTCCAGCTCCAAGAAACCAGGATTTTCACCTTCCCTCCCTGGACCTCATTAGGGACATACTGCACTTTCATGGGCCCTTGCTTTATGTGGTATAAAACTTCCCCAAGCCTCCTGATGCTGTTGTTTTTCACTCCTGCAGAACAGGAGGTTGAGTTCTGCAGATCTGTAGCCTGCAGCAATGCCCCTAGCCAAACTAAAACTACAAGCAGGTGATGCCAAGCTGCTCCAGCAAATCTTGGTAATGGCTGTTTTGAAGACGAAAAAAAAAAAGAAAAAGAGAGCTGACAAGAGGAAGAAGAGGGCTTGGAGGGGAGAAAAACCTGCAGAGTGTAACCTGCTGGTCAGCATTTACTGTAGCACTTGCTGGCCAGTTTTCAGGTTTGCAGAACATCACTGCTTCAGAGAAAGCCCAACTCTCCAGCACATCCCACATCCAGCCCCAGCTTTAGTGGTGAGAGGCCATCTGGGTGATGCCACTAATCCCCAGCAGCGGTGTTATGTCCCAAAACACAATTCCTCATCCTCTCCATGTCTGTCCCAACCAGCAGGGATGTCACAGCACAGCAGTCCTGGCTCTCCACCCCTTATTGATGGACAGCCACATTTGTCACACTAATGACTACTCACACAAAGCAGTATCTGCCCTGGCAGGAGAGAACAGCCTTCCCAGAAATGGCACAGTGTTTTTCATTTCTCTCCCCACACATTAATCTGGCAGCTCTGTGTTGGCTTGCCCTCTGCCTGCCTCTCATCTTGGCAGCATGGCTTCAGCAGTTCTTTTTAAAGTTTGTATTTTCAGCCCTGGCCCTTCCTCCCAGTGCTAGATATAAAGCTACACAAACCACTTCCCCACCAGGCTTCTGCTTCCACACATCTTCCTTCCTACATTCCTTGCTCCATTTCTCAAGGGAGCCTCAAGAATTCTGAAGGAGCCCTGGAAATCCTTTTTTCATGGTTCCCACATAAGCCCTTCAATCATGGACTCTCATCCTTTCATCTTGTAAGCATGGGTAGGTCTCCCTCTAAAACAATGTCTTTTGATCAGCCTTGAAAGCGTCTGGAGAGGCAGACAGCCCACCAGGATATTGGGGCTGAACATGAAAACTGACTTTTGGGACCAAGCAAAGTGATTTTACTGCTTTCACATTACCCAGAGTATCTTCTGGGATAAAAGCAGGGCTCCCATTGTAACCTCTGAGACAGACTGAACACAAACCCTCAGTCCTGAGAGGCACTAACTGGCACGTGGCTGATATAACCTGCAATTGCTGCACATATAAATGTACTTTTATAGAGCCATTGAGTATTGTTGGGATCTGAGTCCTGGTATTTTTGTTCCTTTGTGTTCCTGAGTGCAGTTCCAGGGCAGTTTTAGGAGAAATGAAAAAGTAAACAATTTTTTAAATGGCCAAGTCCTACAAACTATGGAACATTTCACATTATTTCAGCTGTCCTATATGGAGAGAGCAAGGACATAGAGCAGGTACTGATGTGCAGTGAAAGATCCTTGGACTTTATCCTCAGGAGATAAGGATTACAATAGCACCACTGACCACAGTGGAGAAGCTGGTCTGACCCCTGAAATGAAGACTGAAATACTAATCACAAAAGGAAGAAGACAATACAGCTTCTGCATCTACATTTAACTGTTGAACTCTCCATCACTGCCTTCTTCACAGGGCCAGTGCCTGCATTCCCACAGCAAGGTCCAAGCCACGGTTTTCATGCTCAGCTCCTTGTTTCATGAAACCTGCTGAAATATGACACATTTAAGCTCTCAGCTTCCCTGGGAGATTGGCTGAAATTGGCTGAGGGGTTCAAACACTGCCAGGCTCCACTCTTGTGCAGACACAGTGTGACCCAAGGGACTCTCTCCTCAGAAACCAGATTAAATCCATGCTGTTGATTAGGATTCCCTTTTTTGCCCTCCTTACATTGCAGCCAAGACTTTTCTTAAAGACACTATCTCTGCACTGGAGCCCAGGGAGAGAAAGAGAGCATGTGCAAGGAGTATTGGCTAAACTTCTTCTTTGTATGTACTGAGAACAGCAAAAAGAACTTCAAGGAAAGAAGATGCTGATGCTTCTTCAAGAAAGAGAAAAATCCCCACCAAAACCCTTGACCCAAAGCTTTTCTTTGATGCTGGAGAACCTGGAGCTAGGGAGCAATGTGGTAAGAGTCTATTAGCCTAGATGAAACTTCAGCTGTTATCCTAAGCACTCTAGACAGAATTTTAAATAAGGAGTTGCTTTATATGCATTTTAATGGCCACAATATACCAGTGATAGATTAATTTTTCAGAATAAAGAGATTTATCTAGGTCCTCACTTTCTGAGCTGCTGAATGATGGATGTGGAGGTGCTGATGCACTGCTGCCTCAGCACCACAGCCAGGGACAGGGGTTAACTCCACATCACATTGCACCAAGGGCCTGGAATTTGCAGGTTCAGGATTAGGTTGATAGGTTCAAACTCTATCACTGCTTCTGTGAACAGCCTTGGCCTACTAATTTGACCTGTTTTGGCCTGTGGCTTTTGCAGATGAACACCACCAGAGCCCTTTGAGAGCATTCTGAATTTCCCTGTCCTGGCTGCCTTCATGGAGGGGAAGCTTAGGAGGGGGCTATGGGGTGAGTCCTACCATTCATGGCACAAAAAACGGGAAAAAATGCATTTCTTGGCACATCTCCTCAGCACTGAAACTCCTCCACGAGTTCCCTCACCCCTGTGGCCTGGGATGCACTGATGGAAGTGCTGCATGGAACCCCAGAGGGAGGGAGTTTTCATCAGCTCTGCAACCTCCATGGAATCTGCTCACAATGACCATGGCTCCTCCAGCCTGAGGGATCACACAAACACTGCCCTGAAAGCAGCTACAGAGTTTGAGAAATATATTTTAGGTGCAGGGCTCTGGTTTGAGTGCTCAGCATCCTGCAGCAGGAAAGTGAGAGTGGGTGAGAGGGAGGAAAGTCTTCTCCTCCTGGGAAAGTCCTGAACCTTTTCCAGATGGAGGAACTGAGGAATGAAACACCAGCATGGCCACACTTGGGTGTGGTTAGCAAAATTCATCAATTCCTCCTAACCAGGATTAGGAAGAGAAAAGCAGGGCAGCAGCACTGCCCTTGAGTGAGGCCAGGACAGCTCTCAGTGCTGACTGGATCAAAAGCACCGAGTGAACTTCAATGAGAGGAGAAAACTGGAGATCTGAGTGGGCTTTGGTGATAAGCACACCAGCAGCCAGGTGATCTGATGATGGCTGCACATTTCAGGAAGGCAGTGGCCAGAAAGAGCCTAGCTCCAGTGACAGACACGCCGTTTATGAAAGCCACCATGGTTCAGCAGATGGCTTTATTTTTAATACCCTCCTGCCATCCCATAAAATTATTTCTGGTTTCCTGATGGAAGGCTTCCTGAATGCTGTGATCAGTGCCTTTGGGGGGATTACCAGGACCTGTGTGTTCGGCAGCCCCTGGAGAGCACATCCCTTTGACACTTTTTTAAGTTCAGGCTACACGGCTACACTGAACTCCCCAAATCAATTTTCCATTTGTCCTCCCTTTCCCTTAATAACACTCTCCGTATACTGTGCACATTTAATTTACTCCAGCAATTTCCCGTCCCACTTTCACATTTTTGACCATAAAAACCTGGGAAAAAGATAACTTATACTGACAACTCTGTCAGGGCATCATTTCTCTTAATGCATCACATTAGAGTCTTATTGAAGCATGAACAATGTGAAGCCTGGGCTCACCGTTGTCAGCCGCCAGGAATGTGGCCTCGTAGACATTATTCTTAATGTAGTCTGACTCTCGATCAAGGACAGCAGCAGTAGTGATCTGACCATTTGTGGCATTAATGTTCAGCCAGTTTGCAGGATCTGACAGCTTAGAGTATCTACAGAGAAAGGAAATAAATACATGGCATTCTTTTCACTGACATATCCTTAATATTGCTTGAAATACGTTTTTTCTGGATTCCTGACCCGTGATTCAAAGGACCTTTGGATAACTGGTTTTGTTGACAAACACAATGCTAATTGAGTATCCGGTTTTTGACCTTTACAATTATTCAATTTTTCAATTACTTTAGTTTTAAAGGTTCTTCTTTCCACTAAGTGCCACTTACATGCTAGTTTCCTGCTGCTAGGAGAGGACATTTCCTGAGGTCTCTGCAGAGGAGAAATGGGGTCTGCAATGGCTAAACCATTGCATTCATATGCCTGAATTAGAGGATGGATTCCTGCTCTCTCCTGTTCCTGACCTTGCTCTTCTGAAAACAGGATTTTAAAGTCAAAGATATTTCTATTTTCTGCCCACTAATAATAAACAACAATTTGTGAATACCACACTGGCAGAGTCACCTCACAAATACTCAGCCAACTCACAGTTGCTGTCTATTCATGTCCCATGCAACCAGCTGAGAACATGGCTTTTTTTGGGGCAAACTTTCCCCATGTTCTCCAGATCAGTGTGCTCAGTTCATCCTTCTTACTTGCTTGTTTTCTTGCTTTTCTGCCTCCCAGTTTTGTACTGTTTGAACTTAGATGAACCATAACTATCCAACTGGTAGCTAATAAATGGCCAGACTATGAATTATGGAAAAAAGCAAACAGAAGCTGAGCTTATTTCATGGGTAACTCAGACCTGCTGATAGTTTTATATAATTTGTCATTAGATATGTAGGTGGGAACATTACAGGCTTCTGGTGAATATCCCTTTCCAGAATTGGGCTGTTTGAAGCAGAAACTCAAAGGGAAACTTGAGCTGCACCAATCCATGTGAAGAGGAAAGCAACACACAGCTGCACAAACACCTGCCAAAGGAAAGAATTACATTTCATGGAGCTAGACTCTTTGGGATGTTTTCATTTCAATATCACCACTGTGAGGCTCCTGCCCTTTCTCTGTTAAATGGCCAGGGATCCAGTTTCAAAGCTGGCTTTGTGAATGTGTCTGTGGCTAATGAGGATAACCTGAGGTGTGACACTGGCCATGCCAAGCTGTGCATTACTGGAGATGCTCCTGCTTCCTCATCTTCTATTTGTAAAAACTCTATTTCATCAAAGACTATTTAGAGACTGACATTTGTATGCAAGGCTCTAGCAGCTGGATCAGCTCTGCAAAGTGGTTCTGTAGGCTTTGCCTTTTGGGTATCTTTTTTCCTAACTCACCAATGCCAATTGTGAAGTAAGAAATAAAATATCTTTTTTACATCTCACAAAGACCCCAAAAACACCCCAGTGCTTCTTGCAAAGCCTGGGCATTGGCTGTCCTGCATGCAAAGGGAGAGAGATTGTACTGGGGTTTGGAAATGAAGTGCTGGAGGATGCACAGAATGTGTGTCCTGGAAGCCCTAGAAAGAAACGACTCAGAACTGGCTGTTCATAGCCACAGGAAGCCTTACAAGACCCTGCACATGCCCTGTGCAATGACAGGAACAGCAGGTGCTCGTTTGGATTACTGATCACCCCTCTCCAGGTTAGAGGGAGTACTCAATCACAAATGAGTTGTTCTCTCCTCTGAAAACCAGCCTTGGTACAGACATCAGGGAAATAAAGACCCTTCAAAGGCCAATATTTCAAAAAGAACATAAGAAAAATGGGCTTGTTAGTTAGGATGGTCTCTTTCCTCCAAAGACACAATGCCTGTCTAAAGACAACAAGATAAGGCAGTGAATAAACTATCATTTTCTGGACCCGACAGCTCTGCCAGGTGAAATATTTCGAACTCTCCCTGACGCAAAATGTCACAACTGATGCAAGTTTAAGTGGCCTCAGCCGTGGTCACGTTGTATACTCAGGTTTTGCCAAAAATACTACAGCCCTTACAGACTGGGAGCAAAAAAGAAAACAATTTCTGTGGGTGTAAAAGTATCCAAGAGCAGGAAATGCATTTCCTGTCTGCACAGACGGAGCTGAAATAGTTGTGAAAGTGTCACAAAGACTCATTTTCACCTACACTTTCCTGCCAATTATTTCCTGGTGGGAAGGTGTGTGAGCCAGGCTCCTGGACCGTGGATTCAGTCCCTGGTCTGCCCAGGTGGGACAAAACACAGTGAGTGACACCCTCCTGGTCACAGCATGAATTCAAAGTGGTCTTAAGCTGCTTGGATAGAAATTCGACTCTTACAAGGTTAAAATTTTGCCATCTGAATGCCATTCACAGGGAAAGCAGAGAAGGAGCAGGTTATGTTTGGCAGTGCTCTGAAGAGAAAGGGAAGGTTAGAACAAATTGCACCTACTGGGATCAGGCAAGGGGAGCACTGGTGAGATACAGACCAAGTGCCAACGGCCTGGGGATGGTGTTTGACTGCTCAGGCAACACTGAACAATTTGACACTTTAAAAGCTTTCCCAGCAGCTGTTTGTAACCCCACCACCCTTGCTCTGAGCTAGCAGACAGCTTCTCTTTGTGCTTCTGTGCTTTCAAGCAAGGTTGAACCTAAATCCTCTGGAAGCAACACAGGGCATGATTAAAAATCCCAGCCATTCCCTTTGAAAACCCAGGCCTAGCCCTTTCTTGCCTCAGTTTCCCCCCATAAAACAGAAACAGAAAGGTGCCCTTTTCTAAACCTCTGTGTTTATGAAGTGCATGAACCAAACAGGTCAGAGCACCCTGGGTGAGGCAGAGCCAAAGACTGGGTGCAGAGCAGCCCTGACCTCTGTAACAAAGCAGAAATCTGCTTCATTTGAAGGAGTGATCTGCCCCACTGCAAGCCAGTAACACAAGATCCATCTCTGCTCTCCTGGACCCAGCTCAGAGCCTGCCTCACCTGCAGCAGGGCACGGTGAGTTTACAGGCTCTCGACTGCAGGTGCCACTCCCTGCCAGGATTTCACTCATTTCCCACCAGCCGGTGTGGAACTCAGCTTTCAGCTGCTTGGTTCCTCACACTGAGCCCCCCAGCTGCAGGGGAGCCCTGGGCTGCCTGCTGTCCCACCTTACTGCCTGCTGCATGAAGCGATCGGGATCCACCGCCGAGAACGTGGTCAGCACCGTCCCCGTGGGCACCCCCTCCTCCAGCCTGATCAGCTTGTGGTTGGTTGGGAAATACGGGGCCTCGTTGACATCTGTGACCGAAATGGTGACTCCTGCTGTCGACTGGAAGGACATCTGGATGCCACTGGCCAGGGGAGCTTGGTTTGATACCATCACTGTCAGCATGAAGGCTCTGTTCATCTCGTAATCCACTGCCTAAAACAAACAGACAAGCAAGTCTAGAGCCAAGCACAGAATATGTTCTATCTTCTGGATGGAAGCTGCAAGGTTAGAAGGCAGATGATATCAAAGTCACTGCCTCATCTTGTTTCCTCCTGAGGTGCAAATCCAGAGCAACTTCAATCCAGTGGAGGATTTGGCCTTCCAGCTTTTGGAGGGTCAAAAAGTTAAAAAAAATTCCACAAAGGAAAAACTGCAAACAGCAGGGAGCGTTTTTCCTGTGTTTTGTTCCAGAGCTAAGTGGTTTCCAAAAGACAACCTGCCTGTGAGAGATGAGCATCAAATGAACAAACCCACCCCGGGCTGCTGTAATGCAACAGGTGGAGCCTGTTCAGAGGGCTGTGACGGGCACTGAGCAGTGCTATTAGCACTGAAACTGCTGACTGTGGATCCACAGCAGTCTCTGTGGACTCCTGAGCCTGAAGGGCTCTTTATTTTCCCTCTTAAATGGGTTTATAAGCAAAGGTGGAGCTGCCAGGAACAATCCCTGGTCAGGTTAAGCAGGTGGTGCTTCCAGTGGGACCTCTCATCCTCCTGCAAGGCACCTCGAGCTCTCCTGAGGTTGCCTGCAGCTCTTACAGCCGGGTTTGGCTGCTGGGAGGCCACAGATCTCTTCTCAACACACACGTGAAGACAATGTGTCTGTCCCAGGAGCCAGACAGAATGAAAAGCCTTTGCTGGCACGACTGACTGAGCCCAGTACAATAATAATTTCCAAACCATCCCACTAATTATTATGAGGGAAGTCACTAATCATCTGCCAGGGAGGCTTGAGTTATGCAGGATCACACCTCTGCTTGTTAAAAACTGCTTTGCCGTGATTTATAAATTTAGAAGCATATCCATCCTCCCTAATACCTTGTGCAGCGCTGAGTCTGCAAAGCACTCACTCAGGGTGTAAAACGCCACAGCTACAGCGACTTGGGCAGGGATTTACAGCAGCCAGAGCTGCCTGCCACGTCCTGTTTAAAATCCAGTATTGTCAGGAGGGAAATCAAATCATAGGAGGCTACACGAGAGAAACAAATTTCAGGGGCAAAAGGTAAAACAGCGGAATCTTTACTCGATTGAAGTGCAAATGTTCCCGATGCTAAATGGCTTCCTGACAGGCAGGGCCAACATTTAATAAATAAAAGGAAGCATAAAGATTCCCAGTACACCCACCCATGCTGACTCACGGACTGGAGCTGCATTCAAAACTGATGCATGCTAAAAGTTCCCATTTAAACACTATTCAAGGCCTCGAAACAATTTGACTAATGCATTTCCTCAATTTCTTTTCACGTCCTCTCTAATTTAAATTGCCCCAATTTTCTTTCTTCTTTTTTTCAAGCTGCTCTGTTTGCTAGGCTGTCCACAGTCACTCTGCACCTCCCTCCCCAAAGGGGCTCAGAGGCAGCTGGGGGCTGAACTGAGCAGATCCATGGGAATGATGTGGGAAGCATCATCCCTGCTGATGATGCTCAGGACACACTGACCACACACAGCTCTGCTAGGATGTGGCCTGATGCAAAGAAGAGGATTTTTCCCCCCGCCACAAAATGTAGGGCTGTTCTCTCAGCTTCTTCCTCTCTCTTCTGGTAGCAACAAAACCAGAGCTGCAGAAAAATCGTGCAAGGAGCAGAGCTGGACCACGGTGAGCCACCCCAAAGGCTGTCCAGGATGCCTCAGTGTCACCAAACAGTGTCCATCACACTTCAGTCTGCAAGGCAGAGCTGATCTGCTCATCTCTGCTGTCCACTGAGTCCTATTTCACACAGTTTTGTAAAAAAAAAGGTAAAAATCAAGAGTCTGTGCTGTCCTGGCAGCTGGGGCTCTTGACCCCCACGGGACAGACACTGCCCAGCCTTAGGGCTGAAGTTCTTCCACACCTTAATACCAATTTATACCAGAACTCTTCATACCTCTGCTCCCTAAAACTGCCTCCCTGTGAGGATAATGGTGCACAGAGCACTCTGTGTTCCTCACACCACACTCACCCCTCCCACCTCCATGAATCTCACTGAAAATGCTGCTTATTGGTCACTTGATGTGGTTTTAGGGACACAGTGGAATTGGCATTGCTGGGTTAACAGTTGGACTTGATGATCCTAGAAGTATTTTCCAACAAAAATGATTCTTTGATTCTATGACAGCAAGATCCTGAAGAAGCCCACAGAGCCACTACATCTGAGACAAGGACATGTGGGACTCTTGCCTGCTTTTAACTTTCATGTTCAACTTGACACAAAATTAAACAGCAGCACTTTAGCAGATACTCCTTGCTGGATGTCTGGTGTGTGATCTGGCTGTGAAATATCCCCCTGGAGATGCTGCACATCCTCCTCCTCCAGCAGCACCTCCAACCTGGGTGCAGAAGAGTGATGCTGAGGGCTTGCCACGTGTCCTCCTTTTCTCAGGGTGCTTTTAACTGAAGTGAACAAATGTGCCTGGTGTTAGAATTGAGGCAAATAATAACTGAAGCTTCAGCAGCATCTCCATTACAAATTCACAGCTCTGATCCATGCAGAGTTTATAATAACATTTTACTTAGCTGGCTGCCACAGGGCAGCCACTGCTGCTCTGGGAGATTGTCTTCAGACTCTGTGGTGTCTCATGTGAGTGGGAAGTTTCTCTCTCCCCTTGATCAAGGCTTTCTTTGAAGATTAGGGTCTTGCACAGTTATGGAAATGGTTTGGAAAGGCAAGAACAGAAAAAGGAAATGTTATACTCTTTTGGTGATCACACTGGAGCTACAGATGGGGTTTTGCTGAGGGCAGCTGCAAAATGGCCCCCACGAACATAATGTGAACTCCAAAGGGAAATCTGGCTTGGAAGGATTTCTGGCCCTCCATTTCAGGCCCCTAAAATTGAAGTGAAGTGGTGGGATTCTGCACAGAGCCCCCCTCCCTGTGCTGCTGCTGTGACTCTTTTGCTTGCAGCAGGAGTTATGTATGAGCAGCTTTGAAGAGACATGTGAAAATCCAGCCTTGTAGGGTCTGTAAATAAATGGTTCATTACTTGACTTAATTTTTTACCTGTGTTTTCAGCCTACATCAGTGATCAAACCAGAGACTGCTCCAACACAGCAAAGAACAAGCTCTGATTGACCACCCAGCCTGATGAGAGTACATCCCCCAAATCTTTAAGCATATTCACTTATTAACAGAGAACAAAATATTTCAAAGAAGAAGGTGGAATCCTAAGAGTGTTGCCTTCTTCACCATGAAAATTTAATCACAAGCAATTTCACTCATTCTCCTTGCTGAAAATGCACCAAAAAGCCTCCCAGCCAGTTAGGGGTAGGGAGCCCTGGTGCCCAGTAGGATCAGGTGAGGTGATGTAGTGAAGACATCCAATGCAATTTCAAGCTCTGAGCTCAGCTTGATGAGATTGGATTTTCATGTGGTTCTCTGCTTTGTGATCACTGTGGGTTACACAGCAGTGGAAAATCAACAGCAGCATCAATGGTGTCTTGACAAATCTGCCCTGCTTTTTCCTGCAAGTTGTGAATAAGGGATGGTTCATTATGCACAAGTCCTTGTGCAGCAGTGTTTACCATGCAAATCCCCTGTTGTTCACTTTGATGTGCCTTTAAACTACAGTCCTGACACTTTGCAAGATTAAGAAAAAAGGGTCCTCCTCCACTTGCAGTGAAAATGTTGGCATTCCAATTTCAGAGTGGCTGCTGATGTCAGTCAAGTTAGATTTTTGCACTTTTCTTCACTGAGTGTTTTCTGTCTAAGCAGAAAATTTGGATATGTTATACTTACACACATATATGCAACCATATACACATGTCTAAGCTTGAAGAGGTTTCATAATGTTGCACCAGGTAAGGCTGTCAGCCATCACCACAGAGCAATAAAAAGTGATAAATAAGAGGACCCTGCTGAAACACCATCTGGCAGGTAGGATGATGTGTCCCTTGAAGTTTCAGCAGAGCAGCATCTGCAGACACACAGACACAGCCCCGGGCTCAGGGAACAGGACAGGCTCACACGTTCCTACCAGTGTGACCTCACTGGCATTTCACTGATGTCATTCTTCCTAAGTCACAAACTGTGCCCATTAGGAATGACTGCAACTTGCTTAGCTAATAATAAGGAAACAGAGCTCAATACAGAGCTATTCCAGAATCATGCTGCTCTTTAAACTCAGTATATCTACTTATGGTGTTGACTAAAACTTTGTGTAAGGGAAGGGCAGACTCATCAGAAGGTGCTGGCTTTATCCACCCCAGCAGGTATTGATCCTTCCCATGATCATGGTGTGTGCTGTGCAGCTCCTGCACATCTCCACTGCCTGTGTGTGATGTCTCTGCTGTTTTTTGTAGTCAGAGGGAGCACCACAGGCATTCTATCTGGGAAGAGCTTCAGTGAATGCTGAAGGGATCCAGTGATGTGGCTGTGTGCAATGACTGCAGAAACGCTCACTGGCCTCAAAACTGAAAGGGAGGTGACTGCTCCAAGAAGATAAAGTCATGTTCTTTGGAGGCAAGGAAGGAAACACCTTTGGCACTTGCTGCAGGTATCTCGAAGCTTCTAGCTCTACCAGCACATGGAGGGAAGAAGGGATGGTAGATATTTCTGGTCTGATTTCTTGGGAAAGATCCTCTGCTGATCCAAGCTGGGGAAGTGGCTTTGAGTGGAGCTGTCCTGAATTGAGGATCTGCCCCACACTGCGTGTTTGATACCAAGAAAAGGAAAATTTCTCCAACAGTTTTGCTGCCGAACAACTCAGTCAAAAGGAAAACTTCCTTCCCTTCTGTTACCAGAAAATTCACTCCTCCTGAGACACGACCTGCTTTCCCAAGGTATCACTTGACTGAGCCAGGCAGTGAAACACTGCCCTGATTCACAGCAAACAGGGGCTTTTCTGGATCAAGAAGTGCAGGGCTCCCCAGCCCATACCCATTCCCTCTTACAGAGCTCAAGAGCCAAGGAGAAGCAGGAGGTGGAGGTCAGACTCCAGTGCTGGGAATCCCTTCAGCATCTGAGGCTTTTTGAAACCTCATAGTGGGCTGGGCTGAGCTGGGACACCCAGGAGGTGGGAGCATTCAGGATGCAGAGAGACGGGAAACAACAGCTCCAAGCACTCGCATTTCTAGGCAGAGAAGGCACAGAACAGCTGCTGCTCCTCCTGTCAATCCCTGCAGCCGTAAGGGTGGCAAACACAGAAGTTTTGGGCTGCCCTTACCTTGACCACGGTGACCATGCCCTCGTTGGTGACGGGGTCGGTGCGGATGGTGAAGTGGCCCGAGGGGTCCCCGCTGATGATGCGGTAGATGGCGTTCCAGTTGGGGGAGTGGGGCTGGTCCCGGTCCAGCACTGTCAGGTTGGCCACCACGACCTCCACTCTGTTCTCTGGCACTTCTCCTGAGTACTGCAAAGCAAAGGCAGGGTGGTCATGGTGGGAGCGCTCTGCCCAGCCTCATAGCTCCCTCCCCTCTCCCCTCCATCACCGTGAGAAGTCAGTCCCATGAAGAGCCATGGGGTTATTTGTGATGAGCAACACTCCTCTTTCTCAATTCTGCTTTTCCTACTTTTTTTCCTTTGAGTATTTTCCCAAAGCCCAACTTCACCTCTTAGCCCAAAGGAGAATACACTCTTGCACAGTCACTGCACAAGATTCAGCAAATGCTCCAAGGAATCCAACAGAAAACATTCCTGATATCCTTGCTCAGTTACAGTAACCAGAGAGTTAATTGTCAACAGCAGGGGAAAATGGAAGACTGAAATGTCTAAATTTTTCAGGATGACTATCTCTGTTTATCCCAAGGTATTTTGCCTCACTCAGATTGTAGTAATGGCATTTTATTGCTTCTTCAGCAATTTCACTTCATTTTATTTCTTTCTTGCCTATGATTTGATTTTGTCTCATTATTTGAAGTGTTGTGATTTTGCCACAGCCTTTCCTGGTGCTTAATTCTCTCATTTAGCGCTGATTTCCATGGAGCATGTCCCGTTCAGGCACATCCTGACACATTAACTGCATTCTTTCCTGTTTCCAGTCCCTGATTTATCACGTGGCTGATCAGGGATCCTGGCCTGAGAATACTTCCAGTGTTTGGGGCTCAAAAGCTGCAAGCAAGACACATTCCCAAATTTTCAACTGTCCTCATGTCTCAGCATTGCCTATTAGCAGCACTTGCAAATCAACACTCTGATTGACATATGGCAAATTAAACACTGGGGAAACGCCGGGAGCGGCTGGCTCCGAGTCTGCAACTGAAATTCTGGCCCCAAACTGCAGGAGCAGAGCACTTCTAGAATCTGGCCTTTGGTGTGCACAAACGCCAGGTTGTGTAAATGATAATAAATCATTCCTTTGCTAGCACAAGAGTCTTTTTCCCCTCCTAACCCATCCCCATCCTGTGGCACCTCGCCGTTACGGATGCTTGTATTTGGTGTACATTATTTCACCGCTGACAGCAAAAATATTCAATCTGCCTTATGCTAATGTAAATTTGAATTTACCCTTTAGTGGTATCCTGAATGGCACCTTGCCCTCTTTTCTGCTATGCACCTGTCCGAAACAAGTTTTCATTAGTGAATGCAGATGGCATCTCTTTCCAGCCATGCCGAGTGGAGATGAAGAACAGTGGGAAGCTGCAGGTTAATTCTTATTCCACTACATGCTACAGCTCTTCTTTTCTCTTTATTTCCCGATTTCCCTTGTTCTTTACCCATTCTTTTGCCCAATTTGGAGTCTCTGCGGCACACAGCTTAAGCAAGGGAAATATATGGAAATTTATCAAAAGCCTCTTGAAAAATCCATTAGATTATGTCATGTGTACACTCTGCTATCAACCTTGTCTGAACTGAAGCAGATTAGTTAAACAGGATCATCTCTTCTTAAATCCACACCAGTTTTTGCCCATTACATTAAATTAATGTTGTATTGCACGGCAGCAGTGACAAGCTGATGAGCCCCCAGCCTCTTTTAGGCTGCACTGCTGACAACAAGGTATCATGTTGTAATTCCAAAGGAGTTAAACCATCTCAAATCTCCAACCTCAGATCTCCTTTGTCACTCCTAGGCCTATGCCCAGGGGAATCAAACAGAATTAAGTCATCAAGAACAAACTATCAGCTGTATTAACCCATTTAAGAGGGTCAGTCCTATATGATCCCTGAACACCTTCAGCAGGTCGCAACCCAGGAACTGCCAGTGAGTTTGGATTACCTGGAAAAGTCCCACACAACAGATTTTACAGCAGCTCCTCTCGTAGCCATCACAACATCTGTGTTCAGCCCACAGTGACAGAGCTCATACATTTGAAAACATGAGGTTATACTAAAAATTATAAATGCACAGGCACATGCCAATATAAAGGCTGGAGGAAGCTCACAGCAGCCTATAAAGCTTTTCCACTGGGGTGAACACCACAATGCTCAGCACATCCTGAGCAATCCAGGAGTTCATCCACTTGTTGATGACCTCTGTTAGGTATGCTTAAGAAATTATCAGTCCTAAGCAGCACTGAGAGTGGATATTGCTTACTGTGCTTATAAAGCAAAGTATCATTCCGATGAGAACACAGCACCTTCACTGGAATCAAAGGAGCCATCCAAAGCTATTCAGGGTAAAAAGCAAATCTTGGAGAGATGTGCCATGAAGAAAAGAGTAATTTTCATCAGCTACAGATCAGCAGCTACTGGGAATTCAAACTGGAGTCTGCCTTTCCTCCCTCTCACACTCCCCCAGTATCATTATTATAGGTAAATGCTGTAATGTGTATTGTCCACAATTGTCTTTACCTTTGATAAAATTAAGTAATGACATTAAATTACACCTGCTAAAGGAAGGATGGCAGCTCAAAGCTACCCACACTTCTTTAATGTCATTCCCTCCCTACCCTGGAGTAATTCAGGATAATGAACATCTTTCACTATGCTGCTTTCCAGCATTCCCTCTGCTCTAAGTTCTTTTTCATAAGATTACAATTGATTTTCAAATAAAGAGAAGCACATCTATTCAAACAAGGTAAAACAATGGGCAACAGAGGAGGTGCTGGAGTAAACACAAGATTGATAAAGCAGTGCTTGACCTATACCTGTAGCATTTACTCATATTCCCCTGTATTTCATTTAGCTTCACTTTCAATTGTTGCATTTGAAGTCTTTAATTTCCAGAAAAACTTTTAAAGACCATTCAACCAGGACTTCTATGGCTGATTGTTACACAGTCCCCTTCCCTTCTCAGATAAGGATTCATTCTGAAACTGACATATTCTCAAATCCTCACATTCTGTGGGGTATTTTTTTCTTCCTCTCCCTATAAAGTTCTGTGCTAGCAAAACTCCTTCTCCATCATGCCTTGCTGAAAAGGAAATAATTCATTCTTATTTTTGGGTTGGTACTAAAATCAGTTAATCCCAGAATTTGTCTTTCGTGTCATTTGGACCTGACAGCAAATAAACATGCAGACAAATATTCTGGAGGAGAAAGGGATTGAAGTGAGGGACAAATGATGAATTCACACCATGGCTTGACTTTGTGCAATAAATCTGGAGTGTGGGCAGTGAAGCCATGCACAGCGAGTAAAACCAATTAGCTACTGCAGCCACTCCTAGGGAGGTGTGGGATTGAGACAGATGAGCACAAAGATAATTATTCAGGCTTCCTTCTAAAGGGAATTCCTTTCTTTTTCCAATGTTCTTACTTTTTTCCATGGCTGGTTTTGCTAAAAAGCTGTGAAGGCAAAGACTTGCTCACATGAATGTCTGCAGGAAAGATCTTTCTGATGTCTCCAAGATTTGCTAATGATAACACAACATTTGTTCCAGGCAGCAGTGGGTTGTGAAGGCTGAATTGCCTGGACAAACAGTGTTTCACGACCTATAGCTATGGGTTAACAGAGGAATAAGGGCATCTCAGTCCTCCTGTTAGACTCTGAGCCCCTCCTCTGACAGCTGTGACTGCTGCAAAGAGTTGAATTTTCTCTCTAGGTGCCTGAGGCTGGAAGAAACTGAAATGAGGGTGAGTGTGTGTGCCCTCCCCAGTCCCTGCTACCAGCCTGCCCCACTGGGCTCTGGAGATGAGGCAGGGAGCCCAACACTCAGGGTTGAATAAAACCCACAACTCCTCACACTTCAGAGCATCCACCCAACCCCATGCTGGCACCCCAGGAAAGGGTTTACCTCTTCTGCCAACAAAGATGCTTGAAAAGTAGGAAAATTAATAAACAGCTGCAGTCTGGTTGCAGCAATCTGTGTAAAATGGGGTGAGGGGGAAGGGGGGAGGAAGATGAAAATCTCCTAATAAATCATTAATTGTGATGTGCCTGCCCAACTGCAGCAGGGAAACAAGCAAATGCCATCCTAATTGATTGCTTCTTATTCCATCTTTATAGGCCTGCATTTTTTATTGTGGTGGTTGAATAAGCCCAGAGGTGTAAAAAACCTCAAGATTGTACTCTGCGTATCTGCCAACTTGATATTTAGATCAATAATGCTCTTTTTTCCCCCTCCTCTACTCATACTACTGGTAATTTAGCTTTTCTTCCTAGCAGACTAATTGCTGTTTTCTTAAGCCTTACTATCAATTCTGTGACCTTTAATTTCCAATATCCTTTGCTGTAGGGATGGCTGTGAGTTATCCCAGCCCTGCTCCCAGCTGCTGTGACAGTCACACTGTGTGCAAAGGAGACCCCCAGCTTGCTCAAATCCCCACAAAACCCCTGTAAAGTCAGCCTAATTTTGCAAGCCAGGCTCTGAGATGCTCATTTTATTAAACTACTCACTCTAGTGAGGTCTGGAGTGTTGAAATCCTCACTCCTTTTTGAGGCTGCTCTGCATCACACCAGCCAGCAGCCCCTCCATAAACCTCAGTGCTGCTGTGTTTTCCAGGTCCATGGCCACAAAATGCCCTGCACTGCAGCTTCACATCCCCGTGGATCTGCTCCACAGCCCATCCATGAGTGTGTTCAGACCCAGCTGTCAGGTTCTCCCTCCCAAAGAACTGCCCAGGCTGCAGGCACTGCTGCTCAGCCTTGCAGGAAGCACAGGACAATGAGCTCAGCAGCTTTGGCAAGATGCTTTGGAAGTTTTGCCTTTTTCCTGAGCAGTTTGTGAGTTGAAGCAGCTCACCTGCCTGCACAGGAGCTCTCTGAGCTTTGTGCATGGGGTGTGAGACAAGGCACCCACCTGTGCAGGAAGCCTGGGTGATGCTCAGCGTGGTCTCTGTGTGCTGGTTTCTTTTTCTTTGGGGAGTTTGAAAAACAACAGCAAGCCTTAAAGTTTGGCACTTGTGAAGCTGATCTCAGGCAGGAGCACAAACTCTGCTCCTGCCACAGGTGACAGCCACTGGCTTTACCCTTTACTGGCGTCATTTTTATAAAATCTCAATGACTAACTCTGGATCACTATGCAAATTTCACTCTTTGAATATGAAGACAAAGCTGGAGCAGAGGAGAATAAAGCAATCCCCTCTCTTTCAGAAGCAGCAGCAGAAAATCCTCTCACTTCAGACTCCAGTGTGAGGAAGGAATGTGTAGGTTTCACCTTGGTTCAAAGACTCTTTGAGTACTTGCCAGGAGTTCAAAACACATAATAGTAAAAGGATATTAAAAAAAAAAAAGCAGTTTGCATACCTAACAAAGAACGCTAATTTTTTTTTCATTATCAGATGTTACATTCTTTTGATAGTATGAAAAGATGCTGCAGAAATGATGACACAAGACACCATTCTGCTGCAAGATAACCATTTCCAAATAAATATATCTTAAGAAACGAGGGTTGAAGTTTGCATAGAAATTTAGATATTTTATAAAAATGCATTACAACACAAAGGAGCTTCTTATAATGTTCATATGAAAGGTTTAGAAAGAGATTAAAATTATGTCCTTGGAAGGCATATAGCCCTGTCAAGAAAAAAAATTTCTACATTAACCCCGTGTAGCAAAGTTGTACTTTATCTCTATTTCAAAGGCTATAAAGAACCACTTTAATCAACCTACTTGACTTTGGGGACTTGCACATCTCACTGAAACTCATGAAATCTCTGGCATAGCGAGGTTTGCAGAACACAAAAGCCTTTAATCCGTAAACCGACACTCTTGTACATTCAAATCCTGATACTATCTCCTTGTTAGGAACTGAAATTGTGAATTTATCCAAAATGGGATCTCATCTCGTCTAAATGATGTAGCCTTTGCAACAGTGACCTTTAACAATGGTTATACCCAACAATGAAAGATTTTATGTCAGGAGCCAGTGGAAACAATATACATTAAAATTCTGATCTGATAGCACAGCCCTTTATTTTTCAGTTTTAGACAAGGATCCTTTGAACATTTCATTTGCTCTCTTGTCTAACATACCTTTGTTTCTTGCCCACAGAATGAACAGCAGGAAAAGGTGGCTGATACTTTTCTGCAGACTGTTTGATTGTCAGGTGTAATTAGTAATGCTCTTTTTAAAATAGAGACATAGATTCTAAAACAGCTGGAACTGCCTACAAAGACTCATTCTTAAAAAAAAACCCTTATACACATACATTTATATAACAGAACCCTTTTTCACAGATGCATCATGGCTTTACAGTGCTTGACAGCCCTATGCTTCCCTTCAGCCAAGGCTGAAGTGACTTGCCTGTCTCCTGAGGCAGCTGCAGAACGGGCTGGAGCCGTGCCCTGCGCTGGGGCAGAATCCTGAGAACATCATTAATTCATGTGTTACTTGATAAATCCATTAGGTCAGCCTGGATTAGCCTATCGATCTCCCCAGTGCATTGCCACAGAGCCCTGTGATCCTGGCTGAGCTGCTGGGATGGAGGAGCCCAGGGAAGGCTGGCAGGGAGCTGGGATCAGCTCAGACAGCTTTGGATGGGCTGGGGAGAAACAGGCCACAACAAACTTGTTCTGCTTGCCAGCTGGGAAGCTCCAGCACCTCAAATCAAAGCACCATGGGTTTGGATCCCTGCCCTGGAATTGCCAAAGCAGAGCCCCCTGCATCCCCCACCACAACCCAGGGCGGCTTCCCAAGGCGCTGTGACTCTCTAAATAACCAGCTCCCTAAAATGAGGATGCAAAACTCATTTGTTGGCACATCAGGCCTCACATTTCCCTCTCCTGCAGCAAATAACCACGCTGCTTTGAACAACAGTCTGAAAACATGATTTTCCTGATTTACATGTAAACCAGAGCAGCAAAAATTGAGTAAGAGAACTCAGCTCCTAAGTGAGCAGAACGTACTCCACAGGTCTGGCTCTGTATTTCTTGGTGAAATGTGTCTAGATGGGGATGTTTCAATTCAGGCACCTGTAATAAAGTTTCATAAAGAAGGGCCTTAAGTTGATAAGTCTGGTTTAGGATTTTCTTATTAACTGCAGATTCCCCGTAATGAGTTTTGAATTTAATTTTTTCAGATTTTAAGGCATATGAAAGCTGCTCATGTACCTCTGGGATCTCAAGATGGGTCTTTGGGAAAGGAAGAATTCTGAGAGTACTGAAACTGATTTTTTACATGTGCTATAATCCTGGTATTGAGATTTTTAACAAGTTTCCTGTGCAGCACAGCTCAGCCCATCTGCACACTGACTCCTGCTCAAACTTCCTCTGCACTGCAATTGAAATCTCTGTTATTTCCAGATTAGTCTCAGAATTAGCACACAGGGGGTTTCTGGGGTTTTTTAATGAGTATGTTGGGACTCCATCACCAGGTTTTATGGTCTGGCCATGAAAAGGCTTCCTGAGTGGACAGAGCAGTCTTGCAGGAGAAAGCCACTGAAGCAGGGGTTTTATTCTAAAATTGTGGTTTATCCCATGGTTTAAAGACATGATCTTATGCACTGGTACCACAATATCCTTACTGATGCTTGAAATATAATGGCAGTGCCTGCCAGCAGAGTGAGACCTTGCACTCACAGGTTTGTGCCAGGGTTTCTACAGGAAAGGATGGGGTCTCTAAAATCCCAGAATTACAGAATGGTTTGTGCTTGAAGGGACCTGTAAAGGTCACCCAGTGCAACTCCCTGCCACCTTCACTGAGGTGAGAATTCCAGAGAAATTCCTGCCTGTTGACAGTAACTCAGGGCACAGAAAAGACTACCTTAAGTACTGTATAATTTATCAGCCTTGCCAGGAAAAAGAGTCTTCTTGCTGAAATTTTGTTTACAACATTTCCTGTGGAATGGAGCAGAGAAATGCAGTGAGAAACACGAGATATTGTGTCAAAGAAATGATGGAGTCACTCTATACTTGCCAATTCAGGACAGAAAAGTCCTGCTTTTTTATTTTTTAGCAATTAAAACCTGTTACTGCACTATGCTGAGCAGTATGAAAAACTCTACCGTGCTCAAAAAACTTTGTGAAACTTTTCAGCCATTCTCTGATTATAACTGGCTGTTCTCTGTGTTGTGACCCTTTGTTCTACAATTGGGAAGCTTTAAGACATCCTGGACAGTTAGAAAGATTTGATAAGAGAAAACTCAGAGCACTCCCAAATCCTTTGCTAAATCTCCCATTTTCCCCCCCTCAACAGCTTGTCACTAAAGATTTCCTAAGTGAAATGTACTTAATGAAATTCCAGATATATATCCTCTTAAAATGACAGCCCTATTTTAAAAGCAACAGAATACTGAAGACTTAAAAACCTGCCTAGCCAAGGAAGTTAGCCAACCTCAGGAGGGGATTTATTTCACTGCCTTCCAATAATGGAGTTGCAGAATGTATTTAGATTTCTCAGCCTCACACCGGTGCCTGAGATGCTGTGAACTTTTAAGATAATGAAGTAATCCAGCACAAATGTTTGCTGGGACATCTGGCAGACATGGATCTGCCAGGGCGGTGTGGACATCCAGCCTAACCACGATGGTGAGTCTGCATTCAGACAACTGAATGAGGCTCTCCAAGGCCAGGTCTGGGCTGAGAAGGAGAATCTGGATATTTCATACAGAACCAAAAGCAGAAAGAGGCACAAAATCTACAAGAAACCGTTCAAATTTGAGGGAAATGCTAAAGATAGAAAAATGTCAGACAAGCAGTGTGGGTAGATATGTGAAATAGGAGCATCAGTGTCTGATTTCTCCTTGAAACTTTTGCCTGACACACCAGAGATGATGGGAGCAGTGTCTGATGCACACATATGGATCTGGTGGTGGAGCCAGGGTAATTTCCATGGCAGCACAGCACAGCCACAAGGGCATTTCCCTCTGGCATTTCCTTGGACTGCAGAGATTGTGTCAGTGGCACGTGTCCCTGTCACAGCTCACTGCTCACAGGTAGCTCACACGTGCCTGGAACCTCCTTCTGCCTGGACAATTCCATGGGAAGCATGGGGTGGGGATGTGCTTTTCCCTTCAGATCCTGCACAGGCTGAACAGGGGAGGAGAGAAATCCCTGCTAAATGAGACATTGAACCAGCTCTGCTGCAAATGAGAGGGCTCATGACAAATGGGGGATGGAGAAAGATGGATGCTGGGCACTGTCCTGGGCCAGGGGCTCTCTGTGTCTTATATGGTATTTAATATGAACTTAAAATTTAAAATTATATTATTATTACAGTAATTTAACGATTATAAGCCGCACCTTTTTCATTGAAGAATCCAGCCTACCCCAGTAGTGCGGCTAATCATCAGGTGCGGCTTATCTATGGACAAATCCCAGTGAAATGCCAACCTGGAAGTGAGAGCCGGCCAGGGAGGGCACCTGGGGCTGCCTTTAAAGGCTTTGCTGGTCTATGAAAACTGTTTGCAACTTGAGCACCTGACACCAAACCCTGTGCTGGTGTGATTCTGTTACTAATTTGTTACTTTGTTGCACATTGATCCTCGCTTAAAAAAAAAAAGAAAAAAGTGCGGCTTATATTCAGGTGCGGCTTATATATGGACAAATCCCGTGGTCTACCCGGCTACCGGGACGTGCAGCTTATAATCAGGTGCGGCTTATAATTGTGAAATTACTGTAATATATTTCTATTCTAATATTAACCCAACTGCACAAACCTGCATACCAGCAGGTTAGAAAGCCAAATGTCAAAGCAATTGATGTGTCACACACGTGGACTATGATGTGCTGAGGATGGATGTGCCACTCACCCCACGAGTGACAGCTGCAGAAAAAGCTCTGCAGGGGCAGGAGGGCCTGGTGCTGCATGTTCCAGGTGGAGCATATGCAGGAAGCACATGGAATCTGTGCTGCTCCTCCTGCCTCTGCTTCCTCTGTGGTGCTGCAGCTCCAGCTGACTGAGATTACACTCACCAGCACGGAGAGGAGGTTGTATCATTCTTGATTTTACATGTGTCCAATCTGAGAGAGACCAAAAGAATATTTTTTTATATCCCCCCGTCACTTTTTTTTTTCCATGACAGGAAATTGAAATTTGTAATGAAACTATCATTCTCCCCTTTTTTTTAATCACTGGTCTTTGGCAATTTTAAACTCTGAGGTCTGAAAAATTCATTACCACTAACTTCCATCAAGGGTGTTCCTGAAACCAAAATTACTTAATCAACTCAATTTAGCTTCTTGTGTAGACCTAATTCAGAAAAACTTTATCTTCTTGAATTGTTATTGCAATTAATATCTCCCACCCCCCGTTTTTTTCTTCTGCAGCAGACGACATTTCAGTAATTAGATATTCTATAAAAATGAGTTATTCATTCAGAATAGCTTCACTTTTATATTTGATTAATCATATTACCACTGAGGTCTGGGTTTTGTCTCCAAGGAAAGTTTAATGACCTCATTTTAATCCTTCTCTTAACCACCAGGTAGGTATCAATGAGGAGAAATAAAATTATCTCCTTTTTTCTTTTTCTCTGCTTTATTCCACAATCTTGAGATTACATTTGATGCTTTTTCTGTGTGACTGACCCATTTACAAGGAAGAGTCTAGCTGATTCCAATTAGGTTCAGGGCAGAATCAGGCTAAACAGAACCTTGAACTGTGCCTTGATAACTAATGCTCAGTGTAATGGAGAGGAACCAGAACTGCTTCACCACGTGGCAGCCAAGTTTAAAGCTCTGTGTATGATTAATTGGGTGATAATTTGAAAATGAACATACTGAAAGGAAATAAACAAAACAAAAGGCACTGTAAATTTAGGTTTTGATTAATGGGGTCTATTAGGAAGAGACTTCTATCAAGGAGATGACTTTTTTTTTTTAAATCAATGCATATATACCCACACAAAGTAATGGAATAATTCATATAAACCACAATTTATCTGTGAGTAGAGACTCGGATACGATTGATGACTGTTTGCCTGGCATCAGCATCTATCTATGCTTTGGATTCAGCAACATGCACATCTATATTTGGTATTTATACATATACATCTCTGTATCTCTATCTGTTTTGCAGTCTCAAAGGTATCTCATCCTTCTGTCATGTGTTATACTGCTGTAAAGGCTTAACAGACATCACAGAAGAAGCTTTTTTCATTAAGACATGAGGAATTATTATTGTTTTCTAATAAAGCAAGAAGTATCTTTCATTTTGGATGAAAGAGATGATAAATAAAGAACAAAATTTGAGCATCCACAAGAGATTACAAAGTGTGCCTTGTGTTCCCTAGCTCAGCGCTGAATGGGCCTCCAGGCACTCAGGGATGCTGTGCCTGGGAAAGGCACAGAGCTCCCAGGGAATCTGCACTCAGAGCTGGGGATCACCCTCATTCTCTGACAGAATGAAACCGTGTGGGCATCACATTTCTGCAGGTCCACTGGACAGGCTGTGCATTGAGCTGGGATCCATCTCCCAAGGTCACTGTGACTCCAAAGGCAGATCAAGATGCAAATACAGAAGTTTCACAATTATAAGACACACTGGACTATAAGGCACACTTTTTTTTTTCAGCGAGGATCCGCGTGCAACAAAGTAACAAATTAGTAACGGAATGGCATGATCGCGGGGTTTACTGGCAGCAGCTCAATTTGCAAACATTTTTCACAGATCGGTGCAGCCTTTAAACGCAGCCCCAGGCACCCTCCCCATGCTGCGGGCCTCGGCACTCCTGCCTGCCCCCGGTGCCGGCTGCTGCGGCTCCCGCGGCTCTTGCAGCTCGGCACACAGCTTGCACTTCCAGGTTGGCAAATTCTCAAATTTTTTCCATATATAAGACACATCGGATTATAAGGCGCACTTCCAGGTTCCGATCAAAATTTTAGTCAAAAGGGTGGGCCTTATAGTAGTGAAATTACTGTAATAATTTCCTAATCATGGTTAACCTGTGTGTCTACAACTGCAAAGCCTTGGAATTAATGTGCTGGGTTCAGCACAAGGCTGAAGCAGGATGGGAAGAACGAATATTGTTTCTCCTTGTGATCTGTTTGTTACTGCTATCTCCCCACCTAACATCCTTAATTTAATTCACTGTTCATGGCAAAGGTTGTCACCAGGACATGCAAGGAGAGGCACAAAGCCCATTTCAATTTATAAGCACTGGGGTCTTACTTAGGGAAACTAGACTGATTTGTGGTTTTTAAGACTTCACTGACTATATATTTAATGGAAATGCACACAGAATTAGGTAGATGCTCATATACCCAAATGCTACTGGGCACATTCGATTCACTTGAATATAATAATTTATTTCAGTTAGAGGCTGACAGCTCTATAACAGCCCAGGCTTTGCTGGGTAGTTTGGTTGAGCCTCGTTTTGACTGGAAAATTGCAAGTGAACACAGTCATCTGGGAATTTCCATGAAAGCATAATTGATTTTTAACAATAAAGCCTGTCTGCAGGACTGAACAGAACTCCTGGGTTTGCGTTCAGCTGTAAAACAGCACAGTCCTGTACTTTCCCTTACCACAGCACCTGCTCCTTCCCCTTGCCAGCTCTGACCTGTGCAATCTACTTGAATTCTGCCTCATGTGACAACTGCCAAATTTTCTAAATCATGCCACAGGCATAATTTTGATGATTTAAAAATGCTGTATGATCTGGGCTAATCTACATTCAAATGTCACTACAGACTTTCTGAATGGCACAGGTGTAGTGACAGGGACAGTGGGATCTGAATGAACAGCTACATATGCAGCTTTATCTGTACACTGGCAAATCATGTATGCAGAGCTCAAGATTTAAGCCCTTGATCTTTTCCAGAGTCTAGGAACAGGGAGGAGGCAGATGGACACGTGCCAAGGTCCTGGGAGGTAGCAAGCTACCCACTTTCACTGGTTTTTCTTGGATCAGCCTGCTAAGATCTCTTTTTAGCAGTCCCTCAAAGGCATCGTGGTCCAATTTTCTGTATGCAGGAAATCCCAGTGACATCCCACTCCTGCTGGGTTCTCCTTCCACAGTGTAAGATTAATTTGTAAAACATGAGCATGCATGTAAAAGGGATTTCTCATAACACTCCCATGTTCTGAATGCTTCTGGGTACATCTGCCTATAAATGTGTTTAGGAAACCTCAAGGCAGCCTGACGTGGATGCCAGTTTTGGTTTCCTACGACCATTAAATATCATTTTTCCAAAGCAGACCTATTTGCATCTTTGCATCCCAGTTACTTGGAAGTCACAATCTTTCAGCCTGAAGGAAGAGCTGAGGGTTCTCCCTGCTGCTTTGCTGTTCTGAAACTCACCGTTAAAAATGGAGCTCAGCAGGATCTGACTGAGGGGGCTGGAGCCCAGGCAAAGCATTCACCCCACTTGCAAAAAAGTCACATTTTTCCAGTTCACATCAGCTATTTCTGTGCATAGGTTGATGCACAGCTATATTCTCTCTTCAAACAAACAATGAACGTGAGAACAAACATTCAGAAAGAGGGAATACAATTTTAGGTTATGCTTGTTAGCTTTGTTTCCACAATTTTGGCAAGTTCACAGAGCAGGAGGCTAAGTGAGAGCTACACCGTGGCCGTGAAAAAGGAAATACGAATGCCTTTGTTCAAGGCACTGAAACTGGATTATATATCCAAATTGGGTCAGAAGAATGAAAACTGAGCAGAGCATGGAGCACAGCAGGGTTAGCTAGATAACCAGGGAAGGGAAGATGTAAAGCAGAAGGGGTTGGAGGATCTTGGCTTGTTTTGCTTGACTGAATGATGTACACTAGTAAATCACAGGGGAGAGAAAATGGGAAGGAAACATCAGAATGGGAGAAGGGAGAACTGTTTCTGGTAAAGGACAATACCAGCAGGGCAGCAATGCTCCGAGAGCATCTTCACTCTCAGATTCCAAAGCACTTCTCAGGATGGGCTCATTAACATCTCCCCAGTACTCCAGGAACCAGAACACCTGCACAGACTGAGGTCAGACATTTTTGGCAGTGTGGTGCCAAAACCAAGAAGCCCTTTTAATTTGGGTCTCTCTCTGTGTTCTTTTGTGCAGGAAGCCCTGAGCTCTCCTCTGCAGATTCCAGCGCTGCCTGATCCAGCCCAGCATGAGCCAGGTTAACTCAGCCTGTCTGCAGCAGCCAGGGGTGAGCCTGGTCTGACAATATTAATTAAATAGGCCAGTAAAAAACTGGCAAGAACTGCTTTTTCCAATATGCTTGCAACAAGGACTTGCTCCTTCACTGATTAGCCAAGCCCACGTTGTAACCAGATTGACCTTACCCAGAAACACATCCCTGCTGCTCCAACACTCTGAATTCAGATTACTCCACATCAGCAATCCTGCCTTGGGCTCAGCCAGTCTTTGGCCAGGTGGCCTTTCCCAGGCCAGCACATGCCAGCACTCCCTGTGAGCTGGGGAGCACCCACCCAGCCCCAGCAGCCCAGTCCCAAACCTTTGGAGCTGTTCCTAACTGGTGTCAGTGTCAGGATTAGTGTCAGGATGCTGTCCTAGAGCTGCCTCTTTAAAATAGACTCCACTGGATTCAGCTTTGGAAGAGGAGATTCTCAAAGCAGTGCCAAAGGGCAAATTTTAAAGTAGCTTTAAATAAGACCTCCTAAGGCTCAGGAGCTTAAAGAACTTAAATAGCCCAGTTTCTTTTTTCCTTTCTTTCTGCACCCCCTCCAAATTTTTTTATTTTTTTTTTAAGAGGCTGATTGCCAGGCAGGTTTTCCTAAGAATTCACAATCCCAAGTAATCATGAGCATTTTAGCCCTGTGAAATAATATTTTCCTTACATGGGCTACTATAAAAACAAGTTCTGCACAGTAGGCAAATTTAAAATAACTTTTAATTAACATTTCAGACACAGAAGTCTGATCATGCAAATTCATCTGCGTCTCCTCTCTGTGCCTGATTGTTCCTGATTGAATATGATAAAAATAGACTTTGTATGAGTCAAGTGTAGGCATGGATTTCTTTCACTTCTCCTCCCCTCTGATTATGCATTTTCATAGATAAAGTGGAAATCCTTGGATGGCTATTAACAGTATCATGGGTCAGACTGGAAAGGGCATCCTGCCTGAGAGGAGTTAAAGATTTCACTGGAATTAAAGGTGCTTCTCTGTGAGCAAGAAAGATGCTTCAATCTCACATAAAACCTCACCTGAGACTATCCAGCATTGTTCTGTCTCAGCTGACTTTTAATCTCTGGAATACCAACTCCAATTTCACTGCACTCGCTGTATCTGAGGTGAGCATCTGGCCAGAGGCTATAGATCCATATTAATATGGAAAAACCACAACTCACTTGCACACAGGAGATAAATATTTGAAGGGAGACTGAGGAATTTCCCCATAATTAAGACATGTCAGAGGACATGACCCTGTTATAAGTAACAAGGACTCTGGATAACGGAGGGCACAGTGATACCATTATCTTACAACAGTAAGAGAGCCAGTTTTCCAGTAAAAATTCCTACAAAGCCTTTATAACACAGTCCGATTAAAATGTCAACTTTTTACAACAGCTGGTGATTGGTGCAAAATCCACCAAAAATTCCACAGAAATGAATGAGTCACAGAAAACTTGGGCATGGGGGGTTAAAATACCTTTATCTATGGCATCTGATCCAGAGTCTGGACATGGGTTGGTTGGGCCATGAGGAGGAGTCAGTGCTACCTCTCCTCTAGCAGAGGGAAGAGCTGCCTCCCTTCATTTATTTTTGCAAGCAACAATGTCAGATGAAGAACACAGCACTGTGGACAGGCTGAAATCCGTCAGACAGCCAGAAGAGCATTCCCTGGGTCACATTAAACCATTAAAAATGCCCCAAACAGCTGCCTATGATGTTTACAGCGTTTCAGGGGATGCTCCACTCTTGTGGTGTTCCTCAGGAGACATTTCCCTGCTGTTGGCTGCTCTCTGACGCTTCTCAGCAGAGGCACAGGTAGCATTACAGACCAAGAAAACATTCAGCATCACAAAAAAGAGCCAGAAAGGGCCAGAGGAGGCAGCTGGTCCTCACTGAGCCTGCTGCCTTGCAGCTCCAGGTGGTGCTCAGGCTGCCAGGACTGGCCAGGCTGATGGAGACTGGCCTTAGAGTTAACAGCAGACTGGAGTTACAAATTGTTCCATCCAGCTACTCTAATTTTCCTCCCCCCATATAATTTCAGAACCCTTTTTTTGAGAAGGTTGGGCTCCTTCTTCCCTTGCCTTTCAGGTGCTGGACCAAAGGATATGAAACCCACTGACATCAATTTCCATGGAAGCACGCAGGCATTTTGGAATTTCACTGAGCTATTTTCATCTTGTACCTTTAAGGATCTCTAATTTTATTGCTCTTTTACCACTTCTCATCCAGCACTACACTCTGCTGCCAGCCCATCTGGTGTTTTGGATGTCCATTCACCAACACACCTCTGCTGGATGTGTCATTTTGGCATTCCTGTGCCTGTGTCTGAACCTCCATGTGCTCCATGCATGTAGCCTCTTCCCTCCCTGACTCTCTGGACCATCACAGTGCTTTCCTCTCTCCCATCCCGTTGTTAAATTTTACACAGCAACATTAATTCCTGCTGCTGAATACATGAGCTGTGACACCAGCGTGGTGCAGTGTCCTCCTGAGCTACATTCCCATCCAGAAACGATTAAGTCTAAAACCACCCTGGCTGATTGATAGGTAATTTAAGAGCGCTATAGGGTGGGCCTTTGTATCTGTCTGGGATGAATACAGCTCCTGAGTTCCTCTCATCTGGCAGCTTGCCAAGAGCAAGCCACAGCTATTCAGCTTATTTTTGTTTTTACAGCAGCATCTCAATACAACTATTTAAAATAAAAATATACAATATCTCTCCAAACAGTCCACAGACTTAAAAGAGACCATGGGCTTTCTCACTCTCTGAGGAGCTATAGATTTCCTGGAAAGTGATTTTTGCTATTTTTTTTAGAGGTGTTAAAATGCAGATCAGACCATTTGAGGACAGCGAGGAGATGCAGCTCAGGCTTGAAGAAACTCATCAGCCTGATGCTGTTCCCTCTGCCAGCAAGGGAAAAAACATATTATACTTTCATACTCACATGAAATTCAGCTTGGCTATACCCAGGAGTATATCAAAGATATTTGTTTCCATAGAATCAGAAAGTATTATTGTAAAACACCCTCGGTTTTCAACTCTTTACAGAGAAGTCCCATGTGCCACTGTGTAAAGCCCTTTGGCCCTTGCAAAACTCTTTCCTTGGTGATTGAAATTAGAGAAATAATGGTACACATCAACTCTGCTTAGAGGAAGAGTAGCATTTTCTAATCCATTTAACACAATTCTGTGGGTAATTCTCTTGATGGCTTTTATTCCTTCCAGGTTTAACACACACCGCGACATTAAATACTCTGAATTCACCTGAAAGAAAATTTCCATTATCCCACCTTCCATCAGCTTTGGCAAGTGCTTTAGGACACCATTAGAACACACCACATCTGGAGGGGATGCTGCCCTGCAGAATGTGATTGTGCAAGTAACCCTGAGCCAGCTCCCCAAAACCTCACCTCCCAAACTGCATCTGGAGACAAGGACCCCAAACCTGGCCCATGTGAACAACCTGTGCTGAAGTGACATGGCCACTAGATGTCATTCCTTTTTCACTCAAATGGAGGGCAGAGAAGGATTTACCTGGCAGAATAAAGTCCCCACACACACCAGGGAGCTGTGGCAGTGCTGTAGTGCAAGGTCCTGTGGCCCCACAGACACAGAGCTCCTTCCAGACAGAATAATTCTGTCCTGGCAGAAGAAAGGACCACACAGACCTGTGCTGTGTTTTTATGGCTCTTCATGATTGCTCCGTGCTGAAGGAGATCTTGAACCACAGCTTTACAACAGAAAGTTTGGGGTATCCATGATGGATATGGAGCACACGTGTGCTGTTCCATCCACTGGGGATTGATGCCCAGAGCTGAAAACGTGCTGAGTGCCCATTCTGCTGTGATTCAGAAGGAATTTAGTGCCTTTCTTCTTCTTAGAATCTAAGTCCAAGTGAATAAATGCTATTTGGGAGCTGAGCACCTCACAGCCTCAAGCCCAGCTCCCAGTGGAGACAGGAAGGAAGGACCCAGACTCCAGAACTGACACGAATCCAGTTTGGGTCCACAGGGGCATAAACTGGGCTCTGCATGACCTCCTTGAGCTCTGTGACATATCTGCAGTTTGTAGGAGTATAACTAAGGGGAAACTTTGGTCCTATGCTAATAAATATTTAGAGACCCTTTAGGATGGGAATGAAAATTCAGAATAATATAAATAATAAAAGTTCCTCCAAGGATGTTCAGTGACTTGAGCACAAAGAAGTTAGCCCTTCTGTATTTGTAAAGATTTGATGTCCATTTAAGATACATCACTTACTGCTCCTTGTGGACCTTCATATGAATACAGACAGGGGTACACAAACATTTCTCATTTTTTAACTTATAGACCTCTGCACTGCTCTGTGATTTCTAAATTTACTGTGCACGTTTCAGATGTTCTACATCAATGGATTACGAAGGCTGGAATGAACCAGACCACATCATTTCACCTTCCAATTCTTCATTTTTACCTTAACCACCTCTGAGAATTTGTCATTTACAAATCTCTGTTTTTTACCCCTTGCCCTCCAGGAATACCTTGGAACACATGAGAACAGAACAGAAGACTTTGGTAATAAAACATAAGAAAAATTTTTACCTGATTAAAACCAGATGTACTGAAGAATGCACACATTTACTGCCAGCACACACAAATACATCTGTTAGAGCTGTCAGTGAAATACAAATTTTAGCAGCTACCTGTTTCCATTTAGAGCACTTACAGCCCTCTTGAAATCATATCCAAGCCATAAACCCCAAATATCTCTAGCTGCTCTGGATTTCACTCCTAAGTATTAATAATTCTGATATGTCTACAGCCAATTGCTATGAAAGAACTGCATCCTCTTTGGTGCAATCAGACATGGGCTGTTTGCCGTGTTATTTCAGCTCCTTCAGTGCCTTGGCCAAATGGGTCACCAAACAGTTTTGCTGGTTCATGAATCAGTCTTTTCCTTCTTTTTTTTTCTCCCATGAAAGTCTTTATTCCAGTTATCCATCAAAGTTCCTCCTAAGCAGCTTGGAGAGACAGAGATATCAAGAGCCATGAATTAAAACCCACCCTGCTGATGTGTGGATACTCACAGTGCTGGTGGTGAACTCAGGGGGGTTGTCATTCACATCTGTCACTGTGATGATGGCTGTGGCCGTGTTTGAGAGGCCATAGTTAAGATTTCCTTCCATATCTGTTGCTTGAACAATGACTATGTACTGCTGAACTTTCTGGAAAAAACGAAGAAAGGAAAAAAGGGAAAGATGAGAGACAAAAACGCACCCTGTAAAACACCTTGGTTTATTTTCCATACACAAATGTGATCTTTAAGCTAAAATGTTAATTGGATTAAAAATGTTAGGTTAAAAAAATATCAATGAGTTTTTCTACAAGGTTTTTAAAGTGATTTTTGCATAGATTGGTGGACATCACCCATCTCATGGGAAAACAGAAGTCTTATGGGCAAAACTCCCTGGTTGAAGCTGACATTTTTATTAACTTTTAAGCATTTTCTGCAACATTAGCTTCTGTCTTCTGAAAACCAGTAAAAGTTTTGTTCATGTGTTTTCACTGAAAACATTGCTAAGAACATTATACCCCCAAAATTGACATCAACATTGCCTGGCAGCCCTCCAGCTCGTTCTGCTCACACAGTTTGATGCCCAAAAAGCATTAAAATGCTCTTCGTGCTTCAATCCTTAACACAATCTTGGTAAATAAAGAGAATTTAAGTCCAGTATGGAAGAAAAAAAATAATTCAATGCAATAAACAGCAGCTCAGCAGAACTAATTTAAATTCCTGAGTACCCCTTACAACACAGCTCTCAAAGGAGAAAAGCCTCACAGAGCCAGCCATAAAAATCACACAGTGAAGTTCTAAAGGATGCTGTGAGTCAATGCAACTGGAAAATAAACCTGAATAAAATAGGAGAGGCCATCTGATGTTGCATGTACACATCTTCCTGGGATCTCTTTATTTAGGAGCATCTGCCTGCACCAAGAAAAGTCTCCTGATCTTTACAACTGACCTCAACAATAAATTTTCATTCAGATCTGCAGAATTTACCACTGATTACGTGTTGTGCTCACAGAGCGTTGCACAGGCAGACAGGAAAGCAGAGCTCCTCTCCTGGGCAAAGAGAACCAGGGAAGGATCCAGCCAAAAGCTCAACACAAACCTGTCCCTTAAGGCTGCAGGTGGCACACCAGAGAGCCCCAGGGCTG
>VRYO01001272.1:2914613-2975503 GCA_009812075.1 Sialia sialis
TGAAATTACTGTACCCCCAGAGCACAGTTCAGGTAGCCAGGGCTGCTCCTTCAGGGCACCAGTGCTACAGGCGTGTGTGAAATGTCAAATGTCCTCTGAAGTTTCAAAAGGCAAGAATTAGGTCAATTAGGTCTCTTTATTCCCATATAAACACCCTTGAAGTGCTGTAATTGTCTCAGTTCTTTAATTCTTCTGAGTTACCAGAATAAGAGATCTGCGTTTTAGCTTTATCTTGATTCCAGGGCTTTTAATTGACCTGCTAAATTGACAAGACATCACACTCAGGGATCCATCAGCACCTTGCAACTGGAATATATTATGGAAATGCACTTTCATTATCTCTTCCTATCTTGTATAATAAAACATGAGGGAGAAACTATTGTTAGCCCTTGTTTTGCCTCATGCAAGAAGGTGCCGTTCATTATTTCATTTGAAAAGCACTGCACAAGGCTGAAACGTCCTTATTAGTGAATGTAATGTCTATTTCATATTTAGCTTTTCCTTCCTGTTCTCTGCTACAGATGACCTGGGAGGCTGATGGAGGTACTTCCTAACAGGACAAATACTTTGGTTTAAATAACAGAAGGTTTAAATAATAAAAGCTGGGAGGACACTTAAAAAAATAGCAGTAATCAGGTTTCACATAAATGAGAAAAACACATCTGTCTGTGTGTACTCACAGACCCCAGGTTTACAAAAGAGTTGTTTTACTCAACAAAACACAATTCACTGAGCTCTGTAATGTTAATAAAAACCCCCACACAAATTCAGAACACTAAATTAAAGAAGTTTAAAAGAAAGATGCTGATCAGATGATTTGACAAAAAGTAAAAAGAAAAAGAGAGAGAGAAGGAAAATGGCCAGAATTTATTATAATGTGCAAACACAGCTACAGAGAGCTGGTGTAGCAGAGGTAGCTGCAGCCTTTGGTACACATCAGGCTGGGGGACTCCTAGAGACAACCTCAAAGTTGCACTGATTTCCATCAACTTAACACAAAACTGCTGTGTTTAGAGCAGAAGTGGATTCTGACATAGAGAATGGTGTGGGAAGTATAAAACTCAGACATTTGAAATCACAGAAATATCTAGGTTGGAAAAGACCTTAAGGATCAAGTCCGGCCATAAAACCAACACTGCTAAGTCCACTAAATGGAAATAGTCTGAGATGTGCACTGCCAAACCTTCAGGCACGAGGCTGCCATCCACATCCAGCTCCATCTGAAAGGCTCCAGCACTGTGGGCATATAAGGGTGCTCCTTTTAAGTGCCTAGTTTTCATTTTTAACTAATTCAATCTCCAGTGAGATTGGCCCCAGAAGATAACAAATTACTGATTTTTTGTTTTTCTCTAGCTAATCTTTTTGCTTTTGTGCATTAAGCTGATTTTATTGAACTATTCAATCAATTTCAATTTCAGCATGTCCTTCCAATTTGTCACATCATCTCCAGGGGCATCTCAGTTTGTTGTCCTAATAGTATTATTATTGTTACGACTATTAAAAAAAAAAAGGCAGCCTCATGCCCCCAAGCACAAGAGACATTTTCTTGATGGCATTTTGATCATACAGAATAATTCTCCTATTCTTTTTCTTCATAAAAATGAAATTTAAAATAGCACAGGGTAAAAACTACAGCATAGAGGTAAACCAAAATGGTACTAACATTTACATGCTCTGATGGTGATGCTGTGGAACTCAGGGAATGAATGGCCCAAGGGGATCTAGACTAAAAACCCAGCCCTACTGAAGCCTGTGGGAGGTCCTGTGGCAAGAGCTTCTAATAAATCTAACAGATCTTCATGCTACTGCAAAGCAAATGTGCTGTGTCTACTCCAGCCAAGGCAAAAGCTCATCTTGATAAGTGCAAAGCTTTTAGTCTGACCTAAAAACTAAGAAGGACTTTTGGGGGAAAAAATTATGAAGGAAGGAATAATTAAAGGAACTGTGGCAGATCTAATCTGTCTGCTCTGCTGTCAATCATCTGATACAGTGCCCCAAAGAAATACATCAGCTAAATTCCAGAAGAAGGGAATTAGTTGAAGGAATTTGTTAAGCTGGTTAATGGGAAATTAGTCAAGGGCTTGGTGAAAAAGTTGCCTTGTACAGGAGGAACGGCAGCTTGGAAGAAGGGCTGGGTTATAGAAAGATGTGATTTAATAGCACAAAATACAAGAAAATGCAGCAAGGCACCAATAAAAATAAAACTTCCCTGGGAGTTGTTTTATTGGACACGAGGAAGGAGGGCTGTCCACCAGCTCCCAAATGCCGCTGGCAAACTCCCTGTGTGCAGCCCTTAGCACGGCACATCTGGCAATCCTGGTCCCTGTGCCAAGCACCCAGGGGTGCTGAGCACAAGCCAGACTCTTGTGCTCACTGCTGAGCCCCAGACCCAGTCAGGAGCTGGCACTGAAGAGCCCCTCACCAGAGAAGAGCCTGGCTTGTTTAGTCTGGCAGAATGAAGGCTGATAGCAGATATGATTGCTGTCTATAAATAACATCGGGAGGATAAACACTAGGAAGGCAAAGAAGCAATTTAAACTAAAGGACAATGTTGACACAAAAACAAATGGGTATAAACTGGGCATGAATAAATTTAGGTTGGAAATTAGTAGGTCCTTCACCACTAAAGGAGTGAGATGCTGGAGCAATCTAATACAGGGTCTGAGGAGGAAAAACATTCAGAAGAATGTATTAAATTAGGGCTAAATCCTCTTGGTCTTGGTAGAAATTATGATAAATTGAGCTACAGTAGAAGGCAGATCTCTCAGCACTCTCTGTGTACAAACAACTTTCTAAAAAGGAAAAGAAGAAAACCCCTTTCAGTCCAAATAGCACAGACTGTTGGTGTGAAAAGGCTTAGCACTGATGGTTATCACTGATCCAGCCCATTCCACTGGCACACAAAAAGGACCAGGTGCCCCAAACAAAATTACAGTTATTGCAAGTGGCTCTCCCCATCGAGACAGAGGCTGGCATGGAAAGCACCAGCTCAAATCCCTGGCTGAACTGAGCACAGTCTTGCTGAGAGAGGGTATAAACAAGAGTAAATTATATGCAGAGACAGAGTAGAAAAGAACAAAGTATTTTAAAATGAAGTCCTAATAATGGAGTGCTACCTGTGATCCCAATTTTCAAATGTGCACGCACAGTATTTGAAAAATGTGGCTACTGCGAGTTTACACAGGCAATTATTATACATCACACATGAGCTGGGGAACTGTGTATACCAAAGTCCAGAAATGCAGTAATTATGTGATTAAATTAATCTGCATTACGGACAAAGGGTTTGCAAAATTAGGACCTACATTTTCAAAGCTCTGTACAAATATTGTCCAATTAATTACTACTTCCTGAGAAATCTATGCCTAGCTAATTTTAGCATCACGTCTGGTAAAGCAAATAAGGTTACCAGGATGTGGGATGTATTAGCAGGAATCTATTGGTGAAGGAGATAGAAAATCTACATTCTATTTCCTCCTGTGGTTATGCTCACATCTTCTTTATATCTATGCTTTTTTCATCTCCCCTTAATTTTGCAACACCAATGAGATGAATATGAGATGTTCTTGTGATTTGTTTTCAAAATAATTATTTTTTGCATGCTAGTGAAGACTTGATGTTCATGTTTTTGGGTATCAGAGATGGCAAACATCCCATTAATAAATGCTGCACCAGAACCAGGAAAGACAATTCAAAACAAAGAAACAAACTTCTCCCAAACTTTCACTTGAATTAACCTCAAGCAGAAGTACTTTTTCCAAAAAGACCGAATTAGCCACCATGTACACAAAGAAAAGCTTTTAAAGCATCTATCCCTTAATACTCTCTATTTAACCTTGGTTAAATGAAAACAGATTTCCAGCAGAAAGCCCTCTCCTGGAAGCTCTGGCAAGAAGGCAGCTTTCAGAGAACACCCAGAGAAGCCAGCACACCTGCAGCTCCCCCAGCAATGGTGATGCTCAGCTTCACCCCGTGCCAGAGTTGAGCAGAGTCTTTGATAAACTTTGACTTTTTCATTTCTCACATACAACACAGCATCACACGGTGGCTGCAGAGTACCTGGCAGACATCAAACCCTGGGCCTGTAAATCCCAATGCACAGGCTGTGCTGCCTGAGATAAAAAGATGCAGTTTTGCTCCATCCCAGCCTCACCACACAGGACCAGCTCCTAGCTGAGGTGCTCATGTTTCTGCTAAGACAGGCATAAAACAAAGGAGGCAATGCTATTTTTAAAACAGACTGGGCTGCTTGCTCAGTGCTGCACAGCCACAGACAGTGAAGCCAACAGCCAGGGCTATTTTCTCAATTTGGCTGGGGTTATACTGGCTTTTCCTCCAGCATGGCAAGGTGTTCTCCTTTCACAAGCCCCTGGTGTATTTGATTTTATGAGCTGCTTGTGATGCAGAGCCCCAGGCAGGGGTGCTGCTGGCCTGGCTCTGTCCAGCAAGGCACAGTTCACTCTGCTGGGATCAGCCCTGCGCTCACCAGTGCCTTTCTGCCTAGCCAAGGTGGTGATGTGACACCCTGGCCTGTGATGTGCTGCTATTCCTGTGACCCTCTGACAAAACCTGCCACCACCCAAACACCAATAAACTCCTCTGTGCCAAGGAGAGCTTCGATCCCACCACCCACACCTACTCCTCCAGTCTGCAGTAGCTGTTCCATTCCCCTTCAAAACCATTTTGTCTGATACAACGAAGGTCCACAGCCAAGCTTTCTCCTGGCAGCCTGATTAACAACCAGCAATTAAACTTTAAACACTTTCCCTCTCAGCACCTAAGAACCGTAAGGAGATCTCACACCTTATACACCTCATTCTCTCTTAGGATACTGCACTTTATGACAGTATATTAATGTATTACAATTTAGAGTAATTTCACGATTATAAGCCGCACCTGAATATAAGCTGCACTACTGGGGTAGGCTGGATTCTTCAATGAAAAAGGTGTGGCTTTTAATCGTGAAATTACTGTACACCTTTTAACCCATTTGGGACCACCAGACACACCGTTATCTTTCCCAGCTTCTCCCAGGGCGGGTGTTGAAGCTCTCACATAAGTGTAAATGGGACCTGCTCCAGATTTTAGCAGCTCTTTCCTCTTTTGTGTGGCAGCTTCTGAAAGCAAAACAGCCTCTGGTGGTGGTGGGTACAACACCCAGCACTAGCAAGCTGAGCTTTCCCATGAAAGCAGGAGGAAGTGCTTTAAAAGTTACCTGAAAGAAAGTGAATATCATCTTTTTATCACACAGAGGTTACAGCATCAAAGAATGCCAGAAAGCCTTTCAGGAGTCTACTCTGTTTGGCCTTTCAGTCAGACCAAACAGTTCAGAGGCTGCTGCCCACGGCTGCCTTCTCTTGTGTCATTCAGGCAGGGCAAGTGGTGAAGTGGAAAATGTTCCTGCATTGGGTACAGAGCAGGCCCCAGCAGATATCCCCAAAAAGCCTTCCAGCATCCTGGCCACGTCTCCCTGGAGCCTCCCAGGTGTGTGAACCAAACAGAATTGCTCATGCACCTCCTCTCTTGGTGAGTGTCAGGAGCTGCTGCACAGCTCCGGAGCAGCCTCTCAGCTGGGAGAGGGATGCACAGGGAAGCTCAGAAACAGCAACTCCAAGCACTAAACAGCCCTGAGACAAAAACAGCAAAAAAAAAGGGGAAAAAAGAAATGAAACCAACCCAGAGCAGACAAATAACTGGAGGTGGTAAGACAGACTGGAGATCCTGATGGATCTTTTTAATGATTCTCTTCACAGTGCCTGGTGCCAGCAGTGCTGTATTAAACTGGAACAGAGGTGCTTTCAGTGCAATATGCTGCCACCACATTCATCTGAGACTGATTTTTTTTTTTTTTGGAGTTTTTACCTCTAAGGGATTAGACACTGAGCCTGGGCTATCACGGTTTTGAAAAGAACATCCAAGCTGCAGGGAAAAATGTGGAATTTCAATGCAGCAGCTTCTGCCCAAAGAAAGGGGCATACAGGAGAATACATCCACCAAACAGAAAAGTGACCCAAACACACCTTGCAGAGGGTTTGCCAGGCTCTGAGCCCAGCTGGCCACCACTGAAGTGTCCAAGCTTACCAGCACAGTAGGGTTTGTTATTAACCCAATACTTGTTCTACTTGCATTGGGTGGGCAATAGAGGCCACATCATTTCTTATCTGATATTTAAACACAGGCATCATTTCTCAAAACTTGCATGAAGTGACTCAGGTGCTATGAGCTGACTTTAAAACTATTATCAGAATTATTATCAAAATTACTGTCAGAAACCCCATTGCTGTAGTATCTCTGTCCTTGGATAGTATCAACCTTTCTGTTTAGAAAGACTGCCAGTTAATGACATTCTCATATGGTTCTCTCATTTATACCAACATCAGAATCACAGAATTAGTACAAATGGGCATCTCTGTTTTCAGTGATCCAAACTCCAGGTCAGATATAAGTCCACAAGGAAGCAGGGCAGAAATGAGGAAACTGAATTACCTGCTCCTGACAGTCATGCAAAAGGATGGCAGTGAGCTGCCATGAGCTACAGATAAATTTCACTAAAAAAAAGATGTGATTTATATCTTGGATAATGTATTTCAATTCTGATTACAGCCACTGTGCCAAAACAGAGGAGGGCTGTGATTAAGGCTGCAGGCTGCAGCTTGGAAGATCTGGATTTCTTTAGCATTTTCCCAAACCCTCCCCAAGTGACCTTTAGCAGGTCATTTAATTTTTCCGGGCATCAAAGAAATTGAAAATAACACTTCGAAATGAAATTAAAACTCTTTCTTATCTAACAGGGATACCGTGAGAAGAGAAATCCCTGTGTTGGCTGGAGCACTGGGATGAGGGAGGCTGCAGAGCTCCCATCTCCAGCCCTTCCCTCTGCACAGGACAGAGCTGGTGTCCACCTGCATCCCCCAGGAACAGGAACCACCCATCTCCCATCAAAACTTCCCAGCCTTTATGACCCACAGATTGCAGGTCATCTCACAAAGAGCACTTAGGAGACCTGAGGAATAATAAGCTTTCTAACTTTTGGCTGAGGCAATTTCTGTAAAACCATGAAATTACATTTGGCTCTTCTTGGGCAGGGAGAGACGAGCAATAGTTCAAAGTCTGGGTGCTCACACAGCACCAGGTGCTGCAGAGAGGTGCCCTTTGGTAAATATGCCAGCAGTAAATTGATGCTGCTTCCAGGTGGTTTCTGCCACTTACTGACAAAAGGAGTGAGTGCTGAGACAGAAAAAACTCAAAATCTCAAGGCAGAGAAGGGAAAGTAAACAACAATCTCTGAAACTTTTTTTTTTTTAGTTAAAAACAACCTTCTTTGGACTTGTGCAAAGCAAATTCCTCCTGCAGAGTGTAACTTCTTGGTGATTACCCAAAGGCCAGGCTTTAGGATAAAAAAAATACCCTAGTTATGTCCATTGCACTCTTATAATCCACAAAACCTTTGCTGTCAAATGCTGCCAGAGCAATTTAATAAACAGGGAGAATGCCTTAATGTATTCTGAAACCTGAAAACCACCCATCATTAGGCCCACATGCTGTTTTCCTACTTTCTCTGCTTTAAGCCATTTAGCTGCTACAGCTGTTTTTCTTGTAAGTCTGACTTCTGTTTTTATCAGCCTGATTTGTTTTCTGGTATATCACGCTTGATTAGAAAGAGGAAGAAAAGCCTTTCACAAGTCAGGTAAAACTGCCTTCCTTCAGCTCTGTCAGGCTGGAAGCTTGAAAAAGATCATCAGGAGGATCGGTGTAGGTGAATAAATATTCATAATATTGCTCATTATTTATACTTGGTCTCATTTTTGCAGATAAGCTTGAGATTTCCACACTCATGACACCACTGATGTAGCCAGACCTTTTTATTCTGAGGAACATGAGGTTTTAAAAAAAAATCTGTAAGTGCAGCAACTAAAAAAACGCAATCAATGTAATATATTCAAACCATTTTCTCTAATCCTATATGTGTACATGTGGTATGAACAACACTAAGATCCTGGATTTTTAAATTATTGGCAGTCAGGAGCACAACACAAGTCTGGGGCATCTGTACTGTGTTGACTCCTTATGGTCTGGATAAAATAAACTCATTTGGTGTCATTTGTTATTCATTGCTGAGAATTATTTTAAGAAAATAGCTTGGCTAAGTCCCTGCTGGCTGCGTATCAGATGTGCCTTATGAATTGAAGGGAATGTCCAAACAGAGAAGGAACAGGTTAGAGCCACAAAACCAGCTGATTTAATTAAATTTGGCAGAAGGAAAGGTTAGTGGAAAACAGTCAAATAACAGAGAAGAGATTAATGTGAGATGCTCCCTATTGTATTTCTCTTAAGAGCTTTTTCCCCCAGCGTGGGCAGGGTCATGTTGTGTCGATTTGCTGAGGGAGAATGTGATTGACAACTTCTGGAAAAGAAATTCAGTTTGGTACTGAAGTTGGAAGCAGTAAAGGGGGTTTTGTCAAAACCAGCTCTGCCTGAAAGGCTTTGTTTCCCTTTCTTGGAAAAGGGCTACATGGAAACAGGTGCAATGAAAAAGATCCCCAGTGCTGGGGGAAAATGAACTGGAAGCTCTTCCTGTGAGGAAAGGAATTTCTTTTTTTCTGGCTGGAAATTCTGACCCATGAAATGAAACAAAGGCATTGGAACACGAGCAATATTTGATCTTGTTGATTTTGTATATATTAATAATGTTAAAGATGTAACACACAGGAAATAAAGACATGCAGTTGACTCAATACTTGACTTGTACTATGTCACGGTGTAGAAGGGCTACAATTCAGATCGAATCTGAGGGAAGAAAAACACTTAGGTCCATAGCAAAATACAGTAATAAAGTTTGTGATAACTTATCAAATGCTACACAGCTACAATTACTTCAGTGGTACAAATCATTCACTGAGCAAGGTCTAGGATTAATGGAGGATAAGGCGCTACACTTTTCTGAAGAAGACATCTCAGCTTTTTTTACAAGCTAATGATCCTGATGTTTATATCTAGTTGTATTAGACAAATAGGAAAAAAGGATTTTTTATTAAACATTGTGTTAATGGATTTGAGAGAAGTCACAGATGGGTAATTATGTGTACTCTTCCAAAAGAAAGGCCACCAAAATGAAGAATTTTTTCAGACAGCAGTCTTACTAGTGCAGAGCCTCCCGTGGAGCCTCCTGATGATTGTCAGCACTCTGCTCTCTGGGGCACAGCATTTGGGGAATGGGACACAGTGATCCCAGGAAAATACTGACCCAGCATGGGTTTGCAGCAGGCAGTGGCTGCAAGGAATTTGGGCAAACTGACTTTTGGGATCCATCACACCCAAACAGCCAGCAGAGAACAGCACAACTCACTGCTCTGAGTACAGCTCACTGCTCTGAGTACAGCTCACTGCTCTGAGTACAACTCACAGTCCTAAGTACAACTCACTGTCCTGAGTACAACTCACTACTCTGAGTACAGATCACTACTGTGAGCACAACTCACTACTCTGAGTACAACTCACTGAGTACAGCTCACTACTCTATGTACAACTCACCACTCTGAGCACAACTCACTACTCTGAGCACAACTCACTACTCTGAGCACAACTCACTGCTCTGAGTACAACTCACTACTCTGAGCATAACTCATTATCCTGAGCACAACTCACAACCCTGCCTGCTCAGAGGGCTTCACACACAAGATAAAACCAGGCAAGTGAGGAACAGGAATGAATGACTTCATGATAAACTGGAAAACTGCTGATAAATGGAATGATTGAGACTCCAGGCTGGCAGAGTGCCACTGCCAGAGCTGCTGTGATGAGCAGGGATGTTTTCCTTCCCATACTGAGCCTGTCAGCCTTGATCAGATCTGCCAGGTGAGACTCCAAGGACAGCAGCCTCTGCCATCCAGAGGAAAACTGCTCCATGTCAGTGACAGGAGAGGGTCTGGTCACAGCAGAGCTCCAGAAAAAGCACATTGATATATGGAGTGCGAAATTAAATGCCCTGTTTATTTATTTGAAAGAGGAGGGAGAAGACCAAGAAGGATTTTTGGTAATCCTGAATTGTCCCAGCTGCACAGGGAGACCTTTGGAAGGCAGCTTGTGTCCTTTCTGGTGACTGTGCATGACAAGAGGATGGAGCAACAGCCATAAGCCACTGCAATAATTGAAGGCAAAATTTAATTTTCCCAGAGCAGGGCCTTAATCAAACAGCTGCTTTTTTTTCATCTAAGGGATGTGCAGGATCCTTGCATGTGTCAAAGGCCTTTAGGTGACCAGGAGCAGGTTCCATCATAGCAGGGGAAATTTTATAAAGGAATTGGCACTGTGGAGACCCTCTTGACAAGCTCCCAGGCTCCTGCAATATGGCATTAACTTCATATTGCCAACCAGGTATGAAAGAGGAACTTGCCAACCACTTTTATGGGATGAAATGCAATTCTTGCAGACACAAAATTGGAGGAATGTAGCAGTTTCTTGGCTATTAGCTGCAAGAGGAATTTCAGCACTTTAGCTCTCCCCAGTTCTGGCTATATTTCTGCTTAAAAGATATTTATGTAAGGAAGTGCTGAACTTCATGCAAGAAGCAAAATGACCCTGAATTTAGCAGGCTGCATTATCAAATACTCAAAAGTAACAGACTGAAATGAAAAATTGCAAAGCATAATTTTGCCAAGATAATTAATCCTCGTTAACCCATGACCTGATCATATATGATGCTGCTCTGACGAGCTTACTGAAATGCTATAAATAACGCCAGCATATTTTATTTTCTTTGTAGGCATAAATATTGACAAATTCATACTCATTAAACTTCTGCAAGCTGAGAATTATTCCGTTTCCTCAAATGGGGAACAGGCAGAGGAATTAAGGCTCTTTTTTCAGAGGGATTCATTGGTTTGCAGAGTCCAGTTGGAGCTGCTGAATGCAGTTCTAAGCCTTCTTTATGCACAGAAGTAAAACTGTATTGATTAAATCCACCCTCACAATGTTAGTTCTCTTCCCCCCACCCTCAGCTCAGATATTTTTCTATGTGCAAGACAGTCCTTTTGCTGGCTTGCATCAGCTCCCTGAGCAGAATTATTCCCAAAAGAAACTTTTTGCACGTGTAGATAAACTGACTGTGAGTTCTGGGCAGCAATTCATGGCTTTGTGCTCAGTGACAGAACCAGCCCAAAAATGTAACTGCAAACTGAGGATATACAAAAAACTGTGGTGAGAAAAGCTGGGGTGTGGGTTTACAGTGCTTTAGTCCCTCCACAGGATCTGCCTCATGCCACCCATCACCTGCCATAAATCTGGGGTGTCTCATCCCTTAAGGGTACCATGTGTCAGCTGGAATTGTAAATAATTTTCCTTATTGTAAACAACAATTCCTTATTCCAGTACTCATAATTTGTGGCCATTACAAAGGAAAACAGACACTGTGGGATAAAAAATTCCCTCAAAACAAACTATTTTTGGTTGTGATGTGGAATTCAAATGAAACCATCTCATCTGTGGTCCATGCTCCAAAATCTCAGCTGCTTATACAATGCAAGGGAGACATCCCCAAAACTGCCTCCCTGTTTTTTTCAGAATCCAGCTGAACATCTTAGCCCTGCAGAAGATTTAGGAGGAGCTGATGAGATTCTAGGTTTAATACTCTCCAAAATGTGAGATGTGTCCTTTTGGAAAAGCACATCAGTAATTTTCCTACTCCTACAGCCCAGTGCTGGAGCTGCTCACCTCAGGTTCAGGTGTATGAATTTACACTAAGGAAATATTGTACGTGTATTGCTGTACTTCCTCCTCTTCTCAGATAAAACCATGCTGGAAACGTAGCAGAACCAGAAGCTGAGGTTCTTCACTGCAAGAAAGAAGCAGGGCTGTAAGAACAGGCTCCATGTGGAGCTGGTGGGACCATCCTCTTCAGGCAGAATGCAAAGGGATTTAGGACTCTGGTCCTTGCTCTCTCTCTCAGAAGAAACTGGAGGCTGTGAAAAGTTTGTGTCAACGATTTTGTGAGATGGATTGACTCCCTGTCAGGAATAAGGTGAGATCATGAAATGTATTTAATTTTATCATAAGTTGAACTCACATTTGTGTCCCAGAGTGAAAAGGTTTTATCTCACCTCACTAACAGCAGTGTTTACCTCTCTCTCTTGGTTAATGGGAGCTGTATGGATTTATTTCTTTTTCTCACAGGAAACATCAGAACAGTCCAGATTTAGAGATGTATTATCTGACAGCAGAAAAGAAGTGCTGCCTCACAGCAGCGGTAACAGGTCCTCACGTGGAGTCATTAAAGTCTCTAACTAAGCCATTAGCCCATGGAATCACTGATGGGAGCCTTTCCCATGGAAAACACAGAGCACAGAGATCCCATTTTCACTGCTCTGTCTGGAACAGAAAATACCATCCTAGGCTGGCACCCTCTTTGGTTTAAATATTACAGGGTTCATATCTGAGGGACAAGGATTATCCCAGAGATCCTGCATTGCCCATGGGGAAATGCCATGAGCTGGGCTCCTGGCATGCTGAGAGGGCAGGGGAGGCACAGAGAGATGGATGGGATGGGATGGGATGGGATGGGATGGGATGGGATGGGATGGGATGGGATGGGTGCAGGAGCATCTCTCCAGGAAGTTTTCCCACCTGCTCTGCTGTGAGCATGGAGCAGAGCCTCTGCCTGGGCTGTGTGGGGCAGGCTGAGCACGGTGGATAAACAGAGAATTCCTGCTCTAACAAACCCTCCTCTCTCTCTTGGAGAGCTGCAAAGGCCTCTGGCAATGCTCCAGGGGCAACAGGAGGTGTGGATGCAGGGTTTATGGGTTAGCCCCTGCAGTGGCAGCTGGGGAACATCTGTTTGGTGCTGTTTTTCAGCTCCTTTTCCAAAGGGAAGGGAGTGCTCAGCCCTGTACCCAGGGTGTGCAGCAGGACCGGGCCTCGGGATTTTCACAAAATGGGGGAAAAGCAAACAAACACAATCAACAGGTGGAAACCCTCAGATGGAAGGGGACATACTGGTTATTTATTTAAAGAGCTGTTAAGTCCTAATGGAAATTTTCAAGAACCATTCCATTTAGGTCTAGCAGAGGTTTGTTTAGCCCATATTTTCTGTTTGTTTTCACTCATTTTTCATGTTAAAGAACATTTGCTACCAGTACTCATCTCCAGCATCTTCAACCGTGTATTCCCCAGCATTACCCTGGTTGCCACGGAGACAACTGAGATGCCACAAACAGCAGAAAGCTCTTCTGGTGCAGGAGCACTGCTCCAAAGAAAGAAATTACCCTGGAAAACATGATGTCTACCAGCCCATGCACACAGGAAAATGGGGGACATTTATGGGACAATCAATGTGCTGGACCCTGTCTAAACAAAAAATTTCCCCAGAGCTGCTTCCCTGTTGCCAGCTGCTTTTCAAGCTGCACAAAAGCCCATATTCCTCTAGACTTGATGCCAAAGAACATTTTCTACCTGGATTTGAATAATGTGAATATATTAATTAAAGTTGATAATGGCTGATAATGATTTCCATCAGCAGTAGAATGTTGCTATATTTATCATTATTTATGAGATCTCCGTACCTCACTGTAATTTATACTGAGAAGACTTGAAGTAACGTGACTTGACATCTTAACAACTTTTCTGATCACACCTTTAAAGCCACAGAATGTTGTTTTCTCAGACAAGCAGATCAGTTTGGAAAGAGAAAAGATGAAGCCCCCCAGGTTTTGCTTTGATCAGCTTGCCCTTGGAAAGGAGTTGACTTTGAGACTGGTCACAACAATGGGAGAAATAAGGGGACAATTCAGCATTTGTATTAATTATGGTCATTGCTTTGCAGAACTCAGATGTGGTCTGCAGACAGAAGTGGGGCTTCAACTAAAGGGAGATGTGGGAGAGAGAACAGAAACTCCATGTCTTATCCTTTCTAAAGGAGCTGCCCCCATGTTCCCTGGCCTGAGCATCAATGTCACAGGGGTTTGGGGCTGGGAACCCTCCCAGCAGCTTCCTCTTGGACCCAGCAAAAGAGCATCTCTCCTTAGGCAGTGCTGGGACACCCTTCTGTTTTAGTTTGGAGGACAGCTGTTTGCTAAGAAAGGCAGGAGTCTTTCTTTGAAATGGAGATTGTAAACTTTTTCTTTTAGGCAAAGATATGGGAATTAGGAATAACAGTTTTCTACTAGGGAAATTAAAATAGAAATACAGTACTACAAAGAAGCAAACTCTAAACTTTGACAAAATCAGAGTACAACTTGACACCCTGTTAGTCAGGGTGTTGGTAGCAGTCTGATTAAATGGTGGCTGCAGTTTTCTTGCAGTGACAGATGTGGTTCAGCTGAAGCAGTGGTTCTGTAGAAGGTGCAGGTTTGTTTGGAGGTTTAGTGGTGATGTGGAGAAGTCTGGATTTTTTGGAGTTTAGTGGAGAAAGGGTTACCTTAGTGTCCCAAAATCTGGTTTTATTTTGGTAAGAAATGTTGGGCTCTTCCCCCTGGCTGCAGCAACTTCCAATGGGATGAAGCAATTTTATCAGTCCCACAGTGGTGACTCAATGGCCATTAACAGGAGATACCCCCCTGGAGGAAGGATGGGTTGTGAAAAGATAAAGAACACTGCCTCAGCTGGTTTATAATATATGGCCATGAACAGGAGATGTCCCCTTTGGAAATAAAGAACACTGTCCCACCTGGTTTCAATGGATGGCCCATTAGCAGAATATCTCCCATAGAGATCAGGATCACTGCCCCCACCCTAAACAGATGGTTTTATCACATCCTGTACTGTAACCCAAGACACCCTGACGATGGGAGTTTGGCAGCAAGTGGAAAGAAGTATCTTGCAAAAGCCCTGGGAGGCAGCAGGAGGAAATCTGGAAGATGTGTTCTGCAAGATCTGGGGCTGGATGGGTGGGCAAAGACTGGACCCTCCCTCATCAGGGAAGAGAGGGGAAGATCTCACTCAGGAAGCAGCCAAATCCTCACACAGTGGTGGATCAGGAATGTCTACAACCCCTACAGTGGGGTGGAACTCAGGATTTCCTGGCTCTCAATCTGGATGCAGGAGACATTTTTCCTGCTGTTGCTGTGCCTGTGCTCAGTGGGGCTCCTGGTGGGGAAGTACCTTCCAGAAGAAAAATTTGTCAGACATTGAATGTCAGGCACTCCCAGTGCTTTCATGGTAGTATAACCTAAAACCAGCTGAACTTTAAAATTCTGTTTTATATCAGGTCACTGGCTACAGACATGCAAGTGAAAATTCTGAAAAAAACCCATCAAAATATCAAAATAAGCATTTCCTATAAAGTAGGTCCTAGTGATATAAAATGTATAAAACATGAATTCATAAAATATGCAAACCAGGTTCACTTTTAGCTGGCATGGCCAAAACTCAGAAACATCAGTAACTAACAGAGTGAAGTCAAAACAGATCAGAAAATAAAACATCGACAAAAACCATCCAGGAACCCCCAAATCTCTCGAAGCTGCTGATATCACTGCTTTTGGTTGCAGCAGACCAAGGCACAAAGCCAGAACAACAGGAATCTTCTTAAACATTTGTTGTTAAGGTAAATCTAAAATGATTGTCTAGCACAATGTTAATTACATTGTACAGCAATCAAAACAGAGACGCCGAGTCTAATGAATCCCCACTCTCACCTTTGGAACTGAACTGGAGTGTCTCGTTCACCTCCTTATTAGCCCATAAATATTCTAATTAGGAAGCAACTCCAGATGAATAGGATTAGCAATAAGGACATTTTAGACTAGGTACACAAGAGATACTCAAAACTCTCATGTCTTATCTAAGGCTCTCCTGACATTTATAATCATGTAGAAACGCTGAATTTACATAGCTCTGCCTAATTAGACATGGTTGCAATTATGTTTGTGGGCTTCCTTTTTTTCCTGCCCAAGTATAACTTACACTGTCAACACAGGAAGCAGGAACTGAATAGAAGCTCAGCAAGAAATAAGAGTGTTTTCTGCTATTTATTTTTTCCTGGTTTTAATTTAAAATTCATATTTCTAAGCTTTTTTTTTTTCCTCCCCAGATTCCAGGCAAGAACTGGCTGTTATGGATCCAAGTCCAGATCATTGCTGCTTTAGATATAAAAAATGTGCTTTTTTTTAGATCATCAGCATCTCAAAAGCAGGCACTAAACCAGGCCAAGTTCTGCAAAAGGTGACACGTTCTGCCTGCAGCAGGTGGGTCGCTCGTGCTCTTGGTGACAGCAAGAAACAAAGAAACTTGTTTCCTTTGAGGACTGTAAGGTCCCTGAAATTCTCACTCTGCTTAAGAATTTTGCTAACTGCCCTGGGGTTTTTGATTTCAGTCCCTCTCCCCAGTCTGAGCTTGACATTTCTACAAGAATCCTGTGTTTATCTTCCTTGGCCTTCAGAAAGCTGGTGAGAAGCAGGTAATCCATCACATTGTATTTCTGTGCAGAAAATGTTGGCATTATTGCACAGAGATTTGATAAATGATGTGTACATTAGAAAACTGAATTTCAATATATTGTCTTTGATGTCCATAATCACAGATAGAGTTCTTTCACCTCAGCTTAAATATAAATCAAAGCACATTACATGCACTTGATTCAATGTACTTACAAATTGCTCTTTCAGAACCAAACCATAATGGTGAAAACTCACCTGTGCCAGCAGACTCACCTGCACAGAGCTCAGGCTGCAGCCAAGGTACTGGAGATGCCCATACATAGAAAAACCCTCAGGACTGGGATATCAGGGAATTCCCAGAACAAGCATCCACAAATCCTTTTTACTGACTGCTACATGCTTAATTATCTCTACTCCTAATTTTTTTTTTAAATTACAAAACCAGCATCTTATTTGACCACCACATCCTATTTCAAGCTCCATGCCAGCAATCAGAGAATTATGGAATCATGAAAGGAATCCTAAAGCTTATCTCCTGCCACCTTCCACTATCCCAGGTTGCTCCAAGCCCTGTCCAACCTGGCCTTGGACACTTCCAGGGGTGGAGCAGCCACAGCTTCTCTGGGATCCCTTTGCCAGGGCCTCATCACTCTCACAGTAATTTCATGACTAAAAGCCGCACCTTTTTCATTCAAGAATCCAGCCTAGCCCAGTAGTGCCGCTAATCATCAGGAACGGCTTATCTATGGACAAATCCCAGCAAAATGTCAACCCAGGAGTGAGAACCGGCTGGGGAGGGCGCCTAGGGCTGCCTTTAAAGGCTTGGCTGGTCTATGAAAACTGTCTGCAACTTGAGCACCTGACACCAAACCCCGTGCTGGCGCCATTCTGTTACTAACTCGTTACTTTGTCGCACATGGATCCTCACTTTAAAAAAAAATGCGGCTTATATTCGAGTGTAGCTTATATATGGACAGATCCCGTGGTCTACCCAGCTACCCTGATGTGCGGCTTATAATTGTGAAATCACTGTAATTTTTTCCTGATATCTAACCTAAACCCCCTCTCTAAGTTGGAAACCATTAAATGGCTCATGCCACCAGAGACACAGAGCCCTTGGAAGCCAGAAGCTCTGGTGGCAGAGGTCAGAGGCTCCAGGCAGAGCAGGACTAAAGAAAACTGCTTTAATAAAGACTCCCGAGGAATGAGACAACAACCAAAGAACAGGATGAACACCTCCTGTTTCCAGCTTCTCTGCTTGGAATGTGGGAGAGGTCGAAAAACAACAGCTCTGCTCCAGCAGGTTTACAGAAGCCAAAATTAAACAATTAGGAAACCAAGTCTCCTCCTTTGGCAAAGTGAAGTGAAGCAGACCACGCAGCAAACTGACCCTGGTGTGCACCCCAGGCTGTTCCTGCACAGCCCACGCTGGGAACATCCAAGGCAGCCCCAACTGCAGCCTCCCAGAGAATTCCTCCCAGAGAATTCCACACCCCAGCCCCATGTGTGAAGAGCAGGGGTGCCCCTGAATATCTGCTTCTCAAAATACACAGCCAGCACGTTTTCTCTGGCCAGGACATCAGCCCCTGCCTTCCTTATCAAGCTTTCTGATCAGGGCTTGTATTTGGTCAAGGTAGTCGGATCTGAAAGGCTCTGATGACAGCCCAAGGAGATGAAACAAAATCAATAACCATAGAAACCCCATCCCATCCCCTGCTCTGCTGTATTTAAGATCAATCAATATGCATAAACGACCAGTGCCAGGCACATCTGCACTACTTGTGCACATAATCAACTTTGTCTTGTCTCAGCTTAATACAATTTTCCACCATATTAGCAGCCTTTATGATACCCTGTCTTTTCAAATAGATGTGCTTCAGAATCACATAGTTCAATTGGATTATTGGAGTCGCACACAGACCCACACTTCTCACTTCCCCTCCCTAAATGCACTCTCAGTGACAGCCTCTCCTCACTCCACTGAGGTTGGGATTACAGCCACGTTTAAAGTGTTTGCAAGGAGGTGACATCCGTGGCCACAGCCAGCTTCCACCAATACCGCTGGCAGAAGAATTGTGTGTGGATGTATAATTAACAGAGTGGGAAAAGAAATGAACAAACTTATCAAATGCCATGCTGAAGCATCCATTAAAAACTGCACACACTTTTAATGACTTGGGTGAGGGTTGCTGTTGCATAAATTTATTTAACGTTAATGTCCCTAGTTTGCTGTAAATTTCCCACTGTGAAATTACCAGGGCAGTTCTAATGGAGCTGAAGACTCCAGCTGCACTCCATGATAAAGGAGGAAATAATTATGAATTCCTCTGGGAAGCCAAAGAAAGTCAAAGATCTCCTCTGAAACTGCTCCCAGCTGAGCTGCTCATCAGGCAGCCGAGGAGGTGCAGAGCTGGGGGAAGTGGGATGAGCAGGACGCTCCCGCTGACGACGGCGCTGCCATCAACTGACATTTAATTTGGAAGGATTGAAAGCTGGTGTCTGCAACAACTTCTGCCAAGAAACATTATGAACAGTCAAGACAGAGCATGGAAGTGGTTTTATGTTCCAAGTTGGGATGATACTGTGTAATTTTACATCTAATCACCCAGCGCGAGACATACCCGGCACGCACAGCTCCGTGACTCGTGCCTGCAGCTCTGACAGATGCTGGATTGTCAGAGAACACTGCACTCTGTGTGTTGTTCTTTCCAGGATGGCATTCCCTATAACCCTTGAACTCCAGAGCTAACAGCCTTGTAAACTCTTGTAAACTCTTGCAAGAGTTTACAAGAGTGGAAAAAGTAAACTCCCCTCTTCCACCCTCCTCAATCTTCTATTCTGAAAAATGCCTCCTCCTTCCATTTCTGTTTTTCCCTTTTATCTTCCTGTTCCTTCTTGTTTCCTCCACGCCACCATGGGCTGCCCTGGCCAACAGAGCTCTCCTTGCAGCAGAGCCCACCTGGGGCACACCTGGAGACTCCAGCCCCTGCCTCCTCCCCACCACCACGCTCCTTGCCTGGCATCCTCCCTCCTGTCAGCTTGGAATTCAGGCCCCCACAGGCAAAGCAATCATAGCTCACCTCTGAAATGATAAAACAACTCGTTCCTGGTAAAGGAATCAAAGAAATATAAGAAACAAAACCACCTAATGGGGCAGACAGGCAGTATTTATTCAGCTCCTCCTGGTGCATCACTCATAATAATGTCTTGCAGTGTACTTCAGGCTTGTTTCCCAAGAACAAATATAATTCTTATTTATAATGCAACAAAGGATAAAGCAGGTTTCTTGATTCTGATAAGTGACTCTCTGATTATTTCTTCAATAAAAACTGTCACGTCTTTCAGATTATTCTTTCATGTTTTATTCTGGTTTGGAACAGAGACAGCACAGATGAGCATCTCTGTGCCTTGAGTCACTTGGTTTATTTCCTCATTTACAGAACCTTGGGACCTGCTAGAAAGCACTTCAGAGGTGCTTAAGGACTTGTGCACTTTGTGGATTGGACTTGCAGCAGTGAGTAACCAAAGCCTGGCTCTGGTGAGGTTTATCAGGTAAGATGTGAGATGGTAGCAGGGGCAGAAGCAGTGAGGTGTTATCACCTTGGATCGTGACAAAGGGCTCTCCTGGAACAGCAAACACCAGCCCTTCCAACAAACATCACCCCAAGTTGCTGCTGGGGATGTCAGCAGAACTCCTGCTCAGTGCATCAACACACACCAGACACTGATGGACTGAAATGGGGTGAAAAACGTGAAATGAAATGTGATCACCTCTCTGGACTTTCTGCTTGCATTCCAATTCTCTGCACAGTATGTGCCATACTATTTACTGTGTCTTCTTTTAAGGTAGCTGTCACCATATGACTTAGAAACTCCAAACATACTAAGAATGGGATTTTCTGTGTCAAAATGTCCCATTGAAATTCAGACACCTCCTTCTCACAGTCTGTGCAATGCTGCGAAGCAAACAGGGCCCAGACCTTATTGGGAAAAAATCCCCAAACAAATGTTGTGTTTATGTAAGGATCTATTTATTTAGGGCCACTTCAATCTGATACAGCTGGTTAGACTTGAAAATAACTGCATGTGAAAATGCAAACAATAATTTATGTAACTTTAAATGAGTTTTTGCAAGATGTTTTGATGCATTTTCCTTGAATGCTCCCATGCACATCTGGATATGAAGTCTGTAATTTACCTTTCCTTATGCCCTGTGGAACTTGTATGGAAAGGACTGTGCCTGTCCCCTCTCTGAACTGCCCTGGCACAGAGTCTGGGGTCAGCAGAGTAACACAAAATCCATTTCTCAAATGTGTCAGTCAGCCTTTGAAGATGCTGATACTGCAGGCAATGGTCACTCCAGTTACATTAGCAGCTCTTATTGCAAACACTGGAATTAGTTTTCAGAAGAACATCCCTAAATACCCATTTTGATATGGATGGATGACAGCACTGGCAGAGACCATACAGAGAGCTGAAGGGGCCTGAGGATGAAAACTGGTGGAGAATATTATGACAAAATGGTTTTTCATCACAAGACACTAAGAGTGAAACTGTTCCCAAGGACGGGCACTTGAAAGCTCTCTCTCACTTGGAATTTATTTTTACATTGCAAAAGAGTCATTTTTAAAATGGTTTTAATCGTCTGAGCTAACTTTGACAAAAATTGATCTTTCAAAATGTCAAACATCATTTTAGAAGACCAATATCAATGCGACATTTTTGCAGCTATTAAAACAAAAATGCTAAATCTCTCCAGATTTTATTTTCTGACTGGTAATTACAATTAAAAGAATTCATTATTTTGTCCTAATCTGGGGATGGGGAGAATGTTGTGGGGCATTTTCTGCTTCATCAGGATCATCTAAATAAATAATTGCTGATGCTTCAATTTCTAACCTGATGGATAGATCTGAGAGATTCTCCTGCTTTTTACTTTCGGGGTCCTCAGGGATGTGGCCATGGCCAAAGGAGCTGGGGGTGGGCTACCTACCTAAAAACCACCTGATGCCCTCAGGTTTCCCTGCAGTCTGTTTTTCTGGGGAAGTTTGCCCAATTGTTTTGTCAAGAGCTCATACCCTGAAGTCACCAAGCCACCCAGCTCCTCTGCAGCACTCACTGGTGGGAGCTGCTCTGCTGCTTATCTGTAGGGCAGATTTTCTGATACTGCTCAGCACTGGTAACCCTTCCAGATTTTCTCTTTATGCTCAAATGTATTTTCTTTCAAACCACATCTAACTGCTGATTTATCAACAAATACGTTCATTGCTTTCTCTGTCAAACATTGTCCTCTGATATCAAACATTTGGGGGGAGGGAACTGCACATAATTTAGAAATCTGGTAATGCATTTCCCATCACACTCCTCTGCATTGCCATGGCCACGAAAAGAAGGAATCAGCCAAGATGAAAGCATTTTCAGGGCTGAAGTTTAATGGCTAGAATAATTGCAGAAACACACACATCTCCAAAACAAACCACTTCCAGAGTGAGTAATGCATGGAGTGTCCTCTCATCTACTACTTCACATCAGCACAGGCTCCCTTGTGAGCAAAACACTCCCAAAGCGGGCAGGGGATTTGGATCACAGCACATCTCTGTGGCTGGGCCAGCTCTGGGCAGGGCTGGCCCTGAGTTCAGGAGATAAGGATGCTGCTCGTCTGACCTCTCAGAAATTCACCTTCAGAAGGTGACCACAATGACTCCTAAGTAGGCATTTTAGTTGGCTTGTTCCTGCTTTGTTGGCATCAAACCCCCTTTAGAATAGCAGAAAAGCTTCCCACTTCTACAAGAGTCGTTTGCTGTTGGCATACAAACCCCTATTGCCATGCTCAGGCATCAGTCTGGTCACTTGACTCCTCCTTGGGCATCTGCCCAAACCTTGAACCATTAAAATGAGATCCTTCCCTGTAAACTGAGGTGAATTCCATGTCGGTAAGAATAAGAAACTACAATCTATTTATTTTTCAGGCATGTATAAATAAGACTGGAAAGACCAACTTACTGAACATCTGGATAATCTGAGTCACTGCCTTTTTAAGCAATTAGTTCCCCTTCTCAGTTTGAGCCATCAGATTTGAGGTCACTGAGTATGCGACCTGTTTACTTTAACTGAAAACCAGATTTATTTTTCTGGAAAGGCATTTGGAACAGAAAGCATTTTAAGTGCAAAAAATGAATAGCTTGAATAAAACATGATTGTACCGACATGTACTCTATTTAATGAGGATTTCTTACACAAAGTCCTCAGAATTTTTTAGAAACTGGAATAACAGAACAACAATGGAAGGAAAATATTTAGCCCAAAAATTAGAAGAAAAACGGTGAGGTTACCATGACAAAAGAACAAACTGCCTCACTGCTTCAGCTCTGCTGCTACAAGCTCCTAGATGCTTTAATGTGAATTCTGGGAAGAATAACACACAGCTCCATCCTGCCTGCACATGACATTTTGCTGGCCTCACCCACGAGCCCTCTCTCAGCTGCAGCGAGTGAACAGCCCAAACCTCAGTACCTGATGTTGTGATTATTTATAGCCAGCCTAGCAATGCTCACAAGTCTCTTACAAGAACATTCCTCCCCTTCAAAGAGCCACCTTCTGCCACCTTTCTGGGTACTAATTAGTACAGAACTCAAGGCAATAGACAGTACTGGTGATGCAGAACAGCAGACACCCACATTTTGGTCCCTGTGCACACATTTCTGTATTTTTGGAAGTATTGCATCCTCTGCAAACACAAACGCCACGATCCTGACACTAGTCCAGATGAGATGTGCTATAAAAACACCAGATACATCACAATTCAAATTATACTTTACAAAGCATGCAACAGCCTCTCTGCTATTTACACTGAAAACTTTCTATTCTAAGAATATTTCAGAATACAAGACTCTTATTTGGTCTTCTGACAGTCACAGTCCTTCACATTCAAGCTGCCTACTTCTTATGCCCAGTCAAGAAAAGTAACTGATGCAGGGTGAAACATCCCATAAACTCACTCATGCTCTGGCAAATGTGTTGAAGACAATATTTAAGAAAGAAATGGAGCCAAAGATGCTCACAGTAATGAATTCTGCTATTAAAAAAATAGTACTAGGCCTAGGAAGAAGAGTTAACAAAGCCTCTCTTTAAAATGCTAATAATAGACAATGGTCTGTGGATAAGTTAATTAGTGGAGCCAGCTTGTGTTTAATTATTTCACTTGACCTGGTGCAGATTTAGACAATAATCCCTTTAGAGAGGGGAAGGGGCTGTTGGAAAGTATGTGATGTACCAAAAGAAAACTTTAAATCTGCCTGAGCTGAGCAGGTAGTCTTCTCTCTGAAATTGGAATGATACACTCTTCTCCACTGTAAGACAAGCTCAAATAGAAAGAGAAATGCAGGTCTGAACCAGAGAGATTATGCTAAGGACCTGGTGAGCTTTCCACTCCGATACTTAACTTTTTTTTCCCTCCTCCCTATTCAGCTGGGATTTTACTACTGAATAATGTATAAATCAACCCACTGTAGTCAGAGGTGGGATTTCATGAGCAACTTGAAACAAGTGCAACCAGACTGTAGCAGAACTCTCTGAACATATTAAAATGTGTGTGTGAAGAAAGATAAGGATCTATAGACTATTAGTGTATGTGGAATTTTCTTACAGGAGAGGCTCTGAAGATTTCCATATTTAAAAGAAGGGAACTGATTAAGTGGGGTATCACTCCTATTCTTGCTTGGACTCTATAATCGGATCCAATTAAACTCTAAGCTTTGTTTTATCTGAATAGTTCAACCCCAAATCATGCGGCTTTTCAATTTGGTAATATCTCTTCAATAGCTCACCCAAATATGAATAAAAAGTCATTCCACATGTGAATCAGTACAACCTCCTCCAGAGGCTCCAGCATCTAAATGCTGGAGATACCAAAAGCAAGCCAGGTTTAAGATGAGAGTCTAAGCCAAATGGGAGAAAGAATTAAAAACCTAAATTGGGAGCTACTCTGGCAGGTAGTAAATAGTGTGATAGGCACTGCCTGAGTGGGAGGAAAATCTTCATTTCAGCCAAAGCGCAGGACTCACTCTGGAATTGGCTCCATGGGAGATGTAAACTGGCTGCAGGTTTCCAGTTCTGAGGCTGGAGCATCCTCCTGTGCACACCTTCAGGAAGGACACACAGTGCACCGGGAGCAGAGTGAAAACCTACACACAACAACCAGGCCAATAAACCAGCCCTACTGCTCTGCTTGATCCTCTTTATTAAAAATGTCATCTGATGGGGAATGAAAGGCCTTAGGACAGGACAAGGCCAAGACAAGTGCAAGCAGATCACAGAGCCAGGCTGAGCTCACACAAACTCACAGCCAGCCTGTGCCAATTTGTACTCAATTTGTACAGCCCAATGATCTCCAGCCTGCTACACTCTGTCCTCCTGGTGTACCTTTTTGGGAGATAAATACCATGGCTGTTTTGGTGGCTGCTTACAGGACTCCCACAGGTTTCAAGCTATTTACCAGCCTCATTCTTTGGAAAGCTCTTTTATTCTCTAAATGTATCTCCTATCATAACCCTTTTTTTTCTCCCCTACTCATGCTATTTTCTTCAAGGCCATGGCTCAGAGCCCTTCCTCTATCAGTTTTACTAGTCTATCTAGCTATCAGGCTTTTTTAAAGGAAAAGTAATCAAAAAATCCCTTCCATACACAGGAGCTCTAAAACTGATTGCCAGCCTCTTGTTTAGAGAGTTGCAGCAATCATGCAGAAGAGCAAAAGGTACAGATCATTCCAGAAACACCCACCAGAAGGACACACAGGCACTGCAATTTGAGGAGCTCAAATGGGGAGACATAATCCTTCTGGGAATTGGGACAAGGCTTCAGAACCACTGGCATTGTTCCCTTTCTAATTAAAACAAATGGTGTGATTTCTGTGACAAGGATTTGCTCACATCTTTCCCACCCTGCAACAAAAGGCTGTGAGAGATCCCTTAAGCAGTGCTGGACCAACAGCCCTCCCACCCTGCTAACTTCTGGAATCTCAAATTACTGCAACTGGCCCTCCCCTGAGTGCACAACACACTTCCAAAGCACTGAACAGGGTTAATGAAATGATTCTTCTTCACTGATGAGTAGTAGTGCTCCTCACCATAATTTGCTCAGAAAGGTCATTCTTGTCTGTAATGAGAAAATGAAATGCCCTGGAATGATGGAGCAAACTCAGATCAGTCCTATGTACAATGCAGAAACATAAACCAGAATCCAACATAAATCTGCTGGCTAAATTCAGCTTATGGGTAATAAGCTCTTCCTTTGACAGGATATGCTGCTGTGGAAATGGGATAATTTTATAACTGAATAATTTAACCAGTTTTATCTTTAAGTAATGATTTCAGGCATATTAATACATAAAGCTCAGTATTTACATTTTCCTTACATGGCCCTGAAAAATTACAAGGTATCAAGGATAACACAGCATTCACGATAAATGACGTGCACAGAGTGGATTTCATCCCTCAGAGTGACTTTGTGCTCCAAAATCCCTGGGATGGCACATGGCTGCCAGGCAGACAGCCAGGGCAAAGCCTTTTGTGTGACAGCACAGGGGCAAACTGCTCCTCAGTGGCAGAGAATTGTTTTCTAATGTGGCACAAACACATGAGGGCCAGGGCTGGAAGGGACAAGTGAAACACAGCCTGACAGAGGATGCTCAAGTGTTTTACCTGCTTATCCCTGCTAAGACTCTGGTAGTTTATGTGTGGCTTGAAGACATGTTCCACAAGGACTCCCAATCACTATTTGAATGCTGTGAGAAGTGGAAAAGCCACTTAACCCTGGAAATCCTTCATCATCCCCATCACTGGAACACACTTGGGGAGCTGGCAAGCCTGGAAGCTAAATACAAGGACTTGTGGCCCAAATTTGTAGAAATGGATGGGCCTCACTGGCAAAATAATTACTAATCTCTCCCTCTGGTTCTCCTCCTGTGAGTTCAGCTGTGGAGGCATTTTTCTGCATGTTTTGATGCAGTGATACGGGAAGCTCATCTTGGAAAGCAAGATGCTCATGGCTCCACAACCTTGTTTTAGCTCTTCTCTGGAAAAAGTAGTGAAAAGAACATGGAAAGCAGAATCCCTCTCTTTAAAGAACTCCTGTAACAGATACAAATAGCAAAGAGGGTGGGTGCTGGATTGTGCATGCCAGAAGGTGACATGCCTGCAGCAATTCTGTATTGCTGCTCTCTGCTCAGAAAAGGTTGATCTGACTGAGGAGAATAGAACAGCAGCTCTCAGGAAGCACTCAAGCCATTCAGATGTCACTTTCCCTTGTTCTTTGCATTCTGAGTGACAATCTGCCCAGGTAAACTCATCCATCATTCGTGTGGTGTGGGATCCTTCAGCCCCAGCTGCAGCAGATGTTCCTGCAGCCCTGCTCGGAGCAGGAGAGGCAGCTCTGCAGAACATCACACTGAGGGAGATCATTAGCATGGGCCATGGCAGTTTAGAACAAAATCAATTCCTTTTGCTTTATTCCAGGGCTGGATGAAGGACTGAAAGCTGCTGGGAAGTTTCCTGGTACAGAAAGCCAGGCTCAGCCTGACTCCCCTGTTGGCTACACTTGGCTGTCTGGCTGGAAGAGACAAACCCAGATTAAACCCACTGTGTTTGGGTAATCTCAGACTAGTGGATGTCTGTCTGTGGGAATGTTTCACAGCAGCCTCAATGGCTAAAATCATTCCTGTACCACGGCAATGCCTTGTTTACACCCAGCCAGCATCTGAATGAACAAGGAGGTTTTGAAAAGCTATTGCAATGACCAGAAGATAAAGGCACCCAAAATAGTCACTGCAGAGAGCAAAAAGCCATCCCTGCTCAGTGTTGCAGCAGTGTACACTGTTGTTTTTTTTTTTCTTTAACACAGCATTTCAAATTCTGCACTATCAGAAATGTCTAGCTGCACCAAACCCAGAGTGCTGGAAAAGAAATGCTACTGTCTCTGCTAATAAGAAGAACTTCTCCTCTTCCCCACAAAAATTCTGTCATTTCATTCATAAATAAAATAAGCCTCTAACTCAATTGTTGGCAGGCTCTCCCTTTTATCTTTCACTCACTTGAGAAGGACCAGCAACATCACGTTTTCAGAAAGCCAAGTACAGTAATCATAGAATCGGATTTCATGTATTTTTAAAAGCATTTGCAGCAGCAGAGATCCAATCACTTTTAAAAGAAATACAAACACATAGAAATGTGGAAGAAGCACCTCAGTGCTCCTGACTACCTTCATTTCTCCAGGACCAGATGAATGTGCTGGGAAGGGACTCCTCTCTAAGGGACATCTCCAAAAGTTAGCAACATTACACTACAAGCACCGCAGTGCTGAAATACTTATTATCCCAAATAAACCTGGATGACATTTGAGATGTCTCAACATTTATTGGCCTGCCAGCAGAGCCTGGGATCAACCATCTCCTTTTCTCTCTTTTCTCTAATTCCTTTTTTTTTTTTTCCCTCCTGCTTGCTCAAAGTCTGTGTTCATAAAATATTTAGGGGAAGCTCTTCAGAGGATGATATTGCCTATACTATAGCCCCAGTGCAGGTTTACTGTGCTACTGAGACAGATATTCTGCCACCAGAGAAATCAAAATTGGTGATGGGGTTGAGTTACTGCACCAGGAGCACCATCAGACTGACAGTCTGGGCTTGATCCCACCTGGGACACTGGGCTGAGTGGAAGGAACAAAATAACACATGGAACACAGCTGGCTGCTTTTGCAAGGTTATACAGAGAAATGTTACTTCTCAGGATGGAAAACAAAAATATTAATGTTCTGCTTGTGTCTGAGACTCACCTGACCCCTCCTCACCTCTTGCAATTTTCTTCCCAGTGGAAAAAAAAATCCCAGCTTAATGAAATGTGGAATTCTGATGTGCTGCTAAATAAAGCCATCAGTCTGGCAGCATCTCACACAGCACCACCCACTTCTGCAGCAGCCTGCCATAAATTAAATCAGCTGCCATGGCCCCTTCCTACCCCTGAACTTTGCCACAACCTGTTCATCCCATGCACTCACAGCCTTCCCTGTAATCCACACATTTTGTGCTCCCACCATCACGTGATTTTCCCCTCCTAATTTTATTAAATCAGCTGCAGTTTTCCTATGTTACTTTTATCTTTTCCTGCAGCAAGTATCTACTTTTAACCTTCTCATCAAAACCTGGCTGTCTGAATGCACTTCTGAACCTCTGATGACCCTAAATCCCTATCACTTTCCTCTCAGTTCAAGGGGTAGGTGTTCCTTTGTTCCACCCTTGGCATTTCTCACCCTCAGGCATCCAGGCTTACATCAGGCTGTTGCTAAACTGTCTTCCTTTAATAATTTTTATGAAGTGCAATCCAATTAACTTTATCTTCCTTGGGCATCCATTCAATTAAGTGCAGTCATAGTGAGTGAGTGGACACAGAGCATTGTCACCATATTTACACCCAGATTAATGGGATCCAGGTAAGGAAACTTTAAAGACATCAATATTTTAATACTTTGGCTTTTGATTGTGCTATCTTCAGTGTCAGACACGTTTAGGAGAGACCAGCACAATCTGAGAGCCTGAGTTTTTAATTTCCTCCATGGTTTGTGGAAATGGAGGTTTAGAAACAGCAGCAAAAATACATGACTTTGTCTTAAAATAGACTTCTTGCAGGTCAAACAAAACACTTGTCCTGACAGAAAATAAGCTAAAACTTCATCCAGTTCATTCTTTCATGGATTGAAGGCAATTTAGGAAACCAGCAAAGAACCAATATTTAAGTGGAGATGCTGAGAACATCAGGAAATCTCATTTAATGAGCATGCAACAGAAATGCTGAGCTAGGAACACCAGTTCTGAAGCGACTTTTCTCCCTTTTGAAAGACAAATGCTGGATCTGGAACATGGACCTGTCTCTCAGATATGGAATAGCTCTGGAAGTTATTTTTACACCTGCTTTGCATTGCAGAAGCAAGGGAGAAGGGTCTAATAGAGACTGAAAACCTGGTTCTGTATCACCACAGCTTAACTTAATTGTGTCTCAGGCACTGATAAATGTGTCAATAAGCATTTGGAGAAATAACTGGTATCCAGGGAATTTATCTTGGTTATAGGAGTTTCAGCTGAATAGGTCAGATTTGTTAACATTTTAATTTACACAAATCTGCATTCCAAATATTGCTGTTCATCTTCTTTTCCTAATGACAAGGAAATGTCAGCAGCAACCCCAAATTCACTCCTCTAATAGCTTCCTCAAGTTTTCAGGAAAAACAAACAAAAACAAAAAAACCAGTCTGTGGTACAGTAATGGGGGTGTTTAAACACAATTTTAGACTCGATATAACTTTATGCTAATAAACCAGAAAGTTTTGCCAATTCCAGATGTAATCCTGAAAGCAGGAGAGAGAGCTGGCAAAAAGCCCTGTAGCTGCAGGGCAGCCTCAGGATTATGCCCAGAGCTGGTTGTTCTGCCTCAATCCAGGTGTCCCTTGCCCAACCCTGTCCTCAGCTTGGGACACTCAACCACATTTCCACACATAATGTGCCAGCTGTGATTTCCTAACCCTGTGCACAAGGGAACTCACCTGAAGCACGTGGTTCCTCTACAAGTTTTTAAAATAGTTCCGCTGCAATGAGAGAAACGCTAAAAAAGAATAACCATTCTTCCTTATCCTTTCCCCCTAATTATCACCTGCCTCTTTTCTGAGCTGATTTGCTGAGATTAAAACCTCTCTCCCACCAAGTTATCCCAATCTGTGCTCCTGAAATTAATACAAACCGATGACCTTTCTCTGACCATAAAGCCCTGCATTAAAATGCTGGCCCCCACTGATGTCAGGGGGGCAATAACAATTCTTTCATTTCCATAAAATCAGCATTTTCCTGCCAGAACTCCAATTTCTTGTCTGAGTACTCTGTTACCACCCCCCCAGGGGCTGCCAGCAATCTCTCCAGCACTTGCTTCTGCTCTTCCACTGCGAGCCTGCTGCAGGCTCCAGCACTGCCCGGGATAATCTACCTGCTTAAGATTCAGCCAACTTCCCAGCTCTGGAATAAAAGGAGCAGGGAAAGGTCAAACCTGCCCTGGGTTGTGCGTGCAGAGTCTGCCATGTCAGGTGGGAAGGAGCAGGCGCTGGAGCTCCTCCTGCTCCCCCAGCTCTGTTCCTTTCTGCACACCTGGAAAGCTCTCTGCTCTGCTGACCAAATCCTTGGAAAGCTGTTCCACACAGCCTGTCCCCTCTGGGCCAGCCCTGTGCTGCTCCCAGCCAGCATTCCCATCCCACCCCATCCCATCCCATCCCATCCCATCCCATCCCATCCCATCCCATCCCATCCCATCCCATCCCATCCCATCCCATCCCATCCCCAGTGTTCTGGTGGCTGCCCTGGAGCTCCACACATGCTGCTGAGCTGCTGCTTATCTGCTCTCAGCAGCTGCCTTTGGGATTCCTCCCCGAGCTGCTCTGAAGGAAAAAAGCAGCCCCAGACATGGCACAATCCCTGGCAGGAATGTCTCCTGGCTGGAGCCTGGCACTTCACTCAGCAGCAGGGCCAAAATGTGCTGCTGGCCTGACTGGCATGGGGAAAATCTCCAGGGTGCTGCAGGATTCACCTCTCAGAGTTCAGGTCCCTGACCCACATGTGGGGACTCCTGTTTGCTCTGCCCCTGCCATTGCCACAAGGGAGGAAAGGAGAGAAAGAAGAACAAAACTGGTTTCTGCTGCCTTTTCACAGAAATGCAGCACACTGGACTGTCCCACTGGATGTGTTAGCTCTGGGGACTGCCTGAATGTAAACATCTGAGTCTCAGAGTAAGCAGGTCTTTCCTTCCATACTCTCTGTGGCCACTGCCCCATGAACAAATGACCCTTTCCATCATTTAGTCGACAAGGCTCCTCCAGTTGCATTGAGCTGCACAGTCCAATGGGGAACACAAACAGAGCTGAAATTCTGGGGTCCTCTCCCTTTGCACCCATGGACCCCATCCCCTCCTTCCCCACTCCCTCCATCCCACCACTGACACTGCATTCATTTTTGTTTGATGTGTGAGCTATAAATGCTTTGTCCTTGAGCTACACCCACAACCACAGGAGAGAGCTCTGAGAATCACATTATATAGTTTTTACACTGGCAGGGTATTTTTTTGTCAGTAAAAGTGAAACTTCTGCTGCATTTGGAAAAGCTGCACATTGTAAAATGCCATAAAGAAGAGGCACTAAAGACAGAACATCGCACAAATCCCAAATCACTGGAAGACATTTTACTAGTTTGGAAATGACACAAGTACACGAAGTGTGCTGAGTGCAGGCTGTGTTCTTTTTCCAGGGATGTCACGCAAAGAACTAAGACATACAGGTCTAGAAAGGGCTATAGGTGTCTGGCACTTTATTGTCCCCAGCAGAAGGGGGACAAATGACCATTTATTCATCCCCCTACGCCTCCTGGAGTATTTTCTACATCTTTGAGTTTTACAAACTTAGGAAAGGAAAATATCAGCTCCTGGAGTTTGAAGATTCTTGCAGGGTTTCATCGACTTATATGGATTAAGACAAAAATATCACATCAAAGCCACAATGCCCCACAGTTACTGCAGAAGCAAAGACTGTGATCTCCACACCTCAGCTCAAGCTTTTAGAGGCTTGGGATTAAAGACAAGGTTTGGGCTTTTCACATCAGCAACCTTCAACAACACCTGGTAAGGCAGTTTCAAACTCACCTCCCTGTCGAGCCCAGCAGCCACGGTGACAATGTCCCCAGTCTCGCTGTTGATGGTGAACATGTTCTGTGAGGGGCTCTGTGGGGTCTGGGTGACAATCCTGTACCGCACCATCCCGTTGGCCGTGGTGCCGTCATCCGCGTCGTTCGCCGTCACCGTCATCACGTAGGTGCCTGGGAAGGAGCCAAGAGGAATTATCAGAGCTACCTTGTTGGGAAGGATAAGGATTTGGCAGGAAGGTCTCACAGATATGTATGTATAACATATATACCTCTGAAAGTAAAATCTAAAGAAAAAAATAGAAATAATAGCAAGTTTTAATCTTAAAAAAAAACGATTGCTGAACCAGTCTTACTGGGTGACTAGAAAGACAAAGAGCAAGTAAGTTAGAAGGGGCTTTTATGACTCTGAACAAAGAATAAATCCACCTCAACAAAAGATGTTTTTACCAAGCAAAAAGATTTTCACAGATGAACAAGAAAACCAATGTTTCAAGTAGAGGAAAGATCTCAGAATTTTCCACTGCAAGAAAACTGAAAAACAACTTTTAGCTTAAACTGTAACATCTAACCTTTTGTGATTGGAAAATAGTAACATAAATATGGTAATGTTAGTAGTTAAAATAGGCTATAGGTAATAATAAAAGTATTGCTTAGTTGTTATGTAAGAAGATTCATAGCAAAAAAAGAAATATAATGGAACAAAGCTTCAGGACACATGGCTTGCCTGCAGCCATCAGTTCTGGGCCCACCCACAACCCACAACTATGGTAAACCTCATCTGTGCAATAAACAGCATCTTGAGAGCTGTCTGAAGCCTCCATCTCTCCATCCGACTCTTACACTACCTCACTGCACAGCAGATTGGGGCCCCATTGACCCAGGGTTGTGCATTTTGCTCAGAAATGCTATGGAAGAGACATCTCACTTCAATGCAGCCAGGCAGGGCGAGGATTATGGAAATAGCAGCGCTGCTGAGATAGATGATCTGGAAGGATGCTGATTACACAGAACTGGTAGATAGAGAGAAGTCATGTGAGGGTATCTATGATTAACTTCTAATTCTTTCAGTGATTGTAAGTTTTAGGGCAGCATTTTTTTGTCCTGCAATTTCACAGATTCTCACAGGAGAATTTTTTTACCCATCCAATCACTGCATTCACATGCATTCAGAAGTAGAATTTAATAGTGGAAAGCCCATCAGACTTCTCAGCAGCTTCAGAAGGACACCATCAACATGCTCATGCCCAGAAACTGCTGCTTCCAGCTCTTGATAAAACATCCACCTTTCCTGTCCCTCCAGGATTAAAAAATCCATTTCTACAGAGCAAATACAACAGCTGCTGCCCAGCAGGACAGAAAATCAATGATTTGGTATGTGTGGCCAGTGATGTATTGAATTGTTGGTATGTTTCTTGCTAATCATCAGTGTCTTCATTTGCCTTGCAAAAAACAATCCCTACATTCTCGATACTCGGGAGTGCACTGATGCACTGACAGGCTCATTAGCACTGGAGTTTGGCAGCAGGGTGTTTTGCTAAAGTGGGAAATTATCATTATGAGGGTAAAAGATGTTACTTGATTGGATGGACTCCTGCAGCTGCATGGTCCTGTGACCCCCCTGAGCTTGTAGGGCCCAGCTTTACACTTGTCATATTGGTGGGAGGGAGTGAGTAAAGGGGCAGGCACACACTGCTCACACAAGGCAATCTGCCACAGTGGATAAATATACAGTCATTTCACGCCTATAAGGTGCACCGGAGGATAAGGTGCACTTCCAGGTTGTTGGCATTTCCCCGAACTTCATCCATATATAAGACGCACCAGACTATAAGGCACTTCCTTTTTTTTGCAGTGAGGATCTGCGCGCAACAAAGTAACGAATTAGTAACAGAATCACACCAGGTTTACTGGCAGCTGCTCAATTTGCAAACATTTTTCATGGATTGGTGTAGCACTTAAATTCGGGCTTGGCTTGGGGCTGTGCAGGCTCGCGCTTCCGGGTTGGCAAATTTCTGAACTTTGTCCATATATAAGGTGCACTGGATTTTAAGGCGCACTTCTGGGTTTCGATCAAAATTTTGGTCAAAAAGGTGCACCTTATAGTCATGAAATCACTGCAATGATATGAGACCTGACAGGAGGAGTGGGAGGCAAAGAGAGACAGAAAAACCAGACACAAGCTCATTCTGTGATCACCAAATCCATCCATGAAAAGAGGGAAGGTGCCCCTCGAACATTGCACATTTGGGAAGTCTGAGCACATGACCAACTCGTGAGCCTGCAGTGCTGGAGAGATGCAAAGTGGTCTCAGCAAGAACCTGAACTCCAGATGGAGCCACAGGTGCCTTTACAAAAAGAGCTGAGATTGTTCTGGTGTCTGGGTTAGATGTGAGCCATGGGTAAAACCTGAGGACATGTGGCTGCATCAGCATCGTGCTGTGTCTCCTGTGGCACACCCAGGTCCCCAGCCTGGTCACACTGGGAGCTGCCACACACCCAGGAGGAGCAGAGAGATGCAGAGCTTGTATCTGTTTGCAAAGGACTTGTAAAATAACCCATGCTCTAAATGGGCAAATCTAGAAATGGCTGCAGCATTTTGTACCTTAGCCAATTGTCTTGAAGCCACTCAGTACATAGGAAATCCCCCCCAGTCCCCTTCCCAACTCTGGGAAACCAGTGTTTCTCAGTATTAGCAAGAAGTTTGTATTTTTGCAGTTGTGTGAAGTAATTTGCTGATCTTCCATCTGCCTCAATCAGGCTCTTTTTGTTCTCGGGGGTGATACATATATTCCTGTGAGTTTCCTTAGTTCAATAAGAATTATAGATTAAAAAATAAATGAATGTGTAAAGCAAATCTTAATGATGAATACATTCCTGTTTTTCTGCAATAATCCTGATTCACATTTGTGAAATGAAAACAAACTATTCAACAACTTTAACATTCTCCCGATCAATAAACTTCAGAAGACGGAAGGAACACTGAATTGAAACAAGGCTGTGCAAGCAACAAATTTTCTCGATTTTCTCTACAAGCATTCGTTTTTTGCTCTTTTGCAAAACCAGTTATCACGAGACAGCTGATACAAATAATGAAACCAACCCTTAGATAACTACAGGGAAAATGTACAGGAGAAATTTAAATAGGAAATACGCTGAATGAGATGTTTGATTTGGAATTTATGTTATCTTAATGCATTCAATACTGAAAATATCTTTGAACAGAATGTCAAAACCTGGGGCTAATGAAAACAGAAGCGGAAGAGGAAAACAGAATCTATTTTAGGACACATGCAGTCTTGGGATGTATTCCAAAAAACAGGTGGTATTTCATGATGCACTTCTAGCTCAAAAAACAGCTCTGAAAGTCATTTGGACTTGCAGGTTCAGACAAGGGCACCCCACAATTGTGGTCCCTCCTCAAATGGGATGTCTCAGACAGTGGATTCCAAATTTACTCAGCACATACGTGGGGAACTTGGCAGGGGAACCTGACAGGCTGCAGCTGTGGTGGGAGGGGATGGGGGGACAGCAGCTGTACATGGATGGAGAGTTTGGAAGGTCTCCTTCACTCTTCCTCTGACCCTTTTGCTTCTTTCCTGTGGTGCAGCACTGGACTGAGCACATCTGCTCTGGAGAAAAAGGACTATTTCAACAGCATTTGACCTACACTTCCATAAAGGGAGATGGGGCTGGACAAATGTCTCCAGAGTCATGAACTGAGCGCCAGGGAGCTGTATTTCAAGAGGCAATCCACTCCCTATCTCCTATCTTTAATTTCGATTATGAAACCCAACCACAGAGAAAATAAAGAGAGGAACTTGGCATTAATTACTATCTTGTAACTCAATAAAACGCCCTCTGCAAAGGGTCCTGTGTGGCTGCAGCACACGATGGAGCTGCAGCAGCCTCTTCCTTCCTGCTTTCCCTGTCTGACCACAGTCTGCTCTCAACTGGCTGCAAATTGCTTCCCCCTCTCCACAGTCTGGACAGTGGCTGCTGTCTCCCCTCCCTCTCCTGTGTGCACACTTTTCCCAGCTGGCAGTGCTGGCTGACAGCATCTCCTGCTCCCCAGGCTGAGGGCACCATCCCTAGGGACGGCTCCCAAGAGATCAGCTGGTGTAACCTGCACCACTGCCCATGTTCCACTTGGTTTGCTTTGCATTTAGCCTGTCTTTAAGCAAGATGTATCCTCCAGATACCCGTGTGCTGTGCTGAATGACACAAACACAGATCTGTGCACAAGAGTATTCAACAGAGCGAAGTGGATATACACAGATAAAGTGTCTGACATCCTGTGGGTGCTGTATAAACTCTTGCACTATACTCAGATGGCTGGTGATGATTTATCTGCAATAAAAGTAAATAATGTCATGTCTCTGTGTCCTTTGCATGGATATATATCTTCATGTACTTTATATTAAAATAAAGGCATTATATCCCTGTATCCAGCCCCTAATACTACACAAATTAGGCAAATATGCAATGTCAGAGAGCACAGCTCTAACACACTTGAGGATTGAAGCTGGTATTAACTTTGGTTTTAAGTGACAAAGCACTGACTGCCCAATCTAGCCCACAGGATGTGTGTGGAAATCAAAGAATTAACAAGATCATATTTACAGCCCTGTATCCTACCCAAACAGACTAGGAGCAGCTAGAGACCAGAAACAATGAGAAAACTCCAAGTCACACCCAAGGCCCCAAGCTGTACTCTGCCAATTTTGCATCAGACCCTGCTGGTGGTGATGAAGCTACAAGAGTAGGTTGGACAATTGTAAATAGGGCATGAGGGATTTCATGCTTTCAGTGCCTGAGAAAAGCATCACCTTTATTTTTCTGCTCTGCAGCACTTGCTCTCGAGCACATTGACAACATTAAATGAATGCATAAAGTGCCCAAACTCAGAAATCTGCCCCAGCCTGTGCAGTGTATCCCAGGATGAATACCCAGTGCTGACATAACAGATATATATCTGATATAACTGCATTAAACTCCACACCTGGCCTAACTCAGGTATGTAACCTGTTGAAAGAAAACCATTTCTCATCAAATAAGGCACATGGTACGTTAAATGAAATACCAAACCTAGTACATCATGTCAATATTAAATCAAATTTGCTGCATGTTGAACAGCTCTTCTGAGCAGCAGATTGAATTACCATGCACAGCTAGTGATGACAAGATTACTGTGCATTAGCCTTCATTAACTAATGTGCAGAGTTCATATATCACCTGAGTTAAAATTAATGGATGGCATGACGAAGGAGATCTATCAATAAAAGGCAAGACCTCCAGAATTTGTAACTTCCCAATGCATTCCCTTTGATTTCCCAGAGACCATAAGCTCCTAGATGTTATTTTGTCAAATGAGATGGTTTTGTTTCTAACCATGGCTAAGACACATGAGAGAAATGCTTGGAAGCAACCCTGATGGAAAATATTCCCACTGGATTAATTAAAATTTCTACTGGATAGGCAAAAAAAAAAGCCTTACAGAACCTGGAGGAATGGAAGCAAAGGGAGATAACTTATACCTGCACATACAGTTTTGTTTGTCAATTCTAAAATGAATTGCATCTCCTTGTAAAAGACTGCACAGAGTTTTTGCTAGATTCACCATATCTCGTTCCATCTGTACATGTTAAGGAAAAAGGAAGCAAAACAAGAGAGATAGCTGCCCTGAGCATGTGTAAGCAGATAAGCACCGTCATAAACAAATGTCCCCCTCAAATCACTCTGGAATCTGAGAATCAGCTCAGTTCTTTGCAGCTTTGACAATCCCAAAGCATGCTGAGGGCTGCTTATTCCCTTCATGTTGTCTGTAATCTCTGCTCTCCCATCTATGCAACTTCATTTCTCCATAAAGATGGAGCTTTCAGGAGTTTAAGGCACACAAACAATATTTTGGCACAATTGTGCTCCTGAAGTCTGTGTTACAATTGCTTTATAATTGCCATTTTTCTAAGCTGGTTTGATATCCATTAGTTAGATTTAATGCATGTTAAAATAAAGAGCTAATGGGCACTTTACCAGGAAGCCAACAAAATACAAAAATAAGAACTCCTTTCACTTTGCCCTTTATCCCACATATCACTGTAAAAACACATAATCCTCTCAGTCTTCTCCTATGATATAAACAGAAAATGCTAAAACTTCACCCACCTTTTACTGATAATGCTGTTTCTCTATCCTGCTTTATCTTACAGTTTATGTTTTTAAATGGCTGGTAAATGGCTGCAGAATCATTAAAGGTTGGTTAACCTTCTCAGTCTAATTTTGACCTACAAGATACTTAATTTAATCATTCCCCCATAGAAAAGAACAGAATCATTATGTGCAGACATGTGGTGATAGCCATATTACATTAGATCTTCATTAACCCAAGTTAATAATGGCTTTGTACTAATGGAAACTTCCCCTTACTCCTCATTTTTTCCCCCAAATTGGAAAGCTCACTTAGTGAATCCTCTGCATCCGATGCTAGATAGAGAAGACACTAAGAGTTGTGGGAAGATTAAATACTGAAAAACAGTGTAAAATTTACAACATTTCCGAAAACCTAAATTTTCCACTCAGAACAGTTTCCTGATATTAGTTTCCTTCTCCACAGAGAAGGGAATCTAGTGCCCTACTCATAACAGTCACACTTAACCCTTTAGGTGATTTCACTCATTGAAAGCAGGTCTCAGGGACAGAAGGATACACAAGACAAACAAAGGCATCAAAACCAAGTTCCAGTGACAAGTATGATGGGATCCTGAAAAAGTCCTCAGAGTACAACTGAACTTTCTGTAGTGTTAAAGACCAAAGCATTTCATCTAACAAACCTTCATCCTCTAGTAAAAAAAATCAAACGCATTCAGTGGATGATGTGAAACAATTTCACACCTCGTTGTTAAGGGTTTCAAATGAAATTGGGAAGCTGACCCAGCCACGGTGCTGAGTGGAGTCACAGAGGTGAACAGGAACATGGACAAGACATCAAGATGACAGAAGTGAGTGCAAGTACTGCAGGTGTAATAAATTGCAAATATACTTAAATTAAACTGCATCCCACATGCTCTGGATAAAAGAAAGAAACAGAAGCAGCAACTTCCCTTCGGAATGACATTCTTTCCGTTGTAACTGATAGCTACTGTCATTCCCTTCACCATAATTTTTGTAATCATTGGCAAATTCTGACCTTTCAAGCAGCTAACCTAATTCATAACGGATGCCACTTCCTAATTAGCAGAGACATTGGATTCTCAGCTTCAGACAGGGCAAGAGCCAACCTAATGAGAATAAAGAGAGCAGGTCTGGAGAGACAACAGAGAGAGTGAAGAGGCTGCTGCCACCCCGGACGGAAATCAGATCTCCTTTTTGTTAAAAATGGGATAAATACCTCCGGAGAGCCAAGGAGCAGATGCACTGACTGCAGCACACACGTGGCCCTTGCCACATTTGGAGATCTCTCTCTCCAGCAGCGGGCAGCCCACTGAGACCCCCAGAGAAATCCCACCAGTCAAACAGCAGGATGGGCAAAGGCACACCCAGCCTCTGAGCTGCATAAATTCATGAGGTTCAGCTCATGCAGGATTTCCAGGCTGATTTAAAGAAGGGGGAAAGCATGAACTGCTTAGGACAAGGAATCCTGAGCACTGAACTGTGCTGAGCAGCCAGCTCTCATGCTGCACTGAGGCATGTGTGACTCCAGAAACCATGCAGCCCCAGCTGCATACAACCTGACACTGAACACTCCTCCACAAGGCTTCAATCCAACCCCTGAATTTTGATACGAGAATACAAAATGATATCAAGTGGTGTAATATAATATGAATGTTATTATATGTATCATACTATGCTATTTGTAACTGCTGGTTAAAAGCAGGCAGAGTGTAGGCTATTACAGAGTTCAGTTGTAACTCCCTCCTACATTGGTGTCAGACCATCATTTCCACTTTTTTTAAACTTTATATCAACTTGGCCTTTTTTTTTTTCTGAGGGAAAACCCATTAGTCTTGGGATTTGCATTTTTTCTCACTTACAGTCCTATAATTCACTTCCTTGCTCTTGGGACTGGATGCTTCTGAAAAGGAAATTAAGAGCACAGATTTCATAACCACTCACCTCGAAAGAAAATGGAAAGCACTACCACATGAGTCTGCAGAAAAACAATTTCTTATCTTAAAATTGTGCTTGGCTGAGCAAAAGAACTTGGAAAAGAATATTGTGTATCCTAAGTCTGTGTGTAATGTGTGAGAGAATAGAATCAGGTTGGACAAAGCCATTTTTAATAGCATATAAAGTGCAAGGATAAGACAACACCTGCCCAGGGTGCAGAAGAGGGCACTGACACAGATTAATATATTCAAGCTTGGGATGGATGCAAAAGTAAGGCACCCAACCTGTGAATACCTCTGGGATGAAGGGAAGAATCCACTGAGTCCTACTCTGACCCTCTGGAATATTTTTCCAGTGCATGATCTCTCTGCAACATTCAGCATTTGCATTATTTTTAGTTTCTAGTGCTACAAACCAGAACGTGTGGCAGCCCCATCCATGAACCTGCTCAGGTGCTCTCTTGAACTGGGACCTTCCTAAATGAAGAGCTCTAAAATTAACTTCCCTCCAAGCTGGAAAAAACATACTGATTATTTTGACTACAAGCAGCATTGTGGCATTTTTGGAATGAGTTGCAGAGGCAGGAAGAGAATTTCACTTCGTGTCCTATTAATTTTTTGAAATGAAACATCTTCTCTTCAGATGTCAGCCCTGCCATCCAGCAACACCTGCTCTGTTCCTCCACTGAACAAACAACCAGGCACACCAGGCATCTCCTCACGAATTGCACTGTCAGGATGGAAAGAAGGAACAAGCCAGAACTGCAGAATCCAAATTCTCCCCATGAATATATATATGAATGCAACTATATGCCTTAAAAGATTAATTTCACAAGCCTTAAATTGCAGTTTAATTTGAAAACTAATTCAGCCTCATAATTGGCTTTCTGTGCAAATCACTGAGGCTAAAGATTTAAATTCTTAATATTCAGATGACTTTCGAGTTTCTGGCCCCATCTGTGCATTAGTCCATGGTGTTAATCTCTGAGGGAATCTCTGCTGGCATAGAAATAAAATAAACAAACTGGGACACTAGTAGAATAATCGGCTTTTAAAATCCTTGGGTTTTTTTATATATACCGCTTATTTTTTATGAGATTTCTTTAACTCAATTTGCCACATATAGATTTGGCTCCCAGCTATTTCATTTTTCACGTGGCATGTTATCAACAATTATTCTATCAGAGTTCCATGGACTCAGGAGGAGATGGAGAAATTTTAAATTACAACATTTCTCATGTAAGAAATACTAATATTCCTCTATTTTGGAGGACTGACTGTACTTAGCACTCTTTCACACCACTCCCAAGAAGGGTGGTAGGAGTAAATTATCCTGCAGAACTCCAGGAGGATGAAGGGACTGGAGAGAGTTTAAAAGAAGTCACTTGGACTTGTGCTATTGACTTGAAAGGGACCAACATGTATCCAGAGAGTTAGTGAAGTGGAAAGGATGAATGGGAATGGAAAAGGCCAGTCTGACAGCAACAAATTGTTTTGGAGAGATGAGTTAATTTTTGACAATCTTTCTGTTAAAACAAAATAGATACAACCCAGAGCAAAGCACTCAAGTCGCTGCAGAGCATTTCACACTGACCTTTTCAGAAGTGAATGCTTCAGTTAAGTAAGACATCCCATCCTTCCAGGAGGAAGGGTTTGTGGTGGTTACAGCAAAACTGAGCTTCTGTAGAGCTGGAAATAATCCTTCTCCATCACACTATTGTTTTGTGATTAAATTTACAGTAATTTCACGATTATAAGCCGCATCTTTTTCATTGAAGAATCCAGCCTACCCCAGTAGTGTGGCTTATATTCAGGTGCGGCTTATCTATCGACAAATCCTAGTGAAATGCCAACCCGGAAGCGAGAGCCGGGCAAGGAGGGCACCTGGGGCTGCCTTTAAAGGCTTGGCTGGTCTATGAAAACTGTTTGCAACTTGAGCACCTGACACCAAACCCCACGCTGGTGTGATTCTGTTACTAATTTGTTACTTTGTTACACATGGATCCTCGCTTTAAAAAAAAAAAAATGCTGCTTATATTCAGGTGCGGCTTATATATGGACAAATCCCGTGGTCTGCCCGGCTACCAGGAGGTGCGGTTTATAGTCAGGTGTGGCTTATAATTGTGAAATTACTGTACCTTTCTCCTTTCATATTTAAACATTTTCCTGCCATCTTATTGAGTAAGTTTTCTTTGGAACTGTGAGAGTTGCTCCTGGAAGAGCCCTCACAGGGACACTGCTGGGATCCTGCACACCCAGCAGCGCAGGTTTGGGAGCTGTGCTCACAGCAGGCACAACTGGTGCTGCACAGAGGCGAAAACCCCACTCCAAGTCTCAATTCCTTCCTGCTGTAAGGAGCTGGTGTGATTCAGCTCGGAGATGTGAGCATGGAGAAGGCAGCAGCATCCTTGCAGGGCAGGCAGCTCTGCACCCATCCCACTCCGTCAGCTCCGGGAGAGCTCTGCTGATTAAGGCTGCCAGAGGGAGCAGGGGAATTTCAGCTCCAGCTTGCAGCTGCATTTTAAAAACTTGGCTGTGTTCTTCACACAGAGGCAAAGTTCAAAGAAGCAGAACATTATTCAACATGAGTAAAACATGGTCTTTTAAGATACACTTTCAAACAGTGGCGCGTTAAGTCAAAACAACTTGAGGGAGAGAGTGAGGAAGAAGGATGGTCCTGTGGAAAAGAAAATCCTGCATCACTACTCCTGTTCTGCATTTTTGGAAGGGTCTGTTTTCACATTTAAATTGCCCCACTACTTGACTTGAGGCTAGATAAGCTAGACATGCATTAAACTGTTTTTCCAGAGAGTATCAGGAAGGGAAGGAGATGCAATTCAGTTTAAGAGCCAGCACATCTGAGGATGTCCAGGGGCCAGTTCTCACTACAGACAACTTCACCAAGAGGGAGCTCCTGATTTCAAGAACACTATGCTACGGCTCAAGACACTATTTCAATTAAGTTATGATACTCTTAACCAGCAAAAACAACCTATTATAATTAATAATACTTGATGATTTCTATTCCTGCCAAGGTGACTTGCAGAGAGCACGCTCCTCGGGAACCCAGGCTGAGTGCTCTGCAGGCTGGGAAGCCCCTCCACTTAAACCCCATCAGACTGTCTAATGAGTCTCTTAACATGGCTGCCAGTTTTTCCAGCTCTTGGACAATTTTGTGTATTTGTATTCCAGGCTGAAGCAGACTTGTTTCTGCGGGGTCTGAGCGCCCAGCAGTGTCACGGTGCCGCAGGCTGGAGCAGCCTCCTCTTGCATTCCCCTTTCCTTGGTTCACTCCACCCTCTTTTGGCTGGTTGAGTCAGTAGGTCACATTTGGCCACCTCCATGCCCTGCCCTGTCCTGGCACACACTGCCCAGTTCAGCGCAGAGCCCACACTCTGTTCCAGGTCACCACATCCAGCCCCAAACGGGGACCAGGCTGCGCTTGGCAGGGCAGCATCTTGCCAGGGACAGTCCTGCTGTGCACACACAGCCCTGCCTCTGCTGCAGCCAGGACCCCAGAGTGCTGGGACAGCACCACAGGGTCCTTTGTTGCTCACTGGAACGGGATCTGCTCCATTGATCCTGCTGAGCCTTCCCGGGGCTTTCCCTGCAGCCCAAGGTCACTGCGCCCTGCTCAGCCTCTGCTCAAAGCACACTGTGGATGGTCTTGCTCGGCAAAATTTCCATGGGTAGAGCTCGAGCTCCATATGTCCTTTTTTTATCTGGAGGTTTTTTTTTATTAAATCTGGGCAAAATTCCGACTGGCTTCAAACAGCCATTGGCTGCTCATTCTAGCTGCCCTCGGAGTCAGCATTTATTTGGGATACTCTAATGCCTTTCTCATCAGAGGTGTGCAGAATTAAGAACATTGCAGACACTGTCGTAATCAAGTAATCCTGCATTTTTAATCAGGGCCATTATAAATGGGCATATGGAAGATGAGAGAAATAACAATTGCGCAGGATATCCAGGGAAGCATTTTCAATCCTCAGGCATAGTTCAGCAGCACTGAGCAGAGCAAAATGAATGCTGAACTCCTGTAACATATAACAAGATTTTTTGGTTTGCTCGAAGCACGGATATTCACACATATGCAGATATATTTTTATAGATGCATATACATATCTAACTTACTGTTGAATCAGTACTGAACAAATTTTGCTGCTACCTCAAAGAATATGCAGTGTCTCTCATTCCTCAACTGCTGCCAGAAATAATCATGAATTCTGGTCACATATTTCTCCTCTTGCAATAGCTGGTGTTGTACCTCCTTAGTTGTTACAATATTCTGAGGCATCCTGAGCTACTAAAAAGTTTCTAAATATTTGCAAGATCTACCCTTGGCTAAATACATTGTTTAAATCCTCTCTGCACAATAGAGGGATTCATAATTTTGAGGCAAAAGAGGAGCAGGCAGATATTCCCTTTAACTCTATGACCTCTCTATCAGTTTTCTCAAAGGCACAAATTATGTATGTTTCTTGCCAAGCACCTGGAATGAGGTACCCAAATTCCTAGGAGGCTCTACAAAAGCAAGGAAGAGAAATTCAATACTAATATAAACCTTTAAAAGAATACTGATTAAACAGGAGAGGAAAAAAAAACCCCGACAAATACATCAAAGACAAATGTAATTGCTTTTGAATAAAAACAGATTGCTTTCTACCTTCCTGCCTTAAAGGCAAGCACTCCAGTCTGGGATAGAAAATACCAAAAAAACACTGCTAGAAGCAGAGGCACAAGTATTTTGTAGGCAAAATTATCCTGTTCTATTTAATAGCTCAAAGGCTTATCTGGATTTCAGACAAGAAGAGGATGCAATTTACTGCTTCTTTGACAGATGAACAGAGCTAGTTAAAACATTTGGGAGCACTTTGAATATTGATCTGTCCTCGAATAAGATGTAAGAAATTTGATTTGCTGTGGAAATGTTGTATCAGTCTTCAAACCTTCATATGCCCCAAAGTGGCCTTCAAATGAAAGCTGGAGAAATTCCCTGGGAAGATGTCATCAGAGCCATCAGCTCAGGGACTTCTCACCTTCCCTCCTCCAAGCAGGACCAGCACCAGGACTTGGAAGCTGGGACATCGCCACAAAGGAAGAGAAAGGGAGCTGTACCTCTTCTTTGCTCAGAAATAATGTCACATTCTGTCCCCAGCACGTGTCCCCCATGGCTGCCAGTCCCTCACAGTGCTGGAAGACAATCAATCACAACTGTGAATCACCTTGTTAAAAACACTGCCCATGGAGACTTGCCTGTCACACCTCCAGCAGCAGAGCCACTGTGATAAATGTTTGCTGACACAAACCAAAGTCACGGGGTATTTAACCCCTCAGCTGGCAAACAACCAAGGAGGGAAACTAGGAGAAAACTCCCCCTGATTTCAGGAGACTTCCAATTGTACTGGTGACACACCACAATTTGTGTTCAAAGAATGGATGCATTCATTGTAGTTATGCTCAGCAATGAGCTAAACCAAGCCTGCTCCCATATTGGAAACTGCAGGGTTACACCACACTTAAATAACAAATCAACAGTAGAGCTGGAAATAGAACATTAAAGACCTTTACAGCTCTGTTTTTTTCCAAGCATATAAATGTGCTCATGTAAAAATCATCACTTTTCCCCATACAGCTTACACCCTCACTGATTTTTCACCCATAAATTTCCTGAAATTCAACTTCAGGTTTTTCCTTATTTTACCCTCTATTAGAAAAGTCTGTGGGGACAGAGGATGAGCCTGCAATTTCAATGTGAATATTCCCACTTCTGCAGGTTTGCATCAAGTCCCAAGTAAGAGAGTGATTTCTTGAGACAGAGCCTTCTTTGGAGTCTGACTGGATGCCAGGTATTGAGTTGGCAAATGACTGAATTAAATATCAAGGAGGAGGATATTGAGCATTTGAGACACAGGGTCAGTGAAAGGCCACTGCCAGACCCTGTAATTAGAATAACAGCCCTGTACGTGTGCAATGAGTGCATGAGAATGGCACTACAGAGCATCACTCCCCAAAACTGCTGCTGTTACAAACTCCACAGCCAGGAAGGGACCACCAGCATCCACGTGCTTCCATCCCAAGTCCCAAAAAGAGACATCAGATTGTTCTCACCCCCATCAGCCTTCCACCAAGAGCAAATCTCTCCCCCATCCCAGCCCAAGACACCGCACCAGATGCATGGCTGAAAATCTGTGAAACCTTGAGACTTTTTTTCCAACTGTACCTGGTTTAGAGCCTTCATCAACAGATCCATTATAGACTTGGTTGATGAACTCTGGCCTGTTGTCATTCATGTCAATCACGTAGATGTAAAGGTCAATGGGATTCTCCACCTTGTTTCCATTCATATCCACCGCGTGAGCCCGGAGCTGGGAAGGAGCACAATGAAAGCACAGTATCAGCAACTGCATTTGTTGCACAATGAGAGGCTGTTTTGCAAGGATTGACTTTACATCATAAATGCTTTCTCAAAATTGAATGGAGCCAGTATCTAATTCCAGCAGAAAGCACTGACATGGTTTCCATTTACACTCGACTCACAGACAGTTTTTCAGAGCTTAATATAATATTGAAATAATATTTTAGGAGTGATTCTCAGAGGAAATGCTTCAACGCTGGTGTAGTGATGCTATCCTATCCCCTTCACAGCTCACAGACCACACTATTTTAATTTTTAAGACATATTGAACCTTGTCTTACAATTTGAAAAGCAAAATTTGCTTGGTTCCAAATAAAGTGAGGAAATTATTTTAAGTGAGAAGTTTCTTATGGGAACCTGCAGCCTTAATACTAGAGATTAGTAAGTGAAGAGATTTCAGGATGATCTTAGTAATGTTTATTCTTTGTTTAATCATGGTCTCCAGGAACAGCAACAGCTACCGACCCCATTGCTCTGTGCACCAAAAGACATTTAAAAAGTCCCTTTCCTTCAAATAATGGGAGCCCCCTTGGCACTGAAAATGCAATTTCCTCAGGCTTGAATAAAATACCCAGTGCTGAGGCATTTCAATAACCAGAGCTACAGTGTTAAGCCCTCAGTTAAACTGGAACTGCAGCTTTATCTTATTAGCAATAACCATCAGTAATAATGCCCAGAAACAAGAGCATCTGTTTTCTGAACAAAAGAGACAGATACAGCATGTCAAAATGAGTAATTAATAAAACAAAGCAATCACAATAGTCTGGAACAATCAGTAACCAGGTGAAAAAAATGGATAGCTTTCTCATTAAAGGGAACAGATGGCAACTCTAAATGGTGTGTGGCTTCAGGAGAACTCCAACACCAGGGAAGAGCTGCACGTGGGGAGGCACTGCCTGGCTCCGAGTGCTGCAGATTTTGGCCACCATCCCTCTTCATTCCAGCACTGCTGAGTCTCCACCCTGCCAGGAGAACTGGGGACAGCACTTGGGATGGCACAGTGACATCCTGCAGGGCTGGTGGAACCAAGGCTTCACAGAATCACACCATGGGCTGGGCTGGAAAAGACCTTACAGCTCATCCACTTCCAACCCTCTGTTATGGGCAGGAGCCTTCCCCCAGAGCAGGCTGCTCCAAGCTCCATCCAACGCTCGCAGGGATGGGGCAGCCACAGCTTCTCTGTGCCAGGGCTGGCTGGCAGAGTGGGGCTGAAGGGCAGGGGACACCCAGCTCGTGCCATCCAGCAGGATGGAGGACTCTGGTCCCTCCCAGCAGCTCCTTACACCATCAGGCTGCTGCTGGGAGTCACAGCTGATGTGCCAGGGAGGTCTCCAGCTCCTCTGATGCATGACAAATAAATGTGCTAATTGCATTAGCCCTGGTTCCTGTCTTTCACTCTCACTGTGCTGGTGATTGATGCAACTTTCCCCTTCATGTATGGTGCTCAGAAGTTCAGAGCTTAACAAAAGGAACTGCACACCATTAGGACGGGCTGGATTAACATTTAATCAAGCAAAGAGAACAAACTGCCACATGAAATGAGCTGGGAGAAAAACACTTTTTTTTTTTTTTTTTTTTAAGGAAATTAAGCAGCACGTTTTCTTTAAAGCCTGAAGAAGTCCAGCTTTGCTTTCAGTACAGGGTGTACCATTTGTGTTTCATGACTTGCAATGCTCTTAATATTTGCATTTCTTTCCTGCATAGGAACTGCTTTGGCTCCCACCTGTTGAGCTATCCTTCATCATGTCAGATGTAGCAATTCAATAACTTTACAGTCAGAGGTCAGACTGTCTTTGAAAAAAAGTAATTCAGAGCTAAAATTAAAGTTATTATCTTCAAACTGAGGCAGCACTGGGCTCTCTCTTACAGCATTTCCAGCAGCGGAAATGGTTCCATTCAGAGATAAAGCAGAGAGCAAAGCTGATATCTCCCCCCTCAGATCTGACTCTCCCCCTGCAAATTTTTAATTACATTTGATAGCTTTTGTTTGAAATCTCCAGGAGTAAGGGATTTCTCAGCAATGCACATCTATCTGCTTGTTGCACTCACTGAGCACATGTACCCATCAGCATGTCACTGCCTGCACTCAAAGTAAAAAATAATTCAATGAGCAAGACTGCAGGAATCTCATCAAACCTGCCATGGGAGGCAGGGCAGTGCTGGGCACACTGCTGTGGTCACTGGGGTCCTCGCTCAGCATCTGCAGTGCCAGGAACACAGCACTCCTCTCTCCTGCTCCTTTTTCTGGCCTGGCTTCAGTGAACATTTCCACTTTTTTCCTTTTGTGCTTGTTTGCATTCATTTCCTCTGCCTGTACTCTCTGAACAATTCTCATGTGCCAACACCTCCATATCTCCCAGGACACGTTGCTTCTCTGTGGTCAGTGCCAGAGGGTTGAATTTCAACTCCATGGGAGCTCTTCCTGCTAAAAACCATTCCTTGTTAAGAGACAATTCCTAATTAGAATTCCTCAGCAGAGAGAGCCAGGGAAGGAGGGACTCCAGGGGGTCAATCTGTCTGCTGGGAAACTGCCTGGATCTCCGAGGCAGATCTATATTACATTTCCCTTCCTTAATTTGTCTTCTCCCTCGTTCTCTTGTCCTGCTCTTGGTATTCAAGAGGCATCCACCAGCTGGACAGCACACTTTGTCCTGGAGCCATTCTTCCATGAGATGGGGCTCATTTCTGCAAGGCACACTCAGAGCTCCATGGCCACCTGTGACCAAGCCACCCCACCACCTCTATCTTGGTGTTCAAGTGATGGAGGGGATGGAGAGCAGGTGCGTGGGAGTGCTTGGTAGCACTGGGCAAGACACAAAAGGTGATGGTTGAGCTCCATCAGGCACACACAACATTTTGAGTGGAAAATACACCAGTGAAAGGTCAGTGAGCATCGCAGGACACATGGGGCATTCACAAGTATTCAAATGGGAGCTGGTGGGTGGCTGAAGAGACAGTTAAGAAGTATTTATAAAGTTAGTTTGAAATATTTATGTTTTTCCCAAGAGGGAGAGCATGACAAGAGTGAAGAAGGAATAAAACCAAATGAAATACCTTGCAAATTCTGAAAAATTAATACACGTAGCCAACTAATCTCTAGCTGATGCATCACTCTGCTGCACCAGCCAAGGAGCTGGCTCGATATTCTTTAACAAATATTGTTTAAAAGTATGACAATTATTGCTATCATATTCAGCAGCAGCTACCACAGGTCTCTGAGGTTTTCCTACTGACAGTTTCCAGTGTAAATGCAGCTGCTGGCATACAAATGATTCGGTATCATGATTATTGATTACACTGGAGGCTGGTGGTATCTGAAGGTAGTTAGTCAAAGTCAACACAGTGAATTGTGTTAAATATGAATATTACTTAGGCACTAATACTACTAATACAAATATACATTATCAATCAGTGACAGAGCCTTTAAGCAATAAGCATACAATGTCATGCCTAATTTGTGTGCTCTTAATTGTGATTAAAAGTTCAATTTAGACCATTGTGACACAAATGCCTGCCATTATTCAACACGGTTCAAAATACTGGAATTAGCTCTTGTATCCCCTAATTTGTAGCAAATTTTTTTTGGTCCTTTGCATTTAAAACAACTCTTTGTCAATCTATAACCCACCTGTTCTGAGGGAGTATTTGTGTTTGGAAATGGATTCGGAACTTGCTTCAAAGTTTCCCTATAATGCATATTACTTAGTACCATAAGCAATGATTACTTACTGACATGTTTATGCTGATGTCTTTTGAAAACAGAGATTGAAAAACGTCTTGGAAGACTAACCTACCAATTTTCTATCCCTTGTACTTGCCAGGCCTAAGTGAAGCTTAATATGAAACTGCTGTCTGGATCAGGAAAGACTTTCAAAGCCACTGATTCTGTCAGCAGCACAAACAGGACTTGGGGAACGGTGCTAAAGAAGGCCAAGAGAACTCCTGCATGTTAAATATTGCTACCTGCTGAAACTTTCTTGGCACGCAGGGAACATTTCAGGGGCTGACTGCAAGCACATGCCTGCCACTGTGAGATGGAAGAGAAATGTGGGGAATGCGTCCCATGGATGTGTGTCCCATGGCTGTGTGTCTAACAGATGTGTTTCTCATAGCTGTCTGTCCCATAGCTGTGTGTCCCACAGCTGTCTGTCCCACATCTGTCTGTCCCACCCCTGTGTGTCCCACATCTGTCTGTCCCATGCCTGTGTGTCCCATGGCTGTGTGTCCCTGTCTGTCTGTCCCACCCCTGTGTGTCCCATGGCACAAATGACACCGGGGTGGCTCCCAGGACATCCCTCAGTGCCACCTGTGCAGTTCCACGGCAGCAGGTGGGGTTGGTTCAGTCTCTGCAGAGCCTGTTTCAGTTTTCTCTGCTGGTATTTCCAGCTGACTCTGTGTCTGGGATGTCTGCGAGGTCCCTGGAGAGTTTGTGCTCTGGTTTGGAGTGCAGACAAAAACAGATGAGGCCAAAATACAGCTGAACTTGCAATCACTGGGAGTGCCAGCACACACACCACCTGGGCAGGGGCCGTGAGTCCCACAGGCACACACATCTCTGCATACCTCAAGCTTGGAATGATCCTCCCTAAAAGTTCAGGAATGATCACAAAAACAGGGGAAGTTCTGCGCAGAACTCCTGATCTAATTGGAAAAAAATCTGTTTCACCTTAGGGAATGAAGGAGGTTTCATCAGACAAATGGTTTGCTGAATGCAGGGAGTGTTAGAACACTAGTATTTTAAAAATGGTAGTCCTGAAGCAATACAGATAATTATGCATAAGAAAATATGTGTTGAAAATGTGGGAGTTAATGAAACAGAACTCTTGATATGTAGCCTCACAAACACTTGCAAATTATTGCTCTTTCTTTTATAATTAGTTTTTAGATTACCTGGGAACAAAAGCAGCAAGGACAACACTCAAGAGTGACAGAGATGCTGAAAAGGCTTGGTTTTGTTTGGGGCTGCAGAAAACCTGAAGCTGTGTAAGTGCACCCACCTTCAGACCCAGAGCCCGTGTCCTGTGGGCCACAGGGACCTGGAGTGGTGCCTTGCAGCTCCACTGACATTCTCCACCCCAGCTGGAGAGAAAAGCTACTAATTCATGCTAAAGGAAACTACAGCAGATGTCATTTAAAGATGGCCAAGTTCTCCAGTTCACATCCAAGCCTACACCTCAGCCACTGCTCTTCCAGCACTCAGCTCAAACCTGGCTCCATGTTGCCCTTCCTATCAGTTAGGGACTCTGTGAAGTGGCATAAATTCATTGACTTCTTCAAACCCTCCACTAGCCAAGACTTTGGATTTTATCTTCTTTCTGGAAACTGGCCAATTTTATTCTGGTTTCCAGCACTGCTCATTCCTCCTGTAAGTTTCTGCTCCAGTGTTTGGGTCACTGCTTTGTGCATGGTGTATTTATAAAGGTTTTGTAAAGCGTTAGTAAATGAACAACTGATGGTTCAAGAAATCATTAATCCACTGCTGCTGAGGCTGAAGGATCTAAAGGTCATTCACAGACACAATTTAATATGTTCTCCATCACCTTCTACTGTTCTTCTCACAAAGGCTTTTCTGCTATTCAGTGTTCCTGTCTATAAGGTCTCATAACATACTTACCAGTTATTCTCTCTATAAAATACATCTCCCTGTAACCTTCAGAGTATGAATATGCTTATTTACATATGGATGCCACTAGTTCAAGGTTTCTGTGAGGAACAGAAAAGGCTGAAAATCCTGCAGTACATACAAGGCAGACTCATCCCGTCACCTTTGACAAGGCAAGAATTCAATTTGCTGAATTCACTGTGACTGGTAGGTTCAGTTTGCTTTTAAGGGGCACGGGGTGTGCTGTGATGGAGGACAAAATCTGTTTCATCTCATGTTTTTGACTGCGAGTGTCTGATCGCAGACATCACAGCAGCTCCATCAAAAATCGTAACTTTTTTATTATTGACTAGACTGTTATAATAACCTGGCACTGCTGAAACAATATCAACAACGCTGACATGACACACGCTTTATCTCAAATATTTCTTCACCAAAAAAACCCTCTCTTCATATTTTCCTAGGCACAACAAACAAAATAATTGTTCTTGTTCACAGAGGATAAAATATTTTTTTCTTCAGATCTCCTTTTACCCAGGGGAAATCTCTTTTTCCACCCAACTAAAGAGGTAATCTATTTTCTTTATCCTTCCACCCCAGCCCAGAAGCTGTGTCAACATGGTTAACTGGCTACCTGATAAAGCTGACAGAATGTGCATCTCTGGCGGCGCAGTTGGAAGTGACCCGTGTGCCACGCTGACATTACAGCATCCCTGGGAAGGGCCATTACTGTGCCAGGAGATGGGCTAAGGCTGATAGCAATCCATGAAACAACCTTTCACATCCACTCCAGGAGACAGCCAGAGCGCAGATGCAGAAAATGTTTGAAATTTTGCAGGGCTATCATGCAAGGGGTGACCTCTTCTTTTAGCAATTTGTGGGGCTGAATCTGCTGTGCAATTACACTGTGCAGCTGGGATTTATACCAAAACATAGCAGCCAATTACACTGTGAGCATTCTGCAGGTAAAGCATTTTAGGAACTAGGATAGCATGAGGCACCATCACTTTTGAGTGTAATTAATCTTAATTAATTCCCTGATATTTAATATTAGCCTATCTGCGTATTTAAAAACCTATCTGACACACCCCCATCATACTGCCTGAACATCTCCTGGTGAATTAAAATGAAAAATGACTATAGCAATTATTGCATGTTTAGATGCAGTAATGATTCAAAAATTAGTAATTTCCCAAGACATGCTAATGTAGTGACTGGCTTCTCATGGTTTTGGGTGGTTCAGTCTGCACATAAATTTGCATGGATTTAACAAGCAGTGTGAAGTTGTACCATTTTAAACAAATGACTCTGTGTCTGAAAAACACATCAGTTTATCTCCACTTTCATAAAATCACAGAATTGTTTAGGTTGGAAAAGCCCTCTCAGATCAAGTGCAACTGTTCTCCCAGCACTGCCAAGCCCATCACTCAACCGTGTCCCCAAGTGCCACATCCACACGGCTTTTAAATCTCTCCAGGGATGGTGACTTCACCACTGCCCTGGGCAGCCTGTGCCAGGGCTGGACAATCCTTTAGGTGAAGAAATTTTTCCTGATATCCAACCTAAACCTCTTTTGTCACAACTTGAGGCTCTTTTGTTATGTCACTTGTTACCTGGGAGGAGACCAACCCCTACGTGGCTACAACCTCCTTCCAAGTGGTCACAGAGTGATGAGGTCTCCCCTGAGCCTCCTCTTCTCCAGGCTGAGTCCCCCAACTCCATCAGCTACTCCTCTTAAACTCACTCCCTCTCCTCCTAAACCCACTCTCTCCGCCCTTTCCCAGCTCCACCACCCTCCCCTGCACATGCTCAACGTTCTTGTGGCGAGGGGCCCAAAACTGACCCCAGATTTGAGGAGTGGCCTCACCAGTGCCCAGCACAGAGGGACAATCACTGCCCTGGTCCTACTGGCCACACTACTGCTGATATAGGCCACGTGCCACTGGCCCTCCTGGCCACCTGTTCAGCAGCGACCCACCAGCACTTTGCATTGTTTTGTCTGATTTAGTGTGTCCCTCCTTGAACCCAGAAATTCTGCTTTGAGCTTGTGGGCCCAGCAGTGAACCCAGCAACTCTGCTTTGAGCTTGTGGGCCCAGCAGTGAACCCAGCAATCCCGCAGCCCACGGCAGGGCAGGGTGGTGGATGCTCACATGGTAGGAAGCTCTCTCCTCCCTGTCCATGGGGCGTGTCACGTACATCCTGCCAGACACTGGGTCGATGTTGAACACCTCCATGGGCGGCTGGTCGGCTCCCACTCCGGTGATGCTGTACCTGATGTGGATCTCCTTGTCCTTGTCGGAACGGATCTGCAGGAAACAACACACACAGGAATCCATCAGCTCGGCACAAAAGCCACACGGATGTTTCAGCAGCATTAAAGATCTGAGCCTGAAGGCTGCAGGGATGGAACACCACTGTCAGTCTCCTGACAAGGGAGCTGAAAGCCAAAGATTTGGTGAAAAGCCATGAAAAGTACATTCCACATAGTTTCAGCTATTTTGCTCCCCTTTAATTCACAAGAAATCATTGAAATTGTGACTTTTCAACAGAGATGTGGAAGATCCAAAAATGCACAAACCCTGCTGTTTACATATTACTGAAATCCTGGGCTCCTTAAAGTGTCCAAATTTTTCAGCCATACCCAGAGTCTCCTGGCCATTAATCATTTCTGAAAACGCTGTCTGCAAGCTCCCCCATCGCATTCTCAGTCCTGGTCACTGTGCACACAAATACTCCCAAGAAATTCAAAGAACAGGGCTGTTTGCTCGTCTTTGTCCAACCTTGCTGGCTTGACAAGGCCAGCTGGGAATGCCCAGTGGGATGTTACCATTTCATGTGATTATTTGAGGAAAAGCATGTTTTGGACACTGTTTCTGAAAGTCTTTCCCTCCTGCACCTTGAGAACAACACTGCAAGCTGAGTACAGCACAGTGAGTTCCATGAACCTTGGATACAGAGCAGAGGAAGAAAAGAAGGGAGGTTAATATGTTGTCCTAGCAACCCTGACTATCTCTTTAAACACAAATTTAATTTTCTGATCAAATGTTGAAAGAAGTTCTTGCAACAGCATGACTATTCCCGAAAGAAAGTGCAAGGTACAAATAAATTACCACCCCCTGCACCATCACAAAGTGTCTTGGCACTGTAAAAAGCGATGTGCATAAATTTTTCCCTAACAGGTCTACGAATACAAGGAAGTAGTGGGAAGATAATAGAGCCCTCGTAGCTGAGTGCATGTTAGCATCTCTGCTACAGCAGCTGCACCCTTGGAGGGGACTGAGGGAAGTCAGTGGGATCCTGTGTCCCCCAAACAGCCTGATTTGGGGAGACAAGGTCATTTCCAAAGGGAAGGGGAGGCTCTGCTTGTCAGGCAAAGGAATTGAGATGGGGCTGTGGGCTGCTCCACACTCTCCCATGTGTGACTGCTGCTACTCCTTCCTCTCCTGACACAGGAGGCTGACAATGCTGAACGTGTCAGAGCAGGGCAATATCAGAGCCCTGCTTCCCAGAATCTCCTTTGATACCTCTGTCCACATCATTACCAAGTTTGTACACAGTTTTCTTTGTCCTTCCCCCACCGAACTGCCTGCTCCTGCTAATGGCTAATCATGTCAGTTATTAGAGACACGGCCAGGATTGATCTGTGCAGCACCAGGGAACCGACACAGCTCCATTTGTCTTCTCTCCAAAGGATTCACTGCTTGTTACACTCTCAGTCTTGAGGAAAACTGATTGGACTTGCACTGCTATAGTCACTTAAAAGAGGGCCTGGGGACACTGAAAGTGCCCTCATGCTGCACAGGAGGAATTGTCCAGGTTTATGTGGGGCTGCAGAGACCCAAGGAGACAGCCACGAATCCAGCTTTCATCAGCAAACCTGTGGGTGAGGAAAGGCAGGCTAAAATCAAGCACTGCTTGCACGACTGAGGTGTCAGCAGCTAACTCACCAGTTTGATAGCTGCAGACCCCATTTTCACAAGGTCAGCTCTGCCCTGCCAGAGGGAAGGGCTGCAAATGGAGCTGGTGGCAAATGCACAGCTCACGGCAAGGAGCTCAAGCTCCAGCCCACTACATCCACATCTGGAGCCAGGCTTAAGGAACACAGAACACACGGCTGGACCTCCAGCTTTGAGCCAGGGTGGGCTTCCCACCCCACAAATTAACAAGGGTAACGTGGGACACAACTGTGTCTTTATCAGTGTGTGTCTGCACAGCTACAAACAAACTGCAATGTAAATTTTCCCTGAACAAAGGTGGAAAAAACCCAACCAAGGTATTTTGCTCTTCTATCCAGCACCAGCCTGGCCCAGCTATGGCTGTGCTTGAGCACAAACAGCAAAGAGCTGAGCAGACACTCCAGGGAACCAAAATGGGAGCAGTTTTAACCCGAATCACAGAAGGGAAGAACCTGTTAGTGGACATTTTTCTGCTCTATTTCCTGTTGCATATAGTACCCAGATCCCATTGTGATAGAAGCATTAGAAATGCATAGAGAAAGACAGAAACAGGGAAAAGGAGCTTGGATTTAAATATTCAGTGCTAAAGGCACTATATTTTATTTTTGGGAAACGCAGATAAACAGAAGCTCTCGAAGAAAGCCATGTACAGTTTAATAAAGTGCAAGCTATAGGATGTCCTTGCAGCACTTTTATTAGCATTAATAGGGTCTAAGCTGTCTGTATGTAAATCATTGCAGATCTAGGAGATGAAATATACCCAAAGACCCACACGACTCACCCAATTATTCTGAGAGAAATCCATGAGCTAATTATAGTGCATTGAGCAAAACAAAGATGGGGGAAATTTATTGCAAATATTCAGCAAAGACTCATTATTTGCTCTTAATTGCAATCATAGCACAAGGGTTTGCCTGCTACCTATACTTAAATCCATTTCCAGTAAAAATACAAGGGTGTGAAGTGTTCAGAAAAAAAAATAAATGCAAGAAGTAGCACTTGTCACAGAAAGTTGCAAAGACCACTGACAATGAAGCGTAGTACATTTTATTACCAGGGAGATACTTATCACACACACATGCTTTTTATATTGGAACATATAATTTTAGCACTCTTAATGAGATTAAAAAAAAATATGATTTTTTCAGTAATCCTGTAACATTTTGACCAAAGGTTTCAATTGCCTAATTCCCAGGGTGCAATTTAGTAAATCTTGTTGAGAAGTTAAGAACATTATCTGAACACAATGCAAGGTTTACTTCTTTTGTTGAAACTGTTCCTGGAGCAGGTTACAATAACAATAATAACAATAATAATACTAACAATAAAAATAATACTAATACTACTAATAATGTTATTAATATAATAATAATAAACCCATCTCTATTCCCAAGGAGCTCATTAAATCAGAAGTAAAAATCACTGGTTGTGGGAATTTACTGGTTCAGAAGGGAGTTACTTTTTCCTTCATTTAGTCTGGGAATGTGAAGATGGTAACAGATCCATATGATAATCTTCTGGCTGGAGAACATAGACATGAATTTTCCTTTCATTTATCTCTCCTCTTATAATGCAGTCAAGAGGTATGCAGGGCTCTGGGTTACAGAACAGATGGCAGAGGGATGGTTTCCCTTAACTGCATTTATACATTTTTTACTCAGAGAACCCTTGGAGCTTTGAGCTCCTTCAGCGCCTGCATGATACAACTCTACATATGACAATGTGAGCAGGATGAAGGATGATGGCTGATGACTGTCATAAAAGGAATTTGCTTGCAAAGCAGCTTTTATGCTCTAAAAAACCCCTCTGGGATGGAGCTTGGAGTGGATTGATGCATTGGTGAGGGAAAACGTCCCAGACCAAAAGGCAATTTATGTTGGGAGATGCAATCCCTTGTTCTACCCTACCTCATGAACACAGGCAGAATTTTCCATGCAGGAGCCCTCACCAGCTCTGACAGATACAAATGGACCATCTGGAACTGTGGCACCAGTCTCCAAAGCCCCAGAGGGAACCTGCAGCAGAGCCAGGCACTGTGCTGGGGTTGCCATCCCTCTCTTGGCTGTGGCCAGCAAGGACAGGGTGGCCTTGCAGCCCAGCAGTGAGTGGTTGGAGCTCAAATCATTGAGGAACCATCCAAAACACAGCAGTGCTTGCAACTCAGAACCAGAACATCCCCAGTCTGACTCAGCCCTCGTTTCTACAAAGCAATCCCAGGAACAGGAGAAATGGTGCAATTTCACAAGATGGGTATTTTCTACTGCAGGTTCTGATCTAATAACTAAAATGTCTGAAAATGAACTGCAACTCTGGAGACAATACAGAGTTAAGCCCTTCCAAGCTGGCTTTCCCCTCTGCAGCAATGTCACACTTAGAAAAGCAGTGTTTGTGGCACAGGATTGCATCCTGCTTTTACAGATAACATCTTGGGGGGGTCGTGCATCTCTGTCAGGATTTACTGGGCAGCTAAACCATTCCCAGAAACTTTACAGGTGAACAGAATTTCAAATGGTGAGCTTTAAGGTGCCAGATTTTATCACTGGTTTTCTTCTGTTGATCCACACCCCTGTGGTCTCAGCACTCCCCTTTTTTTGAATTCACGAGCCCTCCTTTTTTGTCCTGGCAGGGACAGGAACCAGCAGAGATCCCTGCAGTGCTGCCAGGCCAGGAGCAGGGGTGGTACAGAGTATGGAAAGCTGTGTGGTCAGCAGATTGAAGGGCACCAGTGAGACCATAAATTATCCAGTTTTTGGAGCACGACATTGCCAGGGAAAAAAGTGTTCCAATGGAGACTGTTTAGAGAGCAGTAAAGAAAATGCCTGGAGGGCCAGGAAATGGGGTGTGTAAGGAAAAGCTGAATGAACAAGGACAACTGAGCCTCCAGAAGAGAAGATGTGACCGTAACAACAGCACTCCTGGACTAATATATAAATATATCTAGAGAATTTCACAAGGTGTCTGTTGTCTGGGTTCTGCCCATGGAAACGTATCTGGAGAAAGCAAAGCAAGACATTTATCCTCTGTTACATTTTCCTTCCACAGAACGAACCAGAAAAAAAATTTCCTTTGAAGGTCTTTGTCTTGCTCTACAACATATGGAATCAAAAATGCCCTCCAAAAACCACTTAGTTTACCAAATTTTCCACAGAATAGTATGCAACATTTGCACTAATATGACCTGGGGATACTTAGACTTGATTTTTTAGTTTTATAAAACCCATTATAATTATTAATGAACACATAAAATAATGTAAATGATAAGCAGTAAGTGTCTTTTATTATTAAGCTCTTAGCTATTTTGCCCATTAAGAAAACCAAATTAAAATAATTGAAGATTATAATCTGTCATGCATTCAAAATGCTCCATAGAAATTCAGACAGGCAAACATATTCAAAGCCTTTAAAAGAGCACACTTAAGAGTCAGCCTAAGCATTCCAGGATTGGCTCATTAATTTTAGTGGAAGTATTTTAATTCAACTACTCTTACTGTTTATTGAATTCTTTGCTAAGTACTTATTTATTTTTAACTGAATTTGCAATATGTTTAGGACTCATTTGTATAAAAGTTCTTAACTCTTATTTCACAGTTGTTTCAGAAGCCAGTAAAGAGACACATCTCTAGCCCTTTATTTTCAAACAAATTACTGCATGTTGCTGAAAGAATCACATATGGTTTCAATAAAAAGATGCAAAAGTCAGGCAGAGAAAAATAAGACAGATTTGGAGACCCATTCAGGTGAAGGTAACGTTTAACTTCTGTCTCCTTTTATTAAACTTGCCAATGATCCCAAGCTATGTCCTAGAAGGAAATGAAAAACACAAACCCAAACCCCAGGAGATCCTCTAAACCACTTCTGTCTTCAGAGAAAACTGTCCTTGCAAAGAGGATGCCTGGATATGGCAAGGGCAGTTTGTATAAACCAAATATTTTCACTGGGCTTAACAGCAGCTTGCCCTCAGTGTTCATCCACCCCTGGACACAATGACCACTGACAGAGCCAAGTGTCCATGGTGGTGGCATTTACACACAAAGTTAAGTAGGGAAAGACCTCTACTGGCAGGCAGAGAAGGGATGGAATCACACGTTTTCACTTGGGGATTTCTTTCTTTCCTCAGCTGGGACTGGTTCCATCTCACACACAATTTTCTAAAAACTTTCTATCTGGTCTCAGACAAAAAGAAGAGAAGCAAGTCATTCCAGGGTGAATCCATCCTCCTGAAGGCTTAAGTATACATCACGTTTCCTGGAAGAAGTGGTTTTCTCTTTCCATCAAGAGAAAGAGAGGACTAAGGACTGCACCTAGACAAGAGACTAAATTTTCACGTGGTTGAAATTCACTGCTGAGAGTTTAAGTTTCTTCCACTTCTTTAAAACACAAGTCCAAAGCCAAACTATAAAATGTTCCCTTTGCCCCAACACTGGATCTCTCCCACGTCAGGTTAAATCTTTCAGCTGAAATTTGTGCAAAGTGATTTCTAATGTTATTTATTTTGATGGTAAGACAGAGTCCAAGTAGTGCTCCAGAGAGATTAAAGCTGTCATTTAAGCCATTAATGTAACTGATGATGCAGCCTGCATTAAAGAAATGAAGCTATGAGATGTTTGAACCCAAAAGAGAAGAACTTCTCCTGTGTGCTTGGCTTGTTCTGCGGTATCTACAGAGGAGCCCATTCCCATCCAGCCATTCTTATCCAGCCCTTCCCATCCATCCATTCCCATCCAG